>LQNS02278094.1:8854713-8894995 GCA_001587735.2 Parhyale hawaiensis | reverse complement strand
GAAATATAAAATATAACTATGAAAAGATACAGAAGGTAAGCCGAATAAAAATAATTGTTGCGCCTACTGCATCGTGAAAATTAGCTTCTTCTGCGCTTCGTTGATAATTATAATCGGCTCAATCTGTTTTTTGGGAAGTGAGAGCAAAGATAGTTTCCCCGCATGGAAGAAATAATAAAAGCAGACTCTATGGTAGCGCTAAGAGAAGCTGTATATATCTTTATTGTTTGGGTTTCAACAGTAGCTGAGCGAAGAATCGGCAAATCTGCAGCCTCGTCCATATTTCAGACATCTATTTCATTAAGAGCGTGGCAGGAAAGATAAGAATACATAAACATATCTGTCAATAAACTTAAAAACTCTCATATATATACTTGCTTACTTGCTTGCTTTGTTGTCCTCGTGTACATAATCTTTGCTATTGGACATAGGAAATAACTGAGAGCAGCTCCGATAAGTTTTAGAATGGGACCCAGTAAAGGTTTTAGATAGAATAGGAGTTTTGTGACGGGCAGGGTAGTATACTTATACTGTAAATCTTTAATAATCTTGTGTGCTTGCTTTGTTGGCACCGTGCACTATGATATAATAACGTAAAGGTAGCCCCACGTGTATCTTAGGCTCCGCCCCTCTGATTGCTGGACAGCTGTGACGTCATCTGGAGGCCAAAACGGAATGGCCTACTATAGTCTCTATTTACAAGTATCGTTTGCTGATATGATTAAACGTTATTTACTGATGGCAACGAATAATCAGTGCAATAAAATGGTGCCGTTTCTAGCAAAAGTCCTGCATAGCTCTCCTTGATTTGATAACACTGTAAAAGATAATCTTTTGCAGTTTGCAGTCAATGCATTGTATTACCGCATATTTTAGCGCAGCTTATGAAGAAATAAAGTGACATCAGATATTTTAAGGAAAACATTAAACAAATACGAGCATAAATTGTTAACTAGTAGTTCCTTAATAAACGTTCTAACAAAAAAAAAAATATATATATATAATCGTGTGTATATTAATTGCAGAACAAATTAGGATAAGGCTTTTGATACAAAGTGTCCTAAAAACAAGTCGTATAAAATGGTGCAATAAACTTGTAGCGGTCTCCCATAAAACTTAGTTCTCGGTAGTTCCTTTGAAAGCTTTGAGGGATATGTACTCTTCGAATTTCACGCAACCTGGTAGCCTGAAAAAAAAAAGAAAAAAGGAAGCAAATACATTTGTTCATATCTGAAGATTCAGTTAAAACGTTAGACAAGCGAGCTGGTGTTAAATTGTTGGCTCTAGAGTTTCAAATGAAGCAAATATATGTATAAGCTTATTAGCACGCGATGTGTTTATTATATTGTTTTGATGATGTCCCCTCTGTTTGAATGCACGCACCACCGCCCCTTCGGTGCTCCTCTGCACGCTACTGGTCGATTGGACAGAAATATGCTGTATCTCATACTACTGTAAATTACGTGTACAACAGTTTAAATACATTTACCTCCGCCAAGGAGGTTATGTTTTCGTCGTGTTTGTCCGTCTGTCTGTCTGTTTGTCTGTTTGACTGTTTGTCTGTCTGTCTTTTTGTCTGTCTGTCTGTCACCAAGATAACTCAACAAGTTATGAACCGATTTGGATGAAATTTACAGGGATTGTTAGGTATGTTAGGAGGAACAGATGATTAACTTTTGGTGAAGATATGTCCATCCGTTTGTTTGTTTGCTTGTCTGCCTTATTTTTTTCGATGCCATAACTCAAAAAGTTATGGATGGATTTTGATAAAATGAACATGAGTTGTTAGGTATATAACAAAGAGTAGATGACCAAATTTTGGTAATGGTCCGTTTGTTCGTTCGTTTGTTTGTCACTGTTTTTAATTTTATGCTTGATAGCACACTAGCTCAAAAAATATTGAATGGATCTTTTTGAAATTTATAGGAGTTGTCAGTAATGGTAAAAGACATATATGATCAAATTTTGGTGCAGATCGGTTGATTCGTTTGTATGTTTGACTCATATTTGTCATAACGTTTGTTAACAGTATAACTCAAAAAGTTATGAACGGATCTTCAAAAAAATTAAACAAGCTGTCATTAATATAAAAAGGCACAAATGCTTAGAATTTGGAGTTTCTGCAAAGAAAATTATGGTTTCAGAGCCAATTTGAATTTTTGCTACCGTTGGCTCACTTGGCGGAGGTATGCGCTCTCAGAGTGCTCTAGTTTTAACATGCAATTCAAATATTTCTGGAAACTTTAGTGATTTTTGGATCGTTTCTGAAATTTTTAGAATTGATGGTTATTCCCACAGTTGTCTTATTTTGACAAATCTGCGTGCCTTTTTTATAAATATGTTCTTTACGACGATATTAGTCTTTTGTTTGATTCCCCTATGTTAATCAAAAACATCACATACTATATTTAAAAGGAACCATTTGAGGGGCTCCCAAGGATTATCAAATGCACACCCATATGTAACGATGAGAAAATACGGGGTGGCCTTGGTAGAGCCGAAATTACATGCAAGCCACAACTACGGCAAAACAGTCATTTAGCCACAATAAAGAAAGAGATATGTAATAAATGGTTGTGATATGAGTGCGCACAATCAAGGTATAAGAAGAAATTTGAAAATATGCAGATTTATATTAGAGACAGTGTATGAAACGATGTTGGCTATGGAAATTTATACAGAAAAATCACAGCATGGCGGGCCAAGAGCACCTTCGCTTCCATCAAGAGTAGAAAATCCAGATAAATGGGAAGGTAGGATCTCAGAATACACCATAAACTCAACAATCAAAGAGCTGTACTAATATAGTAAAACCAAATGAATACCGGGAACCAAAACCAAATGTAAACGAAAAACTTAGTGGAATTTACGGAATAAACATACGTCGCCAGGAAACAGCAAGAAACTGCGGAAAAAAGGTGGTACTGTTGGATATACTGTAATAATTAATGAGGCGTGTTCCAAACTGCTTGCCGTTGTTGAAACTCACGTAGAGGATGCAGTCAACGAAGCAGAAGTCAAAATGGAAAACTACGTTATGCACAGAAGTGATCGCAACGACTACAAGTATGGTGGAGTTGCATTATACGTAATAGATCACCTTGGTTCCCATACTAAACACAAGCTCTCTTATGGGGTGTATGATTGTGTTATTGTTAGTATAAAGAGTATAGAAAAAATTTAGATTTATATGCCTGTACAACATGTATAACGCAACCTGGACCTCATCCGAAGTATCATCAAGGTAGGGTGCTATCGACGGCCAAAATGTACCATCGAGAAAATGGCCAAAATGATGGAAGTAAGTAAAATATATTATAAAAAAGTTCAGATTGATTATAAATTGTTCATAGCTGGTGATTTCTACGTCCCCTGCTATAATCATAGCTTAAGTAAGACTTGCCCGAAAAAAAAAAAAACAGTTAACTTCGCCTTATCTGGCATATCATCGGCCACTAGAGATGAATGAGATCAGGCCCGCTCTGTAGTGCACATAATGCACGACTTTTTACTGTGTAAATTGATTTCCTCTCCTACGAGAACTAAAAATGTTCTATAACTTCTCTTCAAAGATAATGCTCAGTTGCATAAGTATGTCGACATCCGTGATGCAACACTATCTGATCATAGAATCGTTGAAATAACAACGCGAAGAAACACTGTTACCAGTTATCGTGACTAAAGCGTGCACGATAAAGGAATGAACTGAGACGGTTCAAATGCCGAGTTGCAGGCAATAAATTGGGACGGACTTGTAAACTATTCAGTCGAGAGTGAAGTATCAATGAGATACTTGAAAACTTCTGTTGGAGACAATGAGATATTCTAAAACTTCTGTTGGAAAGTGCGAAGAGGACCTTCACCCAGTGAAAAGCAACAATAATAAAAGTAGACACCACAAATTTCGTAACGGACTACTTAAGAAACGCGCAAAATTGGTCAACTGCCAGCAATTAACGAAGATACTGCAGCATCAAGCTGAGTGCAAAAAGAAGCTCGATGAGATAGAACGCCAGCTCGTACGATCGTATGAAGTTGAGAAACAAGAAAGCAATAACTTACTTATACACATCAAAGTAACATTGCTTTCGCCAAAAAACGATCGATCACTTCTCAGCTCCTTGAGTATTGTGAGTATTCTAGTCTCCATGTGCCACGGTAAGAATATGGACGTAATATATGTATTTAAATTTTGCAATGGCATTTGATAAGGTTGGCCACAGAATACGATTACTCAAGCTCTATAACAAGGGTATCAGCGAGAAATGTCTTCGGTGGACCGAAACACTCCTGACAAACCGGACCCAAAGTGTAGTTATAAATAATAAAGTGGCCAGACGATAGCCGGTACTCAGTAGAGTCCAACATGGTACTGTGCTTGGTTCAATACTCTTCCTTAACATGACCAATGACATAGGGCACCGATGCAAATTGGCCGTTCTCTCCTCATTTATGAACAACACACGAATACTAGCAGCGGCACATTCAATGGCAGACGTACGGGCTGTGCAATTAGGTAGAAGTAACATCTTTCGCTGGTCATCGAATAGCAAATATGACCTTCAAAAGACACGAATTTCGAACCGTTGCGATTCGGGAAGCTATAGACCGTGGAGCTGTGGCGTACACATTCACTTGCTCCAGCTGCAAAACCCTGAAACATGGCTCGTTTGCTCTGGTAATTTTCGTAGCATATTTCGTGTAATATAATCCGAATTGCTCAAAATCTTGCTATGCATCGATTAAGTGCCATCGATTAAGTGCCACTTAAGTGGCACTTTGGAAGAACGCCATAGACGGAACATGTCGGCAATTGGCATTTCGGAGATCCATTATTCAGGATGACTCTTGTTGCACGACGGCCGGATTGCGAAGGTGTGTATCCGTGCCATCCTGTTCATATGAACTGGAAGATGCTCACATCGTTACCTTTTGAATCAAGTGTTAAATTTCGGAAAACAGAATGTTGTTGTTCATCTTTTTACTCTGCCAGATAACTCGGCCTAAATGATTGTATTGGAGAAAGGAATGCTGCTTTGAGAGTCAGTGCTGAATTTCTCCTCAGCAATATCAACCAGTAAATTATCAGTTCATACTGACGGTTGACATTTACGTTACCAAGCCTGGGTAAACGTTATAATTAGGGTTGTGACTTTGCAAAATATGCACGCATATTCCGTCCAATGGTATAACTGATGTTTGATTTCTTACATAAAATATGATATCTATGCAAACACATCACTAGTATAAACTATGAGAATCAAAATTCAGTCATATGATTGGACAAAATATGCTTGCATATTTTGCAAAGTCACAGCCCTAGTTATAATATTTAGTAATTGCTTTAGTTTCGCAAGATAGCGCTCTATTTATTTTGCAGTAACGCTCTTGAAAACAATCAGCAGCCCTCCTTTGCTGAAGAGATCGTACAAAAGCTTTTGGCTGCAGGGTACCCGGACGCCATAACAAGATGGCCACGCTCCATTATATAGAAGCAATAATCAGCCAAACACATTACAAGACACTCACTGCCTTGACAGTAACGAAAGCTTCTCCGATGCTGATGGACTCCATTCATAGAGCTCCTCAAGAGGCGCCGTTGCTCTTATTTTCGCCACTGCAGAAAAGATGTTTTTCGTCGAGTCATTTGCTGTCAGTAGGCGACGTACCTGCTACTGACATTATATTGTATGTAGAACAATAGGCCCGTCATGTACAAACTTATGCGAGCAGTAGCTTCATTATATCTTGGTCCTAAGGTTTACACCAGCGAACATGATTAAGGTGACGTCGATTGCTGCGACAAGTCGCGTTACACTAAACCCACTAGGCTTTACGTGTCCGTAACTCTAGATATGCGCGTTTATTGTCCCACTATGATACCAGTTTTAGGCATAAATCGCGTATCGATAGCTCTTAAAACCAGCATAAATTTAATCCTGTTCCGGAAAAACAGAAGTTTCTGCCATCGCAAGCGGAATCTGGTTGCCTAACACATGCAGCTCGATTTAAAGTGGCAAAACCAACAAACGACTCTAGTCCGAAGTACCAGACCAGTCAAACCTTAATTTAACTTAGCAGCGCCGTGCCAGTCGAACGCACCCTTTAACTCGAACCAAAATCAGGGGTCTCGCAGGAACACCACTTATAGAAACGTACGGAAATGGTCAACCCTTTCATTAATTTAATTAAGAATTTAATTTTAACACTTCCGTAGCAACAACATTATTTGGTACGTTGCTAGGGTCGCCACTGGAAACCCAGTCCAGCGAGCGCATCAATGCGAATAGGGTAGATGAGTGTTGCTATGCTTAGAGCAATGATTCGTTATTCTCTTTTCTTTCAGGAGCAAGTTCTGTGTTGGAACCTGTGTTGTAAATCGGTCTAATCGCTGATACAGCAGACTACGATATTATTATCTGTATGCAATAACGGTGAAAAAATTGAGTTTTTTTTCTGGGAAAAACTGGGATTTTTTCAGCTTCCTTTCTCATGATAGTGTTTTTTAAGCTCCTCCTGTAAAGTATAACACTTCCAAGAGTACTAATAAAAGCAGGACGACATAATTCAAAGCACTAAAACTTGTAGTATTTGTTTAGATTTACTCCCTCGTGTTAGTTGTTTGCTCCTTGTGCAAACCACATTATTTCTAATATCTTGAGTAAAAGGCCATTAAAACTAAATGAACTGAAACTCGTAGTAATTGTTTAATTTAATCTTTCATGTTTATTTTTTATTTCTCCCCGTGCAACGTGTATTCTTTATAATGTGCCAAAGTAACCCGGGTCAATAAGAGTAACTGCACTTAGGCTCTTTGCATTTATTTATTTTTTCTCCCTCATGCTAGTGTTTTCCTCCTCATCCAAAGTCTTGTTTTTTTCTAACATCATGACTACATCACGACTAAACGTGGGACATGAACACTAAATCCGCTAAGGCTCGCTGCATCCAGTCTTCACTGTCTACATATTCCCTTCTTTGTACCCGAAAAAAAATATATATTCCATCATTTACTCTTTTAACACTCGGTCATTGTGCAGTTCTTCGGCGCCGCGGATGCAAACATTGCAAAGGTGGCCCAAGAAAATACAACCTCGAGGCTTTTTCTCTTATCAAAGAGAGACTAGGCGGCATATTGTGTGGAGTGGCGGCCTCTACACCCCCATGGCTGTCGCTTCCAGCCCTTATTTTCGCAAGGAAATGTTATGACTGGGGGGGGGGACCCTTCGCCAACATGGCGCGGGTGTTATTCGTAAATGCTGCTATTTACCTAAGCAATGCGATTTATATAGGAACAGCGATGGCAAAGACTGAACGAATTTTAATAGAGGAAGTCGTCGTCATAGGACATACTAACTTATGGAGTCCTTAATTTATTGTTCAATATTTTCAACTCCGAGTACTCGATACTACATGTACTCGTGAACCAAATCGGTAGACTGACTATATCGAGTATGACCAATATCGAAGTCTAACTATAATGTAGGGCTTAGTGACTGGATTCCTGAACTAGTTTCAGTTTATCATAAGATGAAAGACAGAAAGCTTTCACGAATTACCAAAATAATGCTGTCTCCAACTAAGGCGCAGCACGTGCCAAAGCGGGCTACAGCTACTGCTGGGCCACTCGCCACTATCGGACGGTGAATTTATGAGTGGACGTGCAGCTCGTACGTCGCTCATGCTGCCGTATCTATGCTACCGACTTTCGCTGTGTGTCGGTCACCAGGTGCGAGTTGATCATCTATTCATTAGCTGAGTGTGCGATTATATTGTGTGGTGCCGGCGTCATTGGAACCAGATTATTGGACATGAAATTTTGCAATAATCTGATATATTTATCTATTTACACTACCTGTCATCTCATGCGTATATGTAGGTGTGTTTAAGTATTTGTTTGCTGGTGTTATTGATAGCCCACTTCACGGAACGCAAACACTTTTAGGAACGGAAAAGGGGTAACCACTCATGACTGATGCAGTCTCTGAAGCAAAAGTTAGCTGCATGAAGCCGTTTCTCCTTCAGTTGACGATCGAGACAATTTGGGCGGGAACAGAACAATTAGCCAAGAACGGGACAATTAAGCAGGAAGGAAGGAAGGAAGGAGACAATGAGGAAGCAGCGACAGCAATAGCCACGAACGGGACAATAATCAGGCAGGTACGGGGCGATTAGACAGGAATGAGACAATTAGGAAGCAGTGGCAAAAATTAGCAAAGAACGGGTCAGTTAGGCAGGAACGGGGAAATTAGCAAGCAGCGGCAGTATTAGATTAGACGGACCAACCAACAGGCCCATTCTCAGAGAGACACCGGGACTCACGCCCCGGCCCTGCATGAGCTATTGCCATTACGTCAGTGGGATATAGATGACTAAGGAAAAAAGGAGAAAAAAAAGAGAAGAAAATCTCAGCTGAGCAGACGATTATGCAAGCAAGCAAGCACGATTTATGGCCGCTGATCTGTAGGGCTTAGAGACGTCTAGGTAGTTGGGAGGACGAGAGTAAATTATGAATTTGAGGTGGCCTCTGAAGCTTTGGCAGTTAAGAGTTTGTGACTCTTGAGGAGGTGTTGTTAGCTGTGGAGGATGCATCTCCCAATATATGTCAAGATAATTTTTAAACGCGTTGACTGTTTCCGCACCACAGTGTCGGAGGGGAGTCTGTTCCAAATGTTCACTATGAAATACATTAACCAAGAACGCAACAATTCGGCAGGAACGAGTCAATTAGGCAAGAATGGGACAATAATTTCGGCATAATCGGAACAATTTATATTAGGCATGCAAGAAACAATTAGGCAGAGCTGGGACAAAGAGGCAGGAAAGGGACAGTTAGGCGAGAACGAGATAATGCGAATGAGATGCTAAACATAAATAATTAGCAGCATTGAAGTGATTTCTAAAATACCTACTTTAAAACTATTTTTAAAAATACGTGTTACATGGGTCACGAGTGATCGAGAGTTTCTCCGAAATCTGCTAAGGATTACACTTGTCAACAAGAAAAATGCTTCTTATGTATATTCTCAGTTTCTTCAACTGATATAGCGTAATTTTGGTGCGTCGAATGAGAATGTGATATCCGTTTCTCTGCATCAAGTCAGGTTATGTGCTACGCCACTAATAGAAAAAAATCCTATTTTCTAGCAATATTGATGAAATGTTTGAAAGTGCTCCTACTATGCTTACTATCAACCAATTAGGCATATGGTCTTGATTTTGTCAAAAAATAAATTTTTTCCTCGTGATAGCACAGATTCCTGCCGTAAGACAGAGGAAATATATATATATATATATATATATACTGTTATTTTCTTATTCAGGGCATCTAAGTTGCCCTAAATCAGTGGAAAAACTGAGACTGCTTAAAAAAAGTTTCTTTGGAATTTTCTGTTACATTTTCGGTTGATGATCAGCGCGCTTTACAAAACCTGAGACTGGATTCCTGTTATAATCAACTCAGTATACGCAGCAGATGCAACAAAATACATCGGGCGTATTCTTGCATGATATTTTCCCCGAAGTCATATCATCCAGCTGAAAAGAACGTATACATATAATTAGTCGTTCTATGTCGCATGTGCCGTTAACGTAACGTGCATTACGATAGCTATTACCACTATCACAGAAAGGAAATTATTGGTTTAAGTACTCGAAAAAGTAAAAAAGGGTGGCAATCGTTAAAAACCATATGATTTTTGAAATGAGCACATTAAAAATACTCTAAATCAGTTGGAAATACTGAGACCTTTTTTGTGTTCTTGATTAGTGAATTATTGATTTTCTCAGAAGATCGCATTTATTTTTGCTATCGGCCTAGCACAAACACCTAACCTGAGACATAGAAATGGGCGTCATTTTTGGATTCAGTGTGCTGAAACTGTCATATATCATTTTTTTTTTCGTTCTTTAGTAGTGTTTTTACTTAGGTAGATCTGTATGGTTACTTCACCAGATGTATTTTCATTCACAATGTTTTTGTTAAATTGCAATTGAAAGTTCGAAGCAGCTTCAAAAATCTGTTGAGATACACATTCATACATAGCCGTCATGACTGGTTATATATTGATAGAGGTAAAGGTTCCAGTGTTGTGAGTACTTTAACTAGAGGGCCCGCGCTGTCAAAAATGACAGCGAAGAATTTGTGATTACCCTTCTCATTGATCCTACTTTCGTTAATACAATTGATGACTTAATTGATCATAGAGATGAGTGTTCACGGCATTGCAACTGCTGAGCATAGAAAGTTTTTTTTTTCTGATACAGAAAAAAATCACTGCTTATTGCAGGTCATTCAGCAACACTCAAAATAATAGTTACAACTTAATATCATGGATACGCCATGATAATATCAAATATGCCTTATGGTTTTTGCTTAGCGAAAACTGTGACGTCGACGATTGTATGAAAGTTGGAAGAATAATTGATGCAAAAAAAATTATCAGTGGTAAGAAACTAGGAACCAAGATGCATGAGAGGGCTAAGGAAGCTTCAGATATCTTCGGTTCTTCAATTTCAATTTCGGCAATGCAAGAAGCGCATTCAAACATAAGGTCGCCCTAAACTTTGCCTTAAATTTGCTGTAAGTAGAAGGTGCACAGCAGACTCAAGGCTGCGCTAAGAGAAGCTTTCGATATCTCCATTGTTTGAATTTCTCGTGTCACTGATTAAGATACGTTAGCCATCCACTGCAACACGGCCAATTTTCTACCAATTAGTTTTCAATTAAGCTTGTCAAGATGACCCCAGTCTTCAACCTGACCTAATTTTTGACCATCCGTTTTCTTAAAGAGATGCAAAATATGGACAGATAAACAAAGAAGTAAATAAACCAACAGATAAATACGCATCGGTCGATAATGTATTATAGATAGTATTTAATACTCTTTTCATGTATTACATCATTAGCGCCAACCTCTTTATCAGTTTCTTCCACTTCTTTTTGCAACTCCAATATTCCTTCTATTCCATTGCTTTAACCACTGAAATCTGGGAACGCTCTCACTTTGTGCATCATGTATGCAATGAAGAACATTGAACATTTGAGCATTAACATGTGAGCCAAACAGACAAGAAAAAAAGGGGAACCGGCACAAGCTATGACGTCATAGGTGGCAACCATGGCACATGAACGGCAAATAAGTCAGACGTTTACGCCTACTACCATTTGTCAGTAGTTGTAACCCCGAAAAAAAACTTTCTTTATATGGACAAGATCAGTAATTTGATGCAGATGGAGAGAAAATGTTTAAAATGCTTACCGCTATCTCAGAAGCATGGACGTGGCAGTTCATATTCTTACGCTGTCATACCAGTATCTGTGCATTATTTGGGAAGTATTTTGAGCTATTATTATTGACTAGCCGAACCCGTGGAAATTTCACTGTTTGTTAATCTTCTCACTTAGTAAAATGAAGCAATCCTAACCTACGTTACTATAACTCACTTTAATTCGACCTAATACAGGTCATCAACCTAACCTGCCCCATATATAGCGCCTGTCTCTTAATACTTACGAACTCCCTATCCTTTCCATTATGCTGCTGTGTATGCAGTTTCGGCTTGTCTGATATTATTGTCTTTAAAAACTGTTTAAACTCTTAGCCGTGGCAGCTATTCCACTACAACGAGGGCCACTTGCTCAGTTTCGAATCTCTCTGTGAATTTCTATTGAGTTTCAATTCGCAATTGTACCTATTTCTAATCAATGTGTCAGTCACCGGCACAAAAACATGTATGCCAAGAACGTGAAGCACTTCCGTATGCTGACTCGTACGCAAGAGGCGTAACGTAGCCGTGTATGCCAGCCACTATAGCACCGGTGGACCTCGCAGATGTTTTACCAGCAAAGTTTGGGCCTTAGTATTTTATGATATAGCTAGACATGAAGACAACATAAAAATCAATAGACTATAGCAATCTCATTCTTCGGAAGTACTCTTCTCATTGTTTTCTTCTATATTTACGCGTCTTCGATAACCTTTATTTCTCATTGTCTGAAGATATTATTGTTTAGGCTTTCATATTTTTAATATTTTCATTTTTAAGCGGTGAATATGATGATTTTAATTCAACATCGGGACCCGTGACTACTTTGTACGTGCGATAGCTTTCCTTCAAAATAAAAATACTACAGACTCAGCCTTTTTTTCTTTTCAATAATTCATTCATGTCGCCGAAAGCACTTTTTCTGTCAGTTCACGGGATTTCCGTAAACATAGGACTTTCACTTCAAAATGCTTTAGAATGAATTTGTTCAGAACAGCTCGCTGCACCGTAGTCTGGAACAAATTTTCCGATTTCTGGATCGTTATGCGACCTCAGTAACGTGAATATTTCAAGATATGAAAATCGGTGTGGTACCCTATGTAGGTCCGATACGTGTAAAAGGAACTTCATGTCTTTACTTCGAAAATGACTGAAAATTTCTTTAAGAGCAAGCAAAAAGGAGACAGATATTATTGAGCTTCCTCCCAGAGAAAAGCAGAACTTCTGGCAAGTTAAATTTGCCCCAGCTAATAGTTAAACGCGTCACGTACAGACACCGGACGGATGGACGTACGGATGGATGGAGCCTCAAGCAGATTTATAATATAGATAATTGCATGCACCTTGTACAGGATGAGAATAGTATAGGAAATTGTCATTATAGGCGAAACTATTTCAAGCATAATTCGGTTGGCAAATATCTGCCAAGTGTCATGCTGGCGCAATGGGAAAAGCAAACATAGAATTACATCTTTTACTTCTTTGGAATTATTCTCAGCTTCGGCATTAAGTCATTGCAGGCAAATTATATTATGGTGGACCCAAAGGCAACCGCTTGAACGCATATATAGGGTGGGCTAATAGTCACTTCACAATTTCAAAAATTTACTACTCGAAAACCATAAAAGATTCAAAATTCTAGTAACCTGCTTGTGGAAGAAGAATTCTGTATAGTGACTTCGTATCATATATACAAAAAACTCAGAGTATTGTTCTTTCAATTGCAGTTTAGTAGAAATTTGCATCATAGTTTTTGCGTAGTAAATTTTTAAATGTAAAGTGACTTTTGGATCAACCTATATAAAAGAATAGCTCTAAATGAAAACTGATTGCATGTAGAGCTTTTGGCAGTGCCCGTAGTGTACAGCTGCTTACCATCTCCGATATCATCCAGCACTCCATAACCGATCCTGCCAATTCGAAGTAGCTTAAACGTCGAAACTGTTATTTCCTGTTTTTTTTTATAACGTACTTTCTACGAAAAAGGCAAAATCAAGTCTTGAATTCAAGGGACGTTGAATTCGAGGGACGTCAGTTAGCACAAGCGAAGATCTTTCGCTTCGTTTCTTTCTTTCTTTATTTTTTCTTCTCTCATTCCGATTTGTTTGTTTGCCATCTATGCGTCACTGTTCATTTCATTTTGTCTGCTAGGAATCCTCCCGGAAGCAAAGCCTTTATATATCGACTTAATTTGCTCCGACAGCATAGAGCGGCATGGCTGCCTCGTTGGATGAACATGGCTGAAAACGAGTCCTCATGCTCTGAGAAGAGACAGAAACTAATGGAAGCAGTTGCATCATATTTTGCTTCAGAAACAAATATCTTCCTGGAAAATATACACCCAAAGTTGCTTAATAACATTTCGTAGGAGCGGTTATTTATAAACTTGCCAAACTTTGAGCATAGTAAAGTATATAAATTTCGCTACTACCCAAATTTTTCCACTTTTAAAAGGAAACAATATTTTGGAAATTCGCCGATCCATGTTACATCATCCAGTGGTTCAATACACCACTAGGGTACCAATACAGCATGCATTTTTTGTAACGCGTGTAATTCAGGCACAATTATTATTCTCACGCAGCTGTGAGACAATTTAACCCTTTCGATACTGACGACATCTTTGGATGCCGCACCAAAGTTTTGATTATTAAAACCAGTGTGTTGTTTCTTTCTCTGAAAATTTGGACAACATATTTAACAACCCGTCTGAAGTCAGTGACCCAGAAGGAAATAATGGTTGTGATTATAGTAGAACAACTATGATTATGGTCGAGATCTTTGCTGTTTATTATCGACATATCCTCCGTATTCAACCATTTATGGGATGCATTATGGTAGAGATATGTCACAACCTTCGACCATATTGCCAAGCATAATTCCCGACCATGCATACCCAATTACAACCATGAAGGTTTTAGCTGCACAATCATGATCTACCATAGTGAACCGTAAGAAACAGCATTCACAACCAAAATCGACTGTGTTCTACCTAGATGAACTTTTTCAACTGTTGACATATTATGCCCTGGATGCCTGTTTTGTTTGCTGATGATTACTTGCTTTTACAAAAAAAAAAGGTAATTTATATGTACGGTGTCTGCGTCTGGGGCTCCGCTGGTGCCAGTGTTATGGCTAAGCTGCAACGGCTCCAAGTTGCCGCTTTTCGGCTGTTCTCTTTTCATTTTCCTGACCTCCAAAAGAAATTTAAAGTATTTTCTTATCCTCAAATATTACAATTTTTCACTTTGGTTAAATTTTTCAAATGCTTTGTTGTTCACCAACACAACTATTTTAGAAATAAAATTTACCCCTCGGAGCCTATATAGGCACGCCTACCCCCACCAGATTTCGATCTAGCAGCAACATATATCCGCCTTTTTATAGTAAGTCTAAGTGCCAGTCTTCTTTCATATTTCATTCTATACACTAGTGGAACAAGCTACCGGAGGACATTAGATCAAGCCCAACTGAGTGTATTTTCAAGAAGCGGCATAAGTTGTACATGTTGGGTGTGTAGGTCTCGATATGCTACACATATGGCTGATAATGTCATCTACTGTATTTTAATCCGCTTATAATCTTGTGATTAGTAAAACTAAAGCTGAAGTAATTCGCTTTGTTGTGCTACATGAGAGGCGATCTTTCCATATTGCCAACATAATTTATGTCCGGATCGTACAGTTATGTCGTATGATACTGGCATCTAAAGAATTCCCATTGCTACTAAAGGGAAAATCATAGGTTAGTTAGGTTCAGCCACCCATGTTTTGTACTGGGATCGTTAGGATCAGGAAGCAAAGAATGCAACGGGAGGACTCAATAGGACTGAAATAAAACATAGCTGTGACCGCACGTAGCAAATTTACATCACAAGCTGCTCAGCTTCACAAAATCCACACCCCGGAGTGACCTTCGTATATGGTTTTCTTGAACATATCATCGTATTTTTTCGATTTATTTCATTCAGTCTCCCGCTCAAGACTGACCAGCTACTTGAGCTGCAATATATCGAAAAATGTTGTCGCCAAGTACAGAAAGTTCGGGCAATGGATAACTGTTACTGTGGTTTCTCTCACGTACAGAATTGGCTATAATGGTGCTTATATATGTTGGTAAGGAATAGATATAGTCTGTGAAGAGTACTGTGAAGTGAATTTGAAGTGTAAATAAGGCTTCAATCAAGAAAAAGAAGTTAAATTGAGTCGCCGAAAGGAAACAAATTAGGCGCTAGTGTTGTGAAAGTTTCCACCAACATGCACTGCATTTTTCTATAGTTAATTGCTAATTAGTATATATTATTTTCATTTATTTATACGATAGAGATAAATTTTGCAATTTAAGACGATTTTGCTGGTGAAATTAGTTAAAATACTCTTAGGCTGCTCAGCCATAGATTCATCGATGCTGACGTCACTTTTTGGTGCTAATTTTTCGTGAGTCCTCCCGTTACGCTCTTTACTTCCTGGTTAGGATAGCCTTTTGATTGCCATGGCCACTCCTGCATCTTCGCACCATCTTCCTTTCTTTTTCACTTGTTTTTCCTGTTCTTATCCCTGTTTCTGATCCCTTATTTATTCTCCCTCCTCTTTCCTGGCCTGCTACAGTAATGTCCTATGACATAGGTGTCTAATAAATTCCCGTTACAACTAGAGGGAAAATCATGGGTTAGTTATGTTCGGTTAACCCATGTTCAGCGGAGTGGGGTTGTTGGGAGAGCCTTTGGGTTGCCATGGTCACTCCTGCATCTCCGCGCCATCTTCCTTTTTTGTTCACTTTATTATTCCTCTTGGACTTCTGCATTCAGATCCCTTCTTTGTCCTTGTCCTCTTTTCTGTCCTGCTGTCCTTGAGCGCGTTGATGCTGTGCATATGATATGTCCAGTTGTTGTATCTTCGTTTTGTGTAGTTGCCCGATTAGCTATCAAGCTAGCCATGGGTATGACACGTGATGCCTACTTTACTAGCGTTACTGCTTCATATTCTACCTGTGATACTTTTTTTAATGTCCTACACATTTCAGTAAACTTATTATTATTATTAGTTAGGCCTGCAGCTCAGAATGGTGAAAATCTCTAAACTTCAGGACGATGCTATAGAGCAGAAGCTTGAACCAGTCTGTGCAGTTAACGCACGTTTATATACAACTTCTTAAACTCTAAGCTGGTACGCAACTATAGGACTTAACTTAGAGTAAGTCACTAGTCGATTTTGGCCGTACCCGTTGTTAGGGTACGTAAGGCCAAATTTATCATGAAACTTGACATTGTTTTCCATGGAGCTAATGGGATAAACTGGATAAACATAAAAATAGATTACCAAATATTTGATCAAAGATTGAAATACTGTTTTAAAAGGGATACAACAAACACATACAAATAATGGGTCTACGCTAAAGTGGTAAAGCGTTAGTAAAATGTAGAAACAGTAGTTAAAAATAACGTCTAAGCAGTTAGCGTCCGTACATGCCCTGCATTTTTTTTTTTGCAATTCATCGACAGGAAAGAAAATACTGAAAATGTGCACAATTTTTGCACTATAATATGAATTTTTAGATGTTTCGCATTCAAACTTAGTCATACGATATCATTTTGGTCGTTTATGTTGGGAATTCTTGCCAAATTTTAATTCATGGCAACCCATACATATTCTTCCCCAAATAATGGGAGGAATGCCACTCATGATCATACGTCCGGAAATCCGTTGATAACCTACCTGGTTATGCTCAACCATATATAGTCATGGAACATCCATGTACTACCATCTACCATATATCGAGGGCTTAGAGCCAGAAGTAGCTATGTCCATTTATGGTAAAATCGGGTTCCCCTCACCAAAAATGTGCTCGTGAGGCATATTTTTAGTGTCACGGGTGTCTATGCCATATTTCTTCATTAAGAAAAGATTTGGCATGAAAATATATGGCATAGAAACCCGTTACACTAGAAATATGCCTCACGGGCACCGACTTTGTGAATGGAACCCAAGTTCGCCAAAGATGGACATAGCCATTTCTGGCTCTAAGCCCTCGATATAGTCTTCATACATCCATGTTCTACCATTGACCTTCATTTCCTGACAAACCTTAAACAACCAACATTGCCCCCACCAATATCGACCTAAATACACTAAGATCAACGTTATGGTTTGGCCGACATATCTACTATATTGTTTCCTTGTTTCATCATCCATTGATCTCTCATACACCACTATATTCTACGATAATCACAACCATTATTTCCGACTGGGGATGGTATTTTATTCACGACCGAACTAAACTGTAGGTGAGCTGAAGTGATTATAATGATTATGTTTTCTATGAGCCTCTTTTAGAACCTCATAGCATAAGTAAAGATTTCGTAGAAAAAGGGTTAAATAGTTTGATAGAGCTGGGTAGACTTGAATGAAATAGTCATTGCTAGATGCAGTATAGATAAAGCTAGCATAGTAAGATAAGGGCTTTGAATGTAATTGAATACAAGTGAATAAAACTACAAGGTATAAGAGAAGGTGGACTAGAATGCAGATGGAATAGTGTGACGTCTAAAAAACTAAATGAACTTGAGTATAATCGATAATATAAATCAAATGAAAAAAAAAATTATTGAATAACATGGGACAAAATATGTTAATTTAGACGAGAGACACCAGGCCATAGACAGAGAGCGTTAGGTTAACGAGTAGCGTTAGATCAAACGAGATGTGTTAAGTATGACAAGGCTTGTCGAGCAGAGGTGCGATAGGTGAGACGAGGTGCTTAGTGTAGTAGAGGTTAAATAAGAGACATAAGGGTAAAACAGATGCTTTGGATTAAAATAAATGAGGTTGCTTTGACTAGACGAAGTGTGCTTCGTTATAACTCGGCCACACTATGCAATCGCACGCTGAACGTGATGAGCGATCTTACGTGCAGCTCAGACGTCATTCATGCTACCGTATCTATGCTGCCAACTTTCACGAGCCATCGCGACGATGTGAGAGTTAAGTATCCACCCATCAAGTTGAGCTAGACATTGGATAGTGTAAATCCGGCTTAAACGACGTGAGTTGGGTTAAAAGAGGTGTGTGTGTTCAGACTATGATGGTCAATACGAAATTAAAAGATAGTAGAGTCATAGACACAGAGTTGAGGAACATTGAGTAGTCACCTGCCGGAAAAGGAAATATCGCTTCTCGCAGGTGAGGCTGACTGTGCGGTTCAGCAGATGTATATTAAATACGTTGTCCCATTACTTTTTCATGCTTTGTTAGGATATTTTAGTTAATGTTTACAACATTCAGTAAAGATTGGTAAATAGTATACATGCTTCTAACACTTTATACGTACAGTAATAAATTCACAAAAATATCAAGCCTGAAGCGTGATATCCTAAACCAACTGTTCATGATATCCTTTGCTTTTTGCAGTACAGTAGAATAATTTCACAATATTTATTAAAATAAACGTCTCGTGCTGTAGAACACAGGGTTCTCAAGTTCTTGGTATCTTCAATTTGTTATTTATGCCAAGCAAACTGCTAATGCAGTTGTTAATGAAAATTATTTGGTATACGGGCTTAGCGAGAAAATCATAACAGACAGCATAGCTGAAGGGTGTACACGAGATGGAACAGCTGGCAGCCAGCCCTGGCGGCAATAAAGTGATGAAGCACAAATTAAGGCCGCCATGAAATGTTGTAGCATTGGCATCCGTGAAGTGGTATAAGTAGTATTAGCAGAAGTGACATAATCTACAGTAACATTGGCAGCCGCGAAGTGATCTAGCATTGGCAGCTGTGAAGTGATGCAATATATGCAACCATGAAGTGATGTAACGTAGGCAACCACAAAGTGGCGTAGTATACTTAAGCAATAATGTTAAATGACAAGGACAGCCACGATGTGCTACCATAGATGGTTCCAGTAATGAAGGATTGTATTAGCACCAAAATGTCATTTTAATATACTGTAGTTAAACGGTTGTCCTGATGTCTTTATCTCTCGGTTATTATGCATTTTTAGTTCATGGCTATCAATGTGGTTTCATTTTGTAGTATTACTGTGGTTTTAATTAAGTTTTCCGGCATGACTGGGTTTTCTCATCCTCCCTTTTCTTGTGGCTCTTGGGATGAGCTCTACCGAAGGCCATACATACATACATACATATATACATACATACATACATACATACATACATACATACATACATACATACATACATGCATACATACATGCAAACATCAATTTCTGGGGGCTATTTCTTCAAATTTGTCGTGTCGTTGAAAAGAAAAATGAATTATATGTGATACTAATGTCTGCTACATGTAACATTTATGTGCCAATTTTTATATTAAATTCTAATTTTCTAGAAATTATGAAGAATTCTTGATGTCCGAAAGGATGGTATTTATCGCTCAATTGTTGATTTAGATTCCCTGCTTTGCAACAAATTCCTTATGTTGCGACGAGGAAGTTAATCTTTGTTTGAGGTTCCTGTATTTATTAAAATTCCTGTTATGAACGCATATATGAATCGGCCTCTTGCAAAAAGCCCGATTTCAGTGAGCAGTCAAAGTATTGTGTAGTCCATGTATAGGAATATCCACGGGTTCAACTATCGAGTATTAATTAAATTAAAATCGTATACCAACATTAAGTAAAGGAGAACACGAACCCCGTACGCTAACACTAAGACTCAATCTACCAAGAAAATCCTATACAAAGTACAATAAACCGAAAGCGTCTTGGCAAATAATAAAGGTGAGTTCGATTGAGCACTGAAATTAAGCCTTCAAGGCTTGACTAGTCCAAACTTCAGACAGAAGCTTCGGCTTTGTCTCTTTGAATCGAGCTGCAAGTGCTAGAAGCAAGGCCATAACGTTGAGCCTGTTCATAGCTCCATGTTAATGAGCAAGTTTGAATTTCTGGAAATTTCAAAGGTAACTGAGTACAGGTCAATGGCTGAAACTCAATACAACGGTTCGAAGTCAGCGCATCTGCCTAAAATTTCAAACAAGTTAAGCCTCAAAGGCTTAGTTTAGGCGGCCACTCGAACACGTCCTAAGCCTTTGAAGCTTCACTTATCCGGCTCTTCAGACAGGTGCCTTGCCTTCGACACGTTAATTCAAGTTTCAGGCATTGACTCACTTACCTATGAGACTTCCGTAAACTGGGGATTTCTGTCGGTCTAACAGCTGCAACACGATACAAATTGACGAAGCTAAAGTTCTTCTCTGCAGTGCCGGACAAGTCAACTGAAATAAGCGCAGTTTAGATCGACTCTGAAGACCCAATCGAACATGTCCTAAATATAACAGGCAACGTATCGTGGGCAAGTATTAAATATGTACAGTAAAGCAGGAGACAGTTTTATAAAAAAAAAACACAGAAGAACAGGAGCAAGTTTCAGAAAATGAAGTGAACCGTAGATAAACATAAACCACAAGACAACGATCATCATACACAAATTTTCAATACGATAGACCGTGATCTCATTTACGAATATTATGACTCAGGGATCGTATGCTTCGATCATGAATAGTTTCTATGACAGACTTCTAAATGCCAATGAAGCAAGTGTGCATATGCTAATCGGAGGGTTTATTTCGCAATACATTTATCTTAGCTATCATGAGTATTCGAATTTTGCAGGAACGTAAGAGCAAATTTTTTTCCTCCCAATTTTTCGGCATCTAAAAGTAGTATTAATTTCAACTCAGACGTTTACACTTTTTAGGAGTTAAGGCGTGTCACTCCCTGTAAGAGATTTCTGCATTCCAATTTTAAAGCAAACCTTCTATATCATTCAGTACTTGACATTGCGGCAACATCGCCGTGCGAACTGTTGTTTTAACATTATTGCCGAAGTAAAAGTAGCTAATTTTAGGGCGGAAATGTAACCTTTTTTATCAGCTTAAGTTGCTATTCTTATGACGATATTGTGTGGTGACTTAAATCTACATGGGTATAATGAAGAGTACAGTATATATGTGATTGGATGGTTTACCTCTTACGTGTCAAGTGTTTTGGAAGTCGCCTGTCCTAAGTTGCAGCAAGCAGCGAACCCAGTCGGGTCCTGTGGGTTACTTTAGTTACAGGCTTGGCCTTTCGTGACGTCTGTCTTGGCGCTCCCTCTGCCTCATTCCATTTCCACACTCTTACTGAGGTTACTTGTCTCTGTTTTTTTTTTAGTTTCCTTTTGCCCATGCGCGGTGATCCTGTGTCGGAGCGCCCTCGTGCGTTGATTCCGCGTTTGTCCGAGCATTCTGTGTGTCCCTTCCTTTTCTTCTCCTACTGCAGCTTTATATTGACAAGACGAGGTTTGAACTGTTGAAACACCACTAATATTGAGGAAAATGTCCATAGCACCTGGTAAGTTGGGAACGCAAGGGTTTCCGATAGCCTTAGTTAGGCCTTCAAGAACGTTTCTCATGGTCTTTGCTTTTTATTTGGGCCTTGTTCTGGTGGTTCTTTCAGCTGTTCCTCTTCTCTCCTGACGCGCTGTTCCCGTGCGCGTTGGTCCTGAGGGGGAGCGCCCCCGAGCGTGGTTTAAGGGTGTAGGTCGTCATGCTGCGTGTCCCTTCTCTCCTCCTCTGTGATGTCGCCTTTGTTGTAGAGGAGGAGATTTGAAATTCTAAATAATGAATATAATCCCGTACACGTTTGCTTCGGGTGGGGCGCTAATATGGATGAAACTTTATAATCTTTATTTTTTTTGCTGGGTGTTTATTCCCGTCACTCATGAAATATCGTAGCATTTTGGCTGGGATGACTTGGGTAATCACATGCCGTTTAAAACTCTGTAATTTGCTGACCTTGGGGCAATACCAATATTTCATACTGATTTTTGAGCTGGCAAATTTCCGTTGTGTGCAATGATGCCTTAGTGACTTTGTATACGTTCCTTTTAGCTATACTTCAGAAGAATTTTGCGGTGCACGGAGTAGTTCCCTGGGGATCCTGCCCTTCCCTTGGTCGATTAGGTTATCTGAATGGCCCGACTTCATCTCCTTAATTTTCCCTTTCTCATATAAGCTCTATTGTATTTCCCCTTTCACTTTTCACATCACTTTTAATTGGAAATTTTAGATCTGTTGCGAAATAGTTTAGTGGCCCACGATAATGCGTTGGTAACCTTGCTTTTATTTGAAATAATCTAAGATGGATGTGTGTTCATATTGAAGTACATGAAATTGTAATTACTTGAGATATGGCGTAGGGGCGTACAGCTGAAGAAAACTTGTTTGAATACAGCATTGGGTTTACAAGCGGCATTTGTAAATTGTTAGGAATGGGTTTCATGTCGAATATGTAACCCCTGAAGTGTTGCCTTTAAATTTCCTCTTGCACATGTCAACGCTTATGTCGTTTACTTTATAGGTAAACTGCTCCCCAGATCCCGAAAGTTGATTTTAATTTTTGTTCTCCCTTTTATCTTGTAGAGTCAAACAAGACAGCTTTCAGGAATAAACTAAATCTGGGTGTTGTGTGTTCCTGGCCTCGATTCCTTAACACGAAATCGACAAGGATTAGTGTATAACAAGGCGTTCAGTGCCCCTTTAATGCTTCCCTGTTTGTAATGTTCCACAGTTTACTTAGATATATAAAAGTATACTGTGAGAAAAAATCTTAGCTTTAACAGTAACTCAGCACTCTCGTTGCTCGGTCACCAATTCAGGTACTGTCAGCTGGGAAGGGTTGTCTCCAAATAAAAACTCGAGTCAAAAATACTTCGTGTCATCAACGCAAGTAAACAATTCGTTTGCTTTTCATGCACGCCGCTGTCCGCAGGTTTGATGCTGAAATATTTCTATGTGTCAACATACGCTAAAATTAGACTGACTGTAGAAGCGGCACTGAACTTCATTGTCTCTTCCCTGTTCCGATGTTTCCTAGAAGGCCGTGAGATTAAGAGTTTAAAATAGCCTTGTATTCACCTATTTTTCTATTATGTGAAGCTCACGTTCGCAGAAGCGCTGACAATAGAGCTTAACACAAAGTGGTGTCGATGTTTTTCTTTCGTCATATAAGATTTTCACCTCCGACTCGTTGCCCGGCAAGCGTTTTTTAAATTTGACCCTCGATCTCTGGTTTCGATCGTTTCTGTGACATACCGGAGACCTACCGTACCACTGGTCGTTAGTTTAGATCCAGCAGACTATGACTATTTTATGTAGCTTTAATTGGCCGCTTCTTAAGGGGACATCCCGGTTTTTTGCAAACTTTTTTATTTGGGGCCGACTGTTCTGAAGTTTGCACAGCACATATATTTTTCGAAAAGAAACACTATTTGCTCGTACAACTTTTTTTGGTTTAGGCCCTAGTTATTGAAGTAATGGGAATATATATATATATATAAATATATATTTTTCTTAAATTTCAAGTGAATAGAACTCAATGAGTTTTGATGCTAGGAAAAAATAATGACAGTTTTAAAATCCTTGAAACATTCTTAACAAAACTATAGAGCCGGGTATTCCATTGTTTTCTGCTTCTTTTTTATATGCAATTATTGGTCGCCAACTGAATTTTACGATATAAAGCAAATTTTCGGTTTTGAGCCGAGATAAAAATATACAGTATATGAGGGTGAAAATGGAAAATCCGGCTCTATAGTTTTGTTGGCATTGTTCTAAGAATCCAAAACAGTCTTAATTTCTTGCCTAGCATGAAAATTCATTGACTTCTATTCATTTTTATGTGGAAAAATCACATTTACACCATAGGCATAAATGTAAAGTATTTATATGTCTATGTATTCCCATTATATTCTTTTTCAAAAATACATATACTGTGCAAGTTTCAGATCTATTGGTAAACAAGTAAAAGAGTTATCACAAGGTCATTTTAAATTTAACCCTTTTTGGGGGTTATACTGTCCGTAACTCCATAATAATTTGGGACATACTTTCCCACGACCTGAGGATTCTTTTTCAGCAAAAAAAAAAACATATACGACAATTTTGACCCAAATCGCCCTAACATCCATTCAAATTGAAATATTGTGTAAATTCAAGGATGATAGAGTTGCAAGCGGAGTGTGTGTGTAATTAAATGTGGAAGAAAAAATTTTCTTTGTGCACAATGCGGCATCAAAAGCTGGAAAAGACTTCAAGTTAAATGTTGCTGAAATGGTTTCTATAATTTGCGGGTTGTAACTTATGTAATATAGATTGGAAATTAATTTCACTGCATCGTTCTTTTTCTCAATGAAGTATACTTTTTAGTCTAAAATTGTTAAAACACCGAGAATGCTAGAGCTCTTAAGCTTACAAGTGATCCTAAACATATTTTAACTATCGTTGGAGAACCGTTGTTGACAGTTCATACTGTAAAAAGTGTACAAGAGGCTGACAAAAACAGTTAGGGAAAGCATGAATTGTGAGCTCAAATTCGAAGACTCAAAGGCGGCCATGAGATCGATGGCTTTTGAGCTGAAAATAAGCTCTAACTAGAACACCTCGTGGCGTAAGACCATTACACGCGGTAGGGGCAAATTCAACCCCGTCAGTTTTTATGGCCAGCTTGCTCGAAAGTTTTGGCATTTTTCAAGTTTTAGTCAACCCATCAGACTGCCTGAAAAAANTTAGGGAAAGCATGAATTGTGAGCTCAAATTCGAAGACTCAAAGGCGGCCATGAGATCGATGGCTTTTGAGCTGAAAATAAGCTCTAACTAGAACACCTCGTGGCGTAGGACCATTACACGCGGTAGGGGCAAATTCAACCCCGTCAGTTTTTATGGCCAGCTTGCTCGAAAGTTTTGGCATTTTTCAAGTTTTAGTCAACCCATCAGACTGCCTGAAAAAATTACTAAAACTCAACTTCGCCGGCCCCTTTTTGGATGGACAGACAACAAAATTCATCGCCGCCATTTTTGATGGTAGGCTAATTCTAGTTTTTTGGTATCTAGGTACACCTACTAGACTCCCTGCAAAAATTATGAACATTGCCCAACTTTTTTACCTCTTGTTGGGTGGGCAGACAAAATAATATAAGAATACATGCTTAAATCTTCAGCAAAATCATTCATCACCTTTCTCACTTCATTCGCGGGTGATGAAAATTGGCAAAATACAAAAACATAGGCTATACATTTTGAAGCAGCTAGCCTAGGGATCTTCTATCGGTTGGAATGAAATTGAAACGCGTGCAGAAGTACAAAATATCAGTAATTTTATCGATCCAATTCGTTGGAGATCAGAATTCGGTATTGCGCCAGCCCCAGCAATAATCCATTTTACCTCGTGTTTTATAATAAATTAGAGATGAGCACTATAGGCCTCACTCCCATCCCGACCTTAATCCTTTGAACCTTTTGTTGAAAGCAAATTAGAGCGACACTAGTAGAACTTCTCACTTTAATGTAGAGCCTCTGTATATAGAAAAGAGTCCTTAATTGCGATATGTCGTTGAATATTGAGGCTACGAGTAAAGGCTGTGGCTAGCAATAAGGGTGATGGAAGGAAGCTATTCGAGGAAATGCATTCCTCATTCATTCTCCTTACTTAATTTGATTTATTTTGAAATTGTGAATGCTTTGCACGGCACTTAAAAAAACTAAAAATTTTCTTCGCGAATTTTCTGCCCCATTTGGTGCCAAGAGAAGAGTTCGTGCAATTTTTTATCTGAAAGATTAGAAAATATTTTTAATATCACGGTTACAAACCAAGTCGCTTACAGCGCTTCATTTGCATCATAATGTATCGGTGAAACTAATGATCTGACATGGATGATATACACATTGCTAAGTATCCTCCCCTGCATAAATCCAGGTTACCAGTAAAATTTTTCTTGTACCCGGACAGGGAAATTCTTCTGCAATCTTTAGAGGGTGCCCATCGTAGCAGAAAGCCCAGGTTTCCAGCAAACTACGGCTAAACCTAGATCTAGGATGCAGCTCTGTGAATAACGTAAGGCTCCCAAAGAGAAAGAAACTTGGGAGGAAGCGCAGCGGATTTCTTCTTCGGTTCCGTCAATCTGGAAAAGCGCGGGAGAGGCAAGCAGGCAGCTGCGCACGGGGAGTGTGGGGAGCTGCGTCCCCTGCGCGCAGCACCTGTAACCCCCACACAATCGGGCACTGCTGCACCCCACACAGACGCTGAGATACAAAAACGCCCCCCAAGTCGGGGTACATATGCTAGAGGTAGGCGTGAGAGTCCGTCACTCTGGTGTGAACTAGCGCCGCGGTAGCACCGTGTCCTCTTCTCGTCCACGGCTCGTCTCCTCAGGACAGGTAGCGGTCACGTTTACCGCAAAGCGCCACCGGCACTGCTCAATGCTATTTGTAGGAAACTATTTTCTCAATCACAGAAGCCCGTTTCTTTAAAACCTCTAAAAAATAATATTGTTCTTGTGAGGGGTGTTGTACTTGTATAGTAATTATTCTTCCAACTGTATAGAAGTACTTTCTGCTCGGGCTCGCTTCGAAATCTAATCAAGTTCGTTAGAGCTTAGTGTGGAGTTTTGTTGTTAAGATTTGCAGCGAACTGCATTAATAAAGTTGACTTGTGATTGCATTCTCTTTGTTTGTAAGGTTTGGTTTGAGTGAAGTATCTTTCTTTCTTTTGTGTTCATGAAGTTGCTTATATTAGCAATGAATAATTTATTTGTGTGGGGTACTTTCATGAGCTGTACATGCTGTTGGCAGAATCAACTCTTTTTTGCTTTTAACAACCAATACAATAGGCGGGGAAATGGTTCATTTCTCTGTATTAGCTTACAAGGCTAGTGACATCGTTCATTTCCTTTCAAT
Source organism: Parhyale hawaiensis (assembly GCA_001587735.2). Classification (NCBI taxonomy): domain Eukaryota; kingdom Metazoa; phylum Arthropoda; class Malacostraca; order Amphipoda; family Hyalidae; genus Parhyale; species Parhyale hawaiensis. Next base: position 8,867,997 of record LQNS02278094.1, on the reverse strand, counting down.
TAAAACATCCTCTTTAGAGAAAGGAAGGAAAGGAGGTGCTATATATGTCATTCGTGAAGAAAAAGTCATTGTTCTGTGACAATTTATTTTTTTTTCAGCAAACTCAACAACTTCAATCGAACTAGACTAAACTAACGAGGACAACCAAAGTTCATTTAAATTACTCTTTTAATTTCCATTGGCATTAGTGCATCATATACCATTAAGTGACTAGGAACCGTCACTGCCTACAAGAGACACACTGTCAGGTTTTAATAAACTGTGCGACGCTCTTCATTTTCTACGTCGTCGGCAAGCCCGTCATTTGCTGTGGTCTGCTTCAGCGCGACTTTGGTGAGTACCTGCGATGTATTGGATGTATTGAGCGTACCTTGATGATTCGTCGGGCGAGGTCCAACTGACGTTATTCACGACGCCCATGCAATTTCAGAACAGTTTATTATCCGACGATATTGGTTACTTACGCTAATACTTCTAATAATAATTTCAAAGCTACTGTGTTCCCAAATTCTCAAATGCTGTTTGTGCTGAGTACAGCACTACGACGATCCTAATTAGGCGCACATTCAGACTATTCTTTACTCAAATTCAAGGGTTTCTCGGTTCAATAATTCTTACGTAGAGTACCAAATTTTAGGACTCCATCATCACCATGTTTTAGGCACCTGCATTCGCTTATAAAATTATATTTTATCTACTTCTTAATTTAAACTTTATGCTATTCCATTCAAAACAAATATTAGACACTTCTAGTGCCATATTTTAAGCCATATTTTGACTAAGGCCTTCATCATCACTTCGGTACTGCATGCATTCACTAGTTTCTAGGTAACTCCTTACGCCTATTTTTAGGCTACTTTATAGGCCAGCTTTTATCTAATTTACATCGAAATTATTGTCAGAATCATGTAGCAATTACTAGTCGGTACCAGTCATTAGTTTTTTTGTCAATATCAACAATAAATAGAGCATATCCTTAGGATGCATCATTAATTTTTTTTACCTGGCTTAGTGCACACCTTTCGGTACATTAAACTCTAGTGTACATCATACATCAATTTTCAATACATCACTTGTCGCATGGAGCATAAGCTATTGAAAGCTAATGGAAATAACAAATGGTTCTTTGGCCGAAATCTGAAACATCAATTAAATGGTTTTAAATTAATAGACGGACTCAAAGAAGACGCACTGGTCGAATGATGCATGGACAGTGTTTATCAGCAAGAAGCGTCAGTTCGTAAATATGAGTCAACTGTGGGAGGCCGTAATCGAACTTCAAGACAGCAAGCAGACCTAAAACTAATCAAAATAAATTTATGTTACAAATTACAGATGGGCAATACCGATCAACTTGTTCTTCTGGTGGGGTTCCTATACTAATAGATTACATTTTAGCACAGCTTCATCAGTAGGCCACATGACCTTTTTTTTTTTCTGTGGGGGGGGGGGGCAGGAGTTAGCCTCAAAGTATTGCGTAGTCTGAGGTTCTCTTTAAGCAAAACTTTCCCTTGACTAGTAGTTTCATTGTTAATGGATTATCACTATCGCTACTCAGGCCAACTGTACTCAATGTATGCGGTGAAAAACTATTTCTAAGGTTAATTGACACTATTCCTCTGAGTGATTGCTGTTGAATTGAGGAATAGTGGCATATTTTCTATTTATACGAAAAATTGTAAGCATTGTAAATAGTGTGCCACAGGTTGAGACAGAGGTGCTACTGTTGACAAACTTATTTGATTCCTGATATTTCTGCTTGAAACTGTGTTTTTGTAAAAGATTTTTTTTTTTTTTGTTCTTAAACATTGAAACGATAAGCTGTCGCTGCCTGGTGTGCTAAGTCCCGCAGTATCGCGATTTTTGAGCAATCGCTTATTGATAGTCTCTCAATACAAACATACATTATGAATTTATGGACAGGCTGTTCAATATAAATATAGTTCATCTCTAAACACTAGTGATGGATGTCGAAATACTGCCCAAGAATATAACCACTTACACGACTTTTTCCGGGACTTTTGTACTATTTCGGTGGTACCGCGTATCCATCCATAGTTGTTGCAGCAGACGGTAATCTAAGGGCGAGTTCACACGTCATGCATATCAACACCTTCGCTCATCCACTTGTCTGAATGTGTTACTGCACCCCAGAGCAGAAAAGTGCACTCTTTTCTGAGTTGTAGTTCACTCCAAATTTGAAGAGACGTCTGTAACTTGCTCAATGGTAACTGCAGAGGAAGCTGATTTGTGTTGTGTTGACTACGACGGTACAGAACATTCGGATGAGTGGATGAGTGAACGCGTGGATGAGTGAACTCGGTCTCAAGCGTTTAACCTATTCAACACCTTTAGTCAATAATAATAACGGCTCGAGAAGTGAAGTACGCGAAGATTGTGAGTAACTGAATGTACTGCCTCATCTTCAGTTGTTATAACTTAAGGCATAGCTAAGATCTTATCAATATTTGAGTATTCTACTGGTATTAAGAGAGAGAACCTCAAATATACAATGTACGTATACTGTAGCCCTGTAAAAACGTTTACAAGATTTTGGTCCTGAATTTGAAAATAATTTTTTTTCGCTGAATGGAAGAGATGTTTAGCTCATGTTTTTTTCTTAACGAAGTCGAGCATTAAAATTTCTTGCATAAAGTTGGGTGCATTTCCTACCTGAACCCATAAACTAGAAGCGTTGCATGTGGAAGCCGCTTACATGGGTTTGCTAAGGGGCTGTCCAGTGTTAATTCTACAAATTTCCATCCCTTATACTACCTAATTGTTTAAATAACTCGGTATAAAATTGGTTAAGTAGTTACTGCTCCCTCGTTTGAGAGGGCATGGAAAGTTATTGCATCAGTATCTCTTTGGCTTTCATGAATACAGAAACTTATGCAACCGAAAGTTTCTCCTTGATCGCCCCTGTGGAATTCGAGACATATTATCCCCCCAAAAAGACAGAAACACGAGTGGCGAGAACAGACTTGGCTCTCGCTGGTGAGAACAAAAGAGACTCGAGTTATGATTGAGTTAGAGGCCCACCAGCAAAGGCTGAAACTCACTTGCAAAACACTCTGGCTAGCGCTCTCGGCGAGAACGAATAGAGCAGAAAGTTACGGGTGCTAACTACATCATGTTTGAGTACTTGCCTAGCTGCGCATAAGTGCGTACTGTTGTAACAGAATCGCTGTTGCAATGGAGATAAGAATGTAGAGCTCTGTGTGTCTATAGAGGTGAAGGTAACACTTGGCGTAGAGGGTAAGAGGAGCATGCTGGGGGTGTACTTGGTGTGGCTACTGGAGCTGTAGTTATAGTGAGATGACTGTAGTGTCGGGTAGATAGTGGAGTTCTTGGTGCTGCACTTATAGTGTAGTGCTACACCGATGCTGTGGTGACTGTCGTGCTGCAGTTGTGCAGTGGTGACTGTAGTGCTACACCTGTACTGTGGTGACTGTAGGGTTGGACTGACTTTGGACATGTTGCCCAGCCAAGTAAGGGAGCTGTAGCAACAGCCAGCACAGCACGGAGTAACTCAAATTTTCGGAGTCATTACCGTAGACTATGTGTGGGAAAAACGCAGTTGCAGTTAAATATCGTCACCCGCGAGCGAAGCAAAGAGAGGTGATAATGTTTTCGTTGAAGATTCAAGTATATTTGTTAGTCCGTCCGCCCACAAAGAGGGAGGAGGATTTGAGCAATATTTATAATTTTTTAGAGGAAGTCTGGTGGGTTGACCTAGATGTGAAAGATGCCACAACTCTAGAGTAAGCTGGCCATCAGAAATGACGGCACTGAAATTTCCCCCCCCTCCACCGCGGGTGATGGTCGTACTTCAGGTAGTATTCTAGTTAATTTTATTTACAAAAACCTGTAAACAAATAAAACTATGGGCAAAACTATGCCATAGTGCGTGAAACGCTTCCCGTTGATAGCGCGGTCACGTTGCAAGGACTCAACTGGTTGATGTTGACATTAATAATGCAGAAACCGCTCGTAGTGTTTTGCTGTACTCAATGCAGCTGTACTGACAGAACATCAGAAGACAAGCAATATTCCATGGCCATGATTCCAATGGTGAACTGCAGCAAGCTATGTTCTTAACTCGGCCCTACATTTTAGATTTGGAAAGTTAATGAGATCTTTGCAGAAAAATACTGTTTTTGCCATATAAATTCCTTACAACTTTTACCGAAGAGCCTTTTGAGCTGATTTTGAAATTTTGGTGGGATTATACTGTATATTTAGTTCTCACGTGTTACCAGTGCATGCTTCACCATTGAAAACAGCTTTCAGTCAATAGTAGTTCTGTTGATTGCATAGCTGCTCTCTTTTCAATAAATAAATATTATCGTTCTCTTCTATTGTGCAAGAGAGCTATAACTCTTAGAGCAATTGATAGCTTATTCAATAATTATTTTTACAACCTTTTGATTTTCTCTTCAAGGAGGTTATGTTTATAGCGAGTTTGAATCTTTGTCTGTCTATGTTCCTGTTTATCTGTCTGTCACCAAGGTAACTCAAGAAGATACGGAGGATTTTTTTTTTTCAAAATTTGTAACGATTGTTAGGTAAGTTAGGAGGAGCAGATGATTAACATTTGATGATGAAAAAATTTTCAATGGATCTTCACGAAATTTGCACGAATTGTTAAACATGTTAAATGACACAAGTGACTATATTTTGATGATGATCAGTCTTTCATTACCCTCGAGCGAAATGAGAGAGGTAATAATGTTTTCGTTGAAGATTTAAGCATATTTTTTTGTCGGTCCACCCAAAGCGACGCACGAGGAGTTGAGCAATGTTCATATTTTCTTTTAGGGAGTCAGGTGGGTTAACTTAGGTGAGAAAATGCCGAAACTCTAGAGTTGGCCGGCCATAAAACATGACAGCATTGAAATTTCTCCCCTCCCCACTGCGGGTGAGAGTCTTACACTCTTGAGCGTCAGTCGTTTTGTGTATTTGACTAATGTTTGCCAGAAAAATTACACAAAAAGTTATCAATGGTTTTTCAGGAAATTTGTAGAAAAATCTTACACATATTGAGAGGCACAAATCACCAATTTTGGTGATGATCGGTTTGTCCGTTTGTGTTTGACTGATGTTTGTCAAAATGTTTGTCGGAACATAGCTCCGAAAGTTACTATCGGATTTCCAAGCAATCTTCAGATGCTGTTACTACTGTTAAGAGGCACAAATAACAAAATTTTGGAAATGATGAAAGGAAATTCATAATTTCAGGGCAATTTGGAATTATTGTTGGCCTGCCTTGCTTGGCGGATGTAGGCGCTCACTGTTAATATTCACTAATTTTGATATTTTATAAGTTTAAATATATGCTAAACATCTTTTACCCACTAAACATCGCTTACCCACTCTGCGCCCGTGCACGAAGCAAAAACAAATCAAGAGTGGTTTGCAAGCAATGCACCAGAGTTCATTTCCAAGGAAGAATGGCCTCCTTCATTTCCAGTCCTTAATCCCCTTGATTCCAGCGTTTAGGCCATATTGGAAAACAAAGTCTCAGCTTCCCATCACAAAAACATGGAGGCTTTTAAGGCAAACACTCTTGAAGGAATGGGCAAATATTCCCCCGACCCGTCATTTGTGACTTTTGCAGAGCGTTCTCCAAGCGGTAGTAGCAGGTTATCGATGACCACAAAAAGCATATTGAATAAATTATAAATTTTCGCAAAGAATAATTGCTACACATCATGTTTATTTTGAGTTGATTTATATTTTTCTATTTATTTAATAAATGTGCGCAAAAAATATTCTAACGATAAATTTAGAAGGCACTGTATAATGGGTTCATTTCCTCCGCCAAAGAGGTTATGTTTTCGTCGAGTTCGCCTTCCGTATCTTTGTCTGTCCGTCTGTCACCAAGATAACTCAAAAAGTTATGAATGGATCTTTACGAATTTTACAGGGATTCTTCGGTATGTTTGGAGGACTAGATGAAAAACTTCGTGTGAAGATTCATTCTTTCAACAAATTTGTTTATTGTTTGTCTACCTCTTTTTCCCTTAATGCCACACAAAATTGTTTATTGTTTGTCTGCCTCTTTTTCCCTTAATGCCACGATTTGTTAGGTTTGTTACGAAAGTAAATGACCAAATTTTTGCCACGAACTATTTGTTCGTTTATTTGTTTCTGGGTTTGATTTTCTGTTGGTTAGCAAAATAACTCAAACGTTTTGAAAAGATCTTTATGGAATTTACAGGAATTGTTAGAAATGCTGAAAGACATAAATGATAAAATATTGGTGACGATCAACTCGTTTATGTGTTTCACTATTTAATGTGTGTCAAAATGTTTGTTGGAAATATAACTCGAAAAGTTATGACTCGGATTTTCATATAATTTATAAGAATTGTTGGAAATAATGAAAGACGCACAGGACAAAATTTTGGTGATGATCGATTTTTCGCTTGTGTGTGACTAATGTTAAGCAAAATCTTTGTCAGAACATAACTCATGAACTTATGGACGGATCTTTAAGAAAATTACAGAACCTTATACTACTGTCAAAAATCATACATGACCTCTTTTTTGCGCTGGCAAAAGGAAATCATAGTTTCAGAACATTTTTAAAATTTTTCTTAATGTTGGTTACTTGGTGGAGGTATAAGCTCTCAGAGTGCTCTAGTTACTTTACGCTATAGCAGTATTTTGAGCATAGCTGTGCTCTTTTTTCGTCTTATCTGACGCAGAAATAAGTACGATTCTTCTTTTCGATGGCCAATACTTAACACATACTCGCACCAAAAATAATTGAGTAGCCTGGAAACAGGCAAAAATTCAATATTCAAACCACTTAAATACATCTTTCTATGACATTCTTGACGAAAAGCGTTATTAGTTACATTGTTACCAAAGTTTTCAAGCACTTCTCTGTCCATAACTGTGCTGCCGTGAAACCATTGTAGTTTTACCTCCGCCAAGGAGGTTATGTTTTCGTCGTGTTTGTCTGTCCATTTGTCTATTTGTCTGTCTGTCACCAAGATAATTCAAAAAGCTTTGAACCGATTTGAACAAAATTTACAGGGATTGTTAGGTATGTTAGGAAGAACAGATGATAAACTTTTGGTGAAGATATGTTCATCCGATTGATTGTTTGCTTGTTTGTCTGCCTCATATTTATAAATGCCATTACTCAAAAAGTTATGGATGGATTTTTATGAAATTAACATGAGTTGTTAGCTCTATAAGAAAGAGTAAAGGATCAAATTTTGGTAATGATCCGTTCGCTCATTCGTTTCTCACTGTTTTTTATTTTATGCGTGTTAGCACAATAACTCAAAAAATAATGAATGAATTTTTATGAAATTGATATGGGTTATTGGTAATGTTAAAAGACATAAATGATTAAATTTTGGTGCAGATCGGTTTGTTTGTATGTTTGACTCATGGTTGTCTTAACGTTTGTTAGCAGTATAATTCAAAAAGTTATGAACGGATCATCAAGAAAATTGCACAAGCTGTTATTACTATCAAAAGGCACAAATGATTAGATTTTGGAGTTCATACAAGGAAAATTATGGTTTCAGAGTCAATTTGAATTTTTTGCTACCGTTGCCTCGCTTGGCGGAGGTATGCGCTCTCAGAGTGCTCTAGTCTTAAACATTCTGCTACAGTATTTTGACTCCCTAAATTCTGAGTTGAACTATTGTCAGCATCAAAGTAGAAGAAATTGTAATAATAGCGTCAATCATCTGTGAGAAAAAATATTTTTTCGCTCCATTTCACCAGTAATATTTTCACAAGATATATCCATACGTCAGGGCCTGCTTACTCGCCAAAGAAAATGCTTTTTTGCGCAAAAAATATGTCACAGCATCCACTCTCTGATTCAAGATGTATAAGAGTCGACATTTTACGTTCTCATGTCACAATTTCGTTGCTTCCATATTTCATTTACGACCATTGTTGAAGCATCAGATAACAAATGCTGCTTAAATGATAACGGTCTGAAGATTGGTGTTTACCACGGGGTGAAGATCCTTGCCATGTTGCTTAACTTAACACTTCTTAATTTTGTAGTAAATTTTAAAAACGTAAGGCGTGTTTAGCGCTGCTAGCGAAAGAATTCTGGGCAACTAATAACAGATCCTATGCAAAACATGAGGCGATACTTCCTTTTTGCGGAACTTTGATGTGCGTTCTCACTCAGTGTGCACAATTTTTCAACAGAAACCGATCATCGAGGCACTTAATTCTCTGATAGAAAAATAATGACGGTGGCAATGCTCAGAGTTCACAACTTTTCGATAGAAAACACACCAACCATCGGAGCAGCAAGGACTTCTTTGTCCGAGGAATTGTAACGGAGGCAAGCCCTCAGTATACACGACTCTTCAGCAGAAACCGTCCAGCAGGACACTTCTTTGTTCGTGGAATTGTGTCCGAGGCTCACCCTCAGTATACACGACTCTTCAACGGAAGCCGTCCATTGGGATAAAAAGCCACAAAAAATTTCTCGAGAGACGACGTGATTAGATCTGAATCTGAGCTTCACTCAAGCATTCTTGTGAAGGCCTGCTTCCATAACAAAATTGGAGAGCAGCTGTGTTGGCAGATGACACACAAGTCTTCTGTACTCTTTTAAAGCCATGCATAGCGTCCTATTCTTAGCAAGGTTATGTTATTTATCAGTGATGTATATCACAATGTGAAGCTCTCTTCTCAAGAAATGGAAATTGACGAAGATCCGGTATTTTACATTGTGATTCTCTATTTCAGTGTGCTTAATTTATTCAGAACTGATTGTTTTTCTTTCAAAAACAACGAACTGTATGAAGGCAAGGTTACATAGGATTTTCGAAACAATTCGCACACTTCTTATTGAGAAGCATCCCAAACTTGTGGCAATAGGGCATTGATATGCATAATTAAACCGCATCCGTGTATAGTATTCAGGTCAGGCTGAAAGACCAGCCATTCAGAAACATACACTGATTACTGTAAAACGCAGTAGAACAAAGAGTTAGGCGGAATGGCTACTCATAGTTTTAGGAACTTCTCACTCGTATTGCCACCTTGGTATAACAACTAACTACATTTGGAAGCTATGGCACATCAGAGTGTGTGGCGTGCTCGATTCTCTCACTGCGATTGAAATTGCCTAATTTGATTAGCGTTAGTCGTTCCGGGATACCAGCTCTGGGTGATAAATTTCAGCTTTGGATCGAGCTTCTCTCGTAGTCGCAAACGGATTGGGCTTGGGAAGATTGAGAACTGCATTTTGCTCCGCAGACTTGAGTTTTCGGCTTTTTCAATTGAAAAAAGCCTGATCAAACTGACAAAAGTGAAGCTGCAAATGTTATAGAAAATGCAATAAAATTACCACAACAGACTTGGGAGAATCCCACACGCCCTAAACAAAAAAAAAAAAAAAACAATAATTATAATAATTATGCATCACAGTCTTCCATGGAACTGTGAGCATGTGATGTGGGACAGCAGCTGAATACATTTAATTTCATTCATTTGCAGAATTTCGTCGTGCAGTGCGTGCATGGCTTGTTTTCTCATAAAGACTGCATTGTGATTAATCTGAAACTCTAGCGGGTGTTGTCAGTAGTGGTGTTAAAAAAGTATTCGCAGCGAGGGTGCCAAGGGGAGAACGCGAATGGACTTCTGTTAGAGTAATTGATGTTTAGTACTTTTTTTTTTGCCAAGTTCCCATAAAAAATTTTTGAATGGTTCTTCTACCTCTCAAAAACGATTTTTTTCAGGATAGAGAATGTAGGTGACTTAGGATCACTATATGCATTATGGTAATAAATTCTAGAATGTGCATAATCAGAGAGTATTGCTGTCATTTCTCGCTGTCACCGAAATGTTATTTACCGCTAACAACGATAAAAGAACCCCAAGTTATTATCCCGTTACTAGAGCTAAAGCGTTCAACTCCACTCAGACTACCATTCCTCGCATTTCCTAATGGAGTGACCCGTGGACCATTCTAGAAGTTGATTTTCTACTGTCACGATTGGCTCACAGAATAGAAATGGTTTATGGTAGACGCACCAGGAATTTCTCAAATGAGCCGCTACCTGTGTATCCTTAAGCAATACACTGTTCAACTCAAGTATTTTCCCGGGGTATATTGGATACTGACTCCCCTGCAATTTGGACGATGTGACCTGTATAGCTACTTGAGTAGTGTGGCCTTGGGGCAATAAATAATTGTTTTAAGTGTCATCAGGTAGACAAAATTACCCGCAATGACAGTACGCGTGCACTTACTGCTTGCAAGCAGTCTAATTTAATGGGCTTTTGGCTATTTAGCATGTATTAATTCATAAAATAATTATCGTGCGTCATGAGTCACACGATCTAATAATGTATAAAAATTTTATTTTGCGGCCAATTAAATGAGCAAGTTGCAGCGTTTTGCAGTAGCATAGTGACTGCCAAGAATGTTGAAGGTTAGCAAAAGAGGACAATCATTTTAAATCTTTAATTAACGTCCAGCACAGTAGTATATACAGTAACATAATGGTACATATCCTAAACGAAAATAAATTCTCGAAGGAAAAATGTTTCAGTATCTTCATTTGTATCCTGCATTTGTCCAAGGCAATTGTAGTAAAAAGTCTAAAACCAAAAAACATTCAGAGCAGCCCAAAGCCAAGATCCAGCACACCACAAACGAAACAAACCCTTATAACAATATTACCCTGTACCATGCAACAGCCTTACATGTAGAGAATGTGCGCTTCTTGCCTGAGCTAAGATTGACTGAATATAAGAGGTAGGCAGAATTGGAGTTTCGCTGCTCCACCATCAAAAGTGTCTTTCAAATGAATTGGTATCGCAAAGTAAAAAATATAGCGAGAAGTTAATATGAATTTGTGCTGCCTGTACAGAAAAAAAAAACAACTAGTCAGTGTGAATGCGGCCGCGCCCTCTTTCCAACACTGGCTGTGAATGAATATCCAGCTGAACAGATGAATCTATCAAATGTCATGCGAGGAACTTTTCGACTCGGCTCTGCAGAATTTAAAAACAGATTGTCAATATGGCCAGTCTCGTAGTTTTTTTTCGATGCTGAAAGGTACGTAAGGAAGTACATATTTTCTGTGCATCAATAACAGTGATATTCTGTGGTGCTGTTTTGCAGAAGTGAACTTTTTTTTAGCTATGGCAAAATAAACTGTAATGTTCCACGTTTCAGTAAATCCTGACACCGTTGTGCCCCACGTGATTAATTAGATTAGCGCCTAGACATTGAAACAGCGACACAGCTTCACTTTAAGTTTCTTTCTCTTCCGTTTTTTGATCACTGCACTATATATATTAATAAATTGCACAAAATATAGCAAAGTTACCATAGTTCATTTGCCTCTGGTTACTTTATCATATATATTCTCTCACTACCAAGATAGTATGTTAATATACGTTTTTAAATGCTCTACCCAGATCAGTGTTTTGTCGTCTGACGAATATGATGAAAAAAAATTTGAGTCATCGCCAGTATTCACGTAACCGTTGAAAGAGACAAGGAAACTTCATACATTTGTTTTAATACAATAGCAAACAAGTAAATGTTTATATAAGAGAAATTTATATACTGTAATAACATAAATATAGATCTGAAACTAGATTTTTCTTAGCAACACCGTTAAGCACTACTGCACGGTGTAAGTCTCGTTAGTTTGCAACTACGCATGAAGAAATACTTGTAACTGGCAAAAGTTTTTTCAAAGTCAGAGTCTTCGACTTTGATAAATGGAGGTAATCTATCCAGTCATCCCTTGCATGGCTGCAGTGGCCTCAAGATTCAGTGAGCATGAAGAACCCCACTCTCGAAATCTCGATGGAATATTTTTACATCAGCTGCAAAGTTATTGATCGTGTTGACACCAAAATGGAGCAGGCGTCACCGACGTTCGAAAGCGTTGTCGCATATATTTTATAAGTGAGTAAGCTCCAAATTACTGGCTTTCATAGTACGATCTATTGAAAAGTTCGGGCAATCTCTTTGGGTAATAGGCATCATGAAGCACGATTTACTCTACACTATAGCTGGAATCGTTTCAGTTCGTTGGAGCTTGAGTATTATTAGGTAAGTGAAATTTTTATGCATTTACTTGACAAGTAAAAATCGGATTGCAGGTAACGCAATACCAAATTCATATTTTGTTGCGCGGAATGAACTTACTCCGTCAAAGCTTAGTTCGACAACTGTACAAGTACTCCATAAAGTTTGACATTCATCAGGTACGGAATAATAATATTTTGCTACTTCTGCAAGCGAAAAAGAAAATATATAGTGTTTCTATTCTATTTTAGATACCACATTGTAACAGAAGCAATCTACTTTTATCCAAAGAATTTCAAGATATATCCATGTTTATTTCTATGCAGAGTTCAAGCTTGAATTTGTACGTGTATGCCAGTCATTTGAACCACAGAAAAGTTTCGCATATGATTCGTGCATTAACTGGCGTCTTCAGCTACTTTAGCATCCTGTCAACGAGATAATATATCCATGAGACTTTTTACTATTTACTGCAGAATGTTGACATTTCTCATTAAATGCTACACTTCACTTTCAAGAAACTCTGCAGCAGCAGCAGCAGTACACCACCGCACCCACACGAAGTGTGATCCAAGCGGTGAGGCTCGGTGCCGCCACCGAGGAGCGTAGCACACCTCGGACGACACGCGTCATTTGCCTCGCCTCTAAACGCTTCAATTTTCGTTCCAGTTAATTTTGAAAAGCTCTAAGGTATATGTGCCGTAACGTGTTCGTTTCTATTAAAAACAGTGCACACATAAAAGAATTAAAGTTCGAAGGTATAAGATATGTTTGGTATATCTTTCAATAGAAAATTATTCAAAATTAATTAAGGGCATCAATTGGAATTGATATAGGCTTGAATCATACAGACGACCAGGCTTACTTGTTTACTAAAATTACATAAACTTATGGTCTAGCAATAGAAACTGTATGTTTGTCGATGCATGGATGACAATTATATCCAAAATTGTGTTATTTAAGACTTTAGAAATATCATTAGCAAAACAAACAAATGAAACACAATATATCTGTACATAGAACACACCATACATTGACTGAACACTGGCCCCTAAGGCAGATTTCGATCTCGCCTAACTGCACCGTGCCGCAGCCGCATTTTATATGTTCTCCATTATATTTTATACTTTAAAATTATTATCCTTTGGTAAATTATAAAATTAGGATGAAGTCGACATGAACTAATATAAAACTTTGACGTTTCGGAAGCATCCTTCCATTTTCAAAAATCTAAT
>LQNS02278094.1:8833294-8852041 GCA_001587735.2 Parhyale hawaiensis | reverse complement strand
CTAGGTCCCACACTGCTAACACTATCACGTTTTAGGTCTTCTTAAATAAAAAATTTCGATGTTAGGTATATATCCTTAGAAGGTTTTATTAGATTTTTGAAAATGGAAGGATGCTTCTGAAACGTCAAAGTTTTATATTAGTTCATGTCGACTTCATCCTAATTTTATACTTTGTTTAGCTATATGACTTAATTCTTTTGCATTCGATAATGACTGGCAAACCTGTACATACTTCTAAAACTTCTATATGCAACAAATGCACAAAAATATTAAGGCTTGCAGTGTAATTATGTAGAGCCACTGTTTATGATATCCTTTGATATTTGCAGTAGAGTAAAACTATTTTGCAGTAGTTTGTGAAATAAACAGTCTCATTTTGTAGAACGGAAGCTTGTCAAATTTGTGGTATGCTTGATTTGTACGATTTGTAATGAAATGCCAAGTAAACAGCTGATGAAAATGTTAAGGAAATTTATTAGGTAGCTATACGGGCTAAGCGAAAAAGGCAGAACAGACTGCAGAGCTGAAAGGGGAGTTGGAGCAGCAGGCAGTCATAAGGGTATGGAGCGCGACCAGCAGTGAAGTGATGAAGCTCTGGCCGCCAGGAAGTGATTTAGCATTGGAAGCAGTGAAGTGATCTAGCTTAGGAAGCAGTAAAGTGATATAATATTGGCAACAGTGGAGTGATAGAGCATTGGCGGCCGTGAAGTGATCTGAATGATGAAGCACTGGCCGGCATGAAGGGATGTAGTATTGACAGTTATGAAGTGATTCAGCATTGACAGCCGTGAAATGATATAGCATTGGCAACCGTGAAGTGATGTAGCTTTGACAGCTGTTGATTGATATATCATTGGCCGCTCTGAAGTTTTGTGAAATCTAGGCCACTGTGAAGTGATTCAACAACGGTAACCATGATGTGTTTCAACTTAGGCAACCAAGAAGTGATACAACATAGGAAACCATGAAGTGATATTAAGTAGTCAACCACACAATGGTATAAAATACCGAGGCAGTTATATAAGCCGATTTTGACAATCAAGACGTGCAGCTTTAGATGGTTCCAGTTATGAATGGTTGTATCAGCCATAAATTGTTATGGTTTAATATTATTCAACGGCTGTCTTGATATCTTTATCTCATAGTTAAATGTGCATTTTTAGTTCATTGGTAGGGACCAATGTAGTATTACTGTGGTTTTAATTCATTTTTTCAACATTACTGGATTTTCGTAACCTCACTGTCGATACGGCTATTAGGATGAGGTTTACCGAAAGCTCTACATGCATCAATTTCTGAGGTCATTGCTTCAAATCCGTCATTGGAAAAAACTCAATTCAATGTGATATTAAAGTACATTACGTGTAGTATCTATGAGCCAACTTTTTCTGTAAAATTTTAATATTCCTAGAAATTATGACGAATTTTCAATTTTTCCTGGTGTCCGAAGGTATGATGTATATCGCCTGCAGAAGATATATGCTTGCGAATTTAGATTCCCTGCTCTGCAACGCATTCCTTATGGTACGATGAAGAAATGAATCTTTGTTTGAGGTCTCCGTGATTAGTAAAACTCATTTTATTAACACTCCAGACCCAATTGCGAGAGGCCCGATTCCAGTGTCCAGTCAATGTATGGTGTGGTCTATGATCTGTATTATTAGAGGCTAGATGGATGTAGACAAAATAGACTTTGGAACTTCAAATTTATACTCGCTTTTTGTGAAGATTCAGTTTTAGAATTTTCGCTGTCATTTCGTGTTTGTTTCGAAGTGCGATACGTACACCTATAAAAATTTAAGTTAGGATAAGCCTTACTGAAAAGATTTCTCTTGGCGGCAAAACATAATTGGTTTACGTGTTCAAATTGGCAATTTTATATTGCTCAGTGGCAGCCCGTAGATACTGAAGTGAGGGTGCTGTACAGTCACATACCAGGTTACTTGTAATTCTTCATGAACTAGACCTGACGCACGTCTGCATATACGTCACAGCCCGTGACCCACATCGGCATACAAAGTTCTTTTTAAACTGTTGCCTGCCTGCACGTGTTATTCCAACGTAGTCCAGGAGGGCAACTGCAGCAGCGACACGCCTCAATCTCCCTACCAGCCGCAACTCAGTAGCGTCAATACAAAATTAAAATCAACCGTATGGCACGAGACCTTTAAAAATTATATAGATAATGGCATGCTTTAAATATTGATGGGCGGTAATTCCCTTAAGAATTACTGTCTGGCAATTTTCCATTCATATGTTGTCAAAATAGATACTGCGCTTTTAACGCATGGGATTTTTTCTAATGAGCATCTTCGTTGATGCAAATTTAATTAAATACCTACAGAGTCCCATACTCACAAATAAATTATGTATCTGAATACATCTCCAATCCATAACTTCGTATTATCATGAATTTCTCTAAACTCGTACCTCCACTTTAAAAATGTGAATTCTAGAATGCAATCCTTGTGCTAAAGGCTTCAAATTAGTGCTGCACCATGGAATGAATGTCAGATGACAACGCACGGTTTTTAGTTTACTCATATAAAGTTTTACAGGATAGAAGCATCAGCATTTCAGTATTTCATTTAAAACTGCAGAGACGACACCTGCCACCGGTAACAATTCAATTACTGCACCATGTGAACATTTAGTTTTATCGAGAACGAAATCAAATAAGGAGTCTTTGGTACTGGCTGCCGTGCGTATCAGCTAATTGATAGCACTGCAGCCGTTAAAATCGTACTATAGTGTTAGAGGGATTTCCATCGTTAGATGTTTGCATCCACATGAAATTGCAGTATACTTGTGCCATCTCTACGTAGTGAAAATGCATCATGCGTACCACGTACCGGACAATGTTATTTGTGAGGAGTAGATACTATGAAATCATGTAATACAGGATATAGTTTTTTGTGAACACTTTTATATCAGCACCAAAGTTTCCACACCTATATATTCTCCTATTTAAGTGTTAAATTGAAGCTATGTACTGTCACTTCATGGAACTGTTAGTCTTTGCTATGCGTTATATCCTAGACAAAAGTTGTTTCACCTCTCACGACAATAGAGTAGAAACTGCACTATTCTTTTACCATGTTCCCTCAGAACATGATTTTAATTAATAAACAATTAGATGTCCGCAGTTATTCTATATACAGAAAATGACTGATAGAAAGGCACGTGCTGGCAAGTCACAGTCCTTGGTCTCAGATCCTCGCAGTGATAATATTATTATTGCCCTTGCCAGACAACAGCGAGCTGTAAATAGTGTTTACATTGTTGATTGCTCAGTGCAAACTGTAGAGAAACCCTGTATATTACCGTGAGAATGTTTTTATACCTGTTGTTTAGCGCGTAATTCAAAGAAGTAAGACACGTTGAATTGTAATTTCAATACGGGCCGTAAAATATATTATCATTGGAGAGATAGTGAGCAGTAACTGATGGTTAGCGCGAAACATCTGTTTAATACCGGAAAGTCATTATTAAAATATATGATCAATAGCTTTTATAGTCGTATATTTATGTATTATTTTCTGAAAGTGGCATAGATATTTTGTAGAAATATAAGAAGCTGTCAAAGAAATTTTGTTACCCCCGACGAGCGTTTGGCTGCTCATCAGGTCAGGGGCTTAAAGCTGGTAAATTTAATTGCTGAAATTATTCAAAATTTTAAAAGGTTATCTTAGGATGATGTAACTATGATACCGGATTTTAAGGAAATATAAATGACATATTCATTCAGGCATATGTTTCGTCACCTTTAACTATAGTCCGTTGCGTTAAGTCTACCACTGGCGAATTAAACCACACCACACAACAGCTAAAAGTTATTATAAAAACGCATCTGCAAACAAAGATTGTTCCAATCCCACAGCGTTGAATAATTACGAAGCCTGCATAGCTGCAGATGTAAGCGATGCATCCTGAGGTAAAAACTCTTTGTAGTTGAAAAAATTGAAATTTCTTGTTGTAGTTGCTATCATTTAATCAGAACAGTTATTCTAGAGAAGCACTGCTAGGCCTCTGGTGATGGTAAAAAATACTCTTCAAGATGCAGTATCCATATAGAACATTTGCAGTTGCCCGCCGCCTGCTGCCATGGCTTCTGAGATAAAATTATTTTCTTTAAAGAGCGCAGATATTTTGTAGATATCGAGGAAGCTGCAAGTGAGATCAAAATTCTTCAAGAGGTTCTTCGATTTCTACCAAATAGGTATATACGTATAGCATACGCATATACTGCTCTTTATCTTTTTGCGCATACACTTTAATGGTAGCCATTGTCTGAATTGTGACGTGCATATTATTCTAGAAAGTGTTTACTGGTATATTCAGTTTCTATACGTGTAATATAAACAAATACAACGAAACTCTAGAAATTATAAAGATTTTAAGGCAAAGAAAACTTTTAGAGTTAAGGATTCTATTATTAGGACGGGTCCTGAAGTTGAGAAAGAAATAAGACCAACGATTGACGTGTTTGCTTAAAAATTTGTACCAATGCGAGTTATTAGTCGGAGTTACTATTAATGACTTGCGCGACAACATATATTTTGCCCAAAACATAGTACTTCACACCATGCAGTACAATGAATTTCTGACAATATTTTCTGTTTAATTTGATATTAAGAAATGTACTATTTACGCTTTATCCCTATTACACAGTTACTGTGCAAGCTTGTTTTGCAACACGGCTGTGCTCCTTGCAATTTTCCTCACATTCTTGCCGTTTCAATTTAAACTAGAGCACTCTGAGAGCGAAAACCTCCGTCAAGTAAAGCAACGGTAATGAAAAACTCAAATTGGTTCTGAAATCATATTTTTTTATCAACTCCAATATCCATTCATTTGTGCCTTTTGATGGTATAAACAGTTTTTGCAATTTTTTTCAAGATACGTCAATTACCTTTTTAATTATGCTATTAACAAGTATTATGACGAGCATAAGTCAAACACACAAACGAACCAACAGATCTGCACTAATACTTAACCATATATGTCTTTTAGCATTACTAACAACTCTCGTAAATTTCGTGAAGATTCATTCAAAAGTTTTTGAGTTTGTGATTAGCAAACAATATGACAAACACAACTCAAGCTGTTTATAAACACGAATAAACCAACCTGTACCAAAATTTAACCATTTGTATATTCCAAAGAAAATGTTGCACCCATGGCACTTTTTTACACTGAACAGTTAGTCTATTGTACAGACGACAATAGACCATCTATCGAATAGTGAACTCACAGATGCGCATTTAATTTATGGTACGGTTAACTCTAATTCTTAGGGAGCAGCCAGCACGTGTAGAGAAAGATATCCCAATTGACACGTGCAGCACATCAAATATTCGCAGCCGTACATCCCAATCGGAAATTTATAGGCATATATCCGATGTTATCCGATACCGATCACTATTTACTCGTACGCCGCCGGTAAATGTCTATAAATTTCCGCTTGGGATAGGAGACTGTGTGAAATCGGAACATTCCGCGCTGCAAGACCCCATGCAGGCCGCCCTTGAACAGTGACGGACAGGTCGAGGACGCTGTTCTGCATCTTCCTAATGCTGCAAGGACAGGCACACGTGCTGCTTCAAATGTTTTTCATGCAAGTTCCATGACGGTGTGGCGAGTGCTACACGACAATCTTCAACATCGGTTTGACGTTCAGCATGAATAGGGCTTAAATGTTGACGCTTATGCATTGCCTCTTCCACTTGCCTGGTGGTTTTTACAACAAAAAGATGAAAACCGCGATATTGTACCAGGAGTGTTTTTGCAGATGATGCTACACGAGTCAACACGCATAATGAGCATTTTTGATGTTACATTTTTTACGTACGACATGGCAAAGCTGTCACCAAATTAGGTTCTCTGTAATGTGTTGACAGGCAATACTGACTGAACGCACTACAACCTGCCGAAAAGACTCACTGCACGCTTTAATTGGACCTTTCTTGATGAGATATTATTCGAGTTACTAGAAAATGTTCCCTTGGCAAATCGGAGATGAATATGGTTTCAACCAAATTGTACTCCGGCACGCTTCAGAATTGAAGTTAGGCAGTTAATTAACAGGTGGTTTCCAAACCGTTGGACAAGTCGTGGCGGACCAATCTCATGGCCACCACAGTCACCTGAAATGACGCCTTTTGAATTTTACCTCTAAGAGAGACCTAAAGAGTTCATTCTACGGAATACCAGTTCTGCCCGAAGAAGAACTTGTGGGTAGGATTATTGAAGGCTGTGCGAGAACGAGCGTATCTTCCGGTACCTTAGCACGGACCGGCAATCACTCTGCATGCATTTCCACGCATGCATCAAAGGCGATGGGCGTCATTTTGAACATCTGCTGTGACTAGCCATCTAACCAATTGAACCCCTGTTTTCATGAACAAAAACAAATTCTGAATCTGATGGCTCATTTTCCCCTCAGGTCGGTAAATCACACTTCTATAAATATAACTCTTTATATGTTGAACAAAATACATTCAGACATGCCTCTGTATCGCGATATGTGTTTCTTTCTTTGTAAGGAACAGTAGGTTAAAATTTGCTGAATCGAGTAAATATCATCCTTATTTTATTTCAGCCATTACAGTAGTTAGAAACAGGCATGTAAAGGTCAACAATTTTCATCATTAAAAAAAAGAAAGATAGACTAAGGACTTATTAATGAGGCGGATTTACTTAATGCCTAGTAAACAACTTTGTTTTAATATGTATCTCCAGTTGTTGTATTTTCAAACAATATATAAATGCCCAGCATTGCACTCCATGACTTCACGGAGCGTCGCTGCCATTGCTGCTGTATGAACGGATGACTCTTTATGTTATCCCACCTCTAAAGATTTCCAAACAATCGGAAAAATAATTCGACGCCGTCAAAATTATTTAAAACAGTGTGTTAATATACTATATATGGTGATAAACATTAAAACGTAAACGTTAATACTGCTTGATTGACTAAAATTAGTTTACGTAGCAGTAGACTCGGTAAAATAGTTCTCGATTTAGAGAATACCTGCGCCGATAACTAACTGCATCCAGCTCAACAAACTATAGGACCGATACTCTAATGAGACTACTCTATTGCGAGTGCATCTGATCCGGTACGAGTAAACCTTCTGCTTTAAAACTTCACTCTCTATAAAAAAAGCAACAGCAAAAAATATATAATTTAAAGTAATATCAAGAGCTGGTATGTAATCGACTCTGGAAGGCTGTTTTGCTCCAAGTCGTTACGCGCGTCGCGTGCTATGTATATATATCCTTTACGCAACTCTGATCACAGTGCAGTAAAACCCACCAGACCATGCGTAAAATCTTGGTAGTATCAACACCTATGTAGTAGGCGTGTATTCTAGAAGAAGACACCGTTTTATTTTCAAGGCAATTTCAAGTCATTCTGATTTCACAACTAAAACAGAAGTTCTCATTTTGTTACACCATCTTCAGAGTGTTCAGTGCAGGTTACATTACAATAGCTAATTGTAGATGACAAATTTCCATGGGAATCTGCAAATCCAACAAGGGCGCATCGTCAAATGTCGTGAAATGAGTGTCCTCGTAAAATCGTCGTTACGTTACGTGTGCCGTCACAGTGTCGTTGGTATGCGCACCCAACGGCAGAATTTGGTCTAAGGCTCTTTAACAGTTGTGAAATGACTGCCTTTCAAGGTTGTGTGTAGTTTTCTAACTGACAGTATTTGATCTTTCTACCTGGCAAAAAGATTACCCTGTACAGCATGCGCTCACAGTCTGAATTTACTCATGAAATGCACATGATATCAGTAATTATCATATCCAAAAATCTTAATTTTGAAATTCCTCTGTAACAGTCGTGATGCTTGGGATTCTATGTAATACACACTGAGAAGCTCTGATATTTTATTGACAGTGTGACGAGTGCGTTATACTCAACCTGTATATGCAGTATTGGTATGTCTAAGACGTTAAGTGGTGCTTAAAAAGTCAGACCCAGTAGAGGTGTACAAAAGACTGACCGGAAACATACAGCCCAGTAGAGCAAGCCGTATCAGCCGGATAGGCAAACACGGGAATACCGCCTGACACTCATCCTAGACATAGTCTAAATCTCATCCAAATTGAAGTCACAAGTGCTGCATGGCTGATGAGAGTCCGTCTAGATACACACAACAGCTAGGACATGCTCCATTATCCGAATAAAGAAAGAGAAAATGCTGAAATACCCACAGACTCCCAAACTCGCTGTTCCCAATATAGCCACGCTTCTGCTTACGTTAAGCTGGCTGTCAATACGCTAGTGATAAGGCCAACCTATTACAGATTTCAAGATGACAATCAGACGCAAATGATTGTGATTGGTTTCGTTATCGACCTGGTGGCTGTACTGAAGCACCGCTTGGTTTCTTATGATCCCAATCGGCTAGTATAGGCCGGCACTTGGGGAGACGTCGGCTTTACTTTTTCGGTCTCGAGTCGGATCAGCTCTTGCGGTCAGATGGAGCTGTAGGCCTCAGTAAGCTACGGCAAACGCTTCCCAGTTCTGCATAGGACACGGTCAAAATATTGAAATATCCCGCGGTCAAAGCAGAACTGTTGGCTAAAGGAAATGTTTTGCATGCATTGCCCATGAAATTATACGATGCTGGTACGATGATAGCTTTAACAGTAAGTGTTGTGATAAGTGAGCGGTTTAAATTCGAGAAAGTGTATTATAACAACAGTTTTAGTGTACAGAATTATTGCTAACTAGAGCACTCTGAGAGCGCATACCTCCGTCAAACAAGGCACGGTAACGAAATATTCAAATTGGTGCAGAGACCATGATTTTCTTTATATCAACACCAAACCATAATCATTTATGCATTTAGATAGCATAAACACTTTCTGTAATTTTCTTCGAGATCCATTCATAAATTTTTGAGTTATGCTGCTAAAAACATTATGACAAACATAAGTCAAGTATACAAACGAACCAACCGATATGCACGAAAATTTAATCATGTATGCCTTCTAACAATACTAACAACTCCTGTAAATTTCTTAAAGATTCATTCAAAAGTTTTTGAGTTATTGCGCTAACAAACACAAAATCAAACACAATAACAAATACAAGAACGAACCAACAGATCATCATAAAAATTTGGTTATTTACTCTTCATAATAAACCTAACAACTCATGTAAATTTCATGAAAATCCGTTCATAACTTCTTGAGGTACGGCATTGACAAATATGAGGCAGACAAACAAACAAACGGATGAACGAATCTTCACCAAAAGTTAATCATTTGTTCTTCTTAATATACTCAATAATTCCTCTAAATTTCATCTTAATCTGTTCATAACTTTTTAAGTTATCTTCATGACAGTCATAAAAACTTCCGGAATAACAGATAGACAAGTCTGACGAAAACATTACCTCCTTGGCGGAGGTAATCATGGTATTTAGGCACCAGCAATGGCTAAGGTATGGAGGATTACTTGCAGTTTAGCCATGGCCTCTCATGTGGTACATACCACATATGGCATTTAGCTCATCTAGACCCCGACGGCAGATGGTGAATCGAATGCAGGGGCCATACTAGACATTCACAGGAACAACGTGATGCCAGGATGTGCAGCTTGCTTGTCGTTCATGCCACCGTATCTACGCTACCAAGTTAAAATCTATTTCAAGACGACGAATAAGTTGCTCATCCTCGCTTCCAGGTGCTCGTGTGAATGCATGTGTAGCCTCAGCATAATAGTTGCCATACAGGGGGTTCTGCCATCGAGCTCGTAGTGTCTTTGTCTATTGATAACAACTGTAGGTCTATTAGTGTAATGGGTGTCTTGGCTAAGAGTTCACAGGCTTGTGCATGTCACCAACAGATGGCATTTCGACATGAGTTGCATCGTACAGGGACTCCAGATTACAGCGGTCAAGAAGCACTGTCTGCCATTGATTATTCCTTGCCAATATTGGAGGGGAGTATTAATGTAACTTGGACGACAGCTCCTTTCATGGCACAGTTCCTCAATGATGCCAACTTAGTACCGTTAAATATAATTATCACTATCCTTAAGTGCAGCATGGTTGTGGATAAGTCACCAATATAGTAAACGGTAGGCAGTACCCGCTTTCATTGTTTCCCAAGCTTTCAAAATGAAGATAACATCTCGATCCACCACTGCAAATACTTTAAATACTGGGATCTGATTGTGACTAATTTATAAATTCATAATATCTATTTTAATTTTATAAAACGTGTTTTAACTTTCTACTAACCTTTCGCAGTTGCATTTTCACTTCAATTGTCGTTAATTGTACGTCTATACAACTCACTGTGTTTTCATCTAAAAACCTGATGAAATTCAAGAGTATCCATTGAGACATAAACTCAACTCGTTGAAGGCGATTCCAAGAGCTGTGATAGGAAATCATTTATCTGTGCATCATCATCCTTTACTCCCACTGATATCGTAATTGATATTTGTTAATTAAACATTCAAAAGTAAATGTCTTTGGACGTCTTCTCATGTCAGAATAAATTTGATCTATTATCATTATTTATCGTGTGAGCGTGCACCATATATGGCACACATCACAGTGACAGTGTTAATTAGCTACTACACGTAGCACAGGTCGTCAGTCACTATTAAAATAATAAAACTAACACCGTTAGCATAATAATCAAACGTAGTAATTCTAATAACAACCGCTTGGCTGCAACAAACAATATCCACAAAACAGACCGATGCTAAAGTCTAGAAGCTAGCGCGTCATGTCCAGATCGAGGCCCCACCAAATGGACTGACTGTTGCTGAACTCCTTTCGCTGTCCCACTCAATAACATCAGCTGCTTTGGAGCGACACAAACTCGAGCATTTTGCTTTGACGTTCATTGGAACATGATGCTGCTGCCCTTCAGGCCCACCGACCTGTTGATGTGCTTCTATGAAATCCAATAGGATGGGACGCTGCGTTAGTTCGGTGAGACGGGCACACTTCCAGGCCGAGGAAATGCAAACAGGAGTGGCTCTATTGAGAACGCTAATTTTAGCAGTAATTATTACTGTTAGTGAACAGAACGCTTTCTCGGCATTTCGGCCATTTTGGACGTCCTACGGCCAATGGTTCTGAGAAACGTAGCTGTGCGGCCCATTCATTACTTGCAGTAACATTCAAATAATTATTAGCAGAACCGCAAATTTCCATTCCTAAATATTTCAACCCTTGCACAAGGCATTTCAGGTCATATGGGAGCGGGTCATTGCTCAAAACTTTTGGCCTTTTGAGAGGCCGCAGGCCGTAAGTCTTTTTAAAATAGAGATTTGAAGGGCCGTGATTGCCAGAAACAGATACACAGCATTGCGGCCTCACCCGGCTTAGCCAATGAAGGATTGTTCACAAGCGAAAAAATTCATTCAACAAAATTTTATGAGCGCCAATGACTATGGTACAACACCACTTTCTGTCGTAAGTATATTTGAACATGCTATTATAACAGCTACCATCTAAACACGCTATTATAACAGCTGCTATTTTCGGCAGAACTATAGAAAATAGACCGAGTGGATTTAGGATCCTAGAAGTTAAGTTATCCTTTTCGGCATACAGTTGAAAAATTATTCAGCTTATTATTTTCTTTTTATGAGCAAGCACTCCTACAGGTACGAGCGATCAGTGTCTAAGTATCGAAAGACAACACCTTTTCTATGATTAATTCCGTTTATCTGTTGCAATCCGGTCTATAGCAAAGCGAAAGCAAGGATGTATAAGCAACAATGTGATGTGTGACGGCACTCCTTGCCTCTTGAGCAATGTGAAGTAGCGGGTTCAGCGCACGTCAGAGGTTTGTTTGACCTTGTGTATTAGTCTACGGATTGTGGGTCTTCCAAAGGACTCTAGTCTCAATTACTGTGTCAGTTCCTCACTGTTATGTTTCCTTTTGGAACGAATGCGCATCAGATTCCGTCGCAACGCACACGTCGCGCGGACTTTCATTAGTACGTAGAGGTAAAGATGGGCAACATTTGTCGTCCTACGTGCAGTGTTTGTCTGCCTCTGCTCGCCCTAAATCCCGCGACGACGGGTCGCTGATTGCGTCAGAACGCAGCTCCTGTAATGACCGCAGGTCGTGTAAACAGGAAATTACTTCAGCACCTTAATTACGCCCGGCAAAGGAGCAGCCCTCCTAATGTTTTTGTATCATTACGCCCGTTAAAAATTATGAAATGGTGCGTTCTGTAGTGTAATGGGGAAGTTTAATTTCAAGCAACAGCTGCAGAACCTTTCTTACACCCAGCCGAGGAGCCATACTTTGGTTTTTGTATGATTATTAGATTCTATAAAGTTTGAAAATGTTGGATTACCCAATTTTATGGCGAAGTTTCATTTCGAGTGACAGTTGAGTAGTTACTTCAGAACGAGCGACTGAGCATCATCAGTGTTTCGTATCTTTCCAGCCAAAGAAAACAATTTTAAACGCCTACTTGTGTGACGCTACTGAACGGGAAGCTTTCTTTTCGCACAACATTATATATAACAGGAGTTAACCCACAATTTACCAGGTGACATGGATTTTCTTATGAGAATAATACTGCGGTAAAAGAGACACCAGCATCGTTTGAGGGCTGTGAGCTCAAGTGATGCTGCTGTCATGTTTACCTTTTGGACCTTAACTGAGGACAAATTTGTATTGCCGGTCCTCGAAAGAAGTGCAATTTTCTAACGCCCCGGCTACACTGAACAACTATAAGCTCACACGTAGCCTCATAATATGAGTGCATTATTGTACACTGTCGCCTTGACGTAAGGCTTCAAATATATTTCACGAAACTGGCTTCGCATGTTAATTTTTGAATCATGGGCGAGGAATTTGTAAGTAGTCGTCTGACACTCGGAAGTGTTGTCACTCCCGAGTCGCCTGCTTCTGGTACCTTTACTGAGAAAAGTGTGGCCTCAAGACCAGCACGTCTTCCTGTGTACCGACGAGGTATGCCTGCCATGACGTCCCCCTGTAGCACGAAAACTGCATTCATTTTGGCCGGTGCCGGGGAAGGCGAGTGGGCTATGGGATATTATGGCTTTTGACAAAGCAGGTAATTTTTAAGTTCAGTAGTTTACTCTTCAATTATAAAAATTATATCTGTAGAGGCATGTTGAAAAAGAAAGCTCAAGCTAAAACTCCTTTATTTTTAATTGAGCGCGGGAGTCTATGGCTGCTCCACTTACGCTCGAGTCACTATTTCGATCACAGTTTGGATGTTTGTGTACCATTCAAGAGCAACAACTCGATTTATATTTTCAGTGCCGCTTCACACCTGATCTCACCGCCATGATGTGCTTCGAGCCATGCAGTTCAGAACCTCTCCACTAAATCTCGTTCATACGATTTTCATCTTGGAAGATTTCCTTGCTATCGCTGCCAGGAAAAAGCTGGCACATTTTCTTACGACCGCAGCAGGCTTGCGATTCCGTGCAGCACCGCACTCTCCTACGGACACTGAGCCCGGGATTTTCTATTGTATTCGAGGCGTCAAGGGAATATATTTTTGACGTTATTCCTTGTAGCCACGAACTGGACTGGAGTCTTTCTGCGCATTTCATCCCTTCGCTCAGACGTCACGGTTTCTTTGATCGCGATCGGAAATCCCCGAACAAGTTCAGACTTAAGAGACTTGGAGCAAAATTTTATTTGCTATAGAAAAAGATGGGAGAAAGAGAGCGTGTCGGTAACAAAGTTTTACACGAACTGAAGCAATGGTGCAAGCGATTGAAGAAGTGAACTTGGTGCAGAGTTAAGTTGAAAGTGAAAGCCGAGGTTAAATGCCGATTTTTTTATTAGTATAATGTCTTGATATCTCGAAGTTTACCTTCTGAATTTCATAAAAGAGATTAAAAGCTATACTTTAACATGAGTTTATGTTTGAATACTCGTTTTCTTTAAAAATAATGAATTTCCTTGTTGAAGTAGAGTTTTTCCTGGTCTCTTGATTGCTCTTCAAAAAGTGAGCCTGGCAGTAAGTGAACTATCGCCGGGAATAGTAGTACTTTGTAAAGACATTCATTAGTACTTGAAATTCAATATTTGTTTGGATGACAAGCTGCATGAGGTACTTCACTAATACCTAGGTACTTAAGTGATCGTACGTACAACAGTGTTATACCGGGAGGAATGTCACCTTCAATTAACGCTCGCTGAAGAAATGACCGAAAATGTTTGAAAAAGCTGCAGTTGCGACCAACTTGAAGCTCACTCTTAATCTCAGTCTACTGTTTTGTAGTTCAGAAAAACAAACCCGTTGCACTTAGCAAGCGTTCATTCGTGTTCTCTAACTTTTCAAATAAAAACTTTTCAACAGTCTCAACAGAAAAAAAGGATAAGCAAAAAGATGAAGTTAAAAATCAATTACTAGGAATCTGGTTATCAAATTGTCTACAACAGTTATTTTCCAACGCTTACTGAACTTACAATTGATTAAAATGGTGGTCCAGCCACATGGACGCTTTTTTAAAATCTTCTGTAGTGAAGGCATGTCGAAAAAGTAATTGCGTGGCACAAAAAATCAGAGTCCGTCCGAAAACACACAGGCCGCTAAAGCGTGCATAGCCAACCGAACCACAGACAGATAAGCACGCTGTTCCAAATACAGCCATGCTTTAGCTTGCACTACAGCTAGCGGTTATCATGATTCCAGCAAGTGTGTCTTTTTGATTTGTTTTAAGAATGGAGTGTGTTTTATACTCTGTACGTTAGCCGTCTAGCGTCAATGATTACAAGTAGCTCGCCAGAGAAATTTAAAAAAAAACTGCCATCGTTTTCTGCCTCATTTCTTGTCCTTCTATTGTCGGCCGCAAGCTTACTGAACTTTGGGAGTTCATTATACTGGCTTTGTTAACTTATAATTTAAAAATCCAGCAATTTTGCTTAATGAAATTAAATCGGCAAAGTTTTGAAGCTTGCCGCAGCGCTGATGATGGATGGTGAGAGTGGCTCGCACGGAACCATCTCTCTACAGCACCTGTCGAAGCAAGCGGGCTCTTAATCGCACAGATCCTCAACAGTTAATTGATCGAGACAGAGAGAGAATGCAGCCAGGCATCCTTGGGAGCTGAGAAACAATGGCTCTCCGATGATGCTATACCTGCCTACATTGAGTGCTGTACTACATACAATGTCTCACTTCCCGAGTCCCCAATGTATGTAAATGCTAACTGACGAACGTCATTTGTTTTGAGACCACAATTGTCAATTCACGACTACCTGCCGCAATTAACCGGCGGGAAAAAGAAGTAACATTCGCATTCACCGTTTTATCATAATTCCTTCAGAGCATCGGCAAAGAGTAGGAACAAAACAACGATTTGTACTGAATACAATAATGTTAAAACAATGCGCATAATGTTTCAATTGGAAATAGGAAATAGGGCTTTGAAGCGATGAAACACATAGAAAATGTATAGTGAGTACGAAGTTAGTGCAAACATATATGAAGTAACACGAACGAAAGATCTGAACGAAATTAATCCTTATCAGTTGTGGCTGACAAATGTGTGGTATGTTCGATCGGACATTGATATTATGGGAGTGTTCAATTCGGCTGCAAAATTAAGCCTTTGAGGCTTGACTTATCCGAAACTGCAGATACGTGAGCTGGTTTCAATTCATTAAAGGTAAAGTCAACTTGACTGCACCCTCAGCTGGGAAAACCACACTCACTGGTTTGTGCAGCGGATATTGGCCTACTGGTGCCAGAGGAGCTAGTAAATAGGGCTGAAGTGCGACTTCGGGTCATCAAGAACTATGGCGGTATCGACGGAAGGTTCATCGACCCTCGACTCTTACCCTTCCCATCTCTAAGGAAGGTAAGTGCTCTCAAGACAGCTGTGCAGTGTGCATGCCTTATCACTGCTCAGTCAGTGCGTCTAGCGCAGCAAAAAGCTAGGATGCCTCTTTTGGCATCGAACCTGTGACATCCGGCGCCTGAGTTCAGCACGCAAGGCTGCTGCTACCGTGGCTATAGGCACAGGCTGTCACTCGATCTGCAAGATTTCCAAGAACTCAATCTTACGCCGTAAAATGGCTACTTCGGTCGACTCAATATAATCGTGTTACTCCTACAGCCTGCAACGCAATAATTCAAAGTGATGAAGCTTGTGATCCCCTCTGCAGTTCGGACGAGTCAAATCGAGTGAGCCTGGCCTAGATTGACTTTGATGACCCATTTGCATGAGTCCATCGTCTGATGTCTAACGTGTGACAGACGTTCACCATTTTCTAACAGACAGTGCAAACATTTTCTTCTTTGCTGTAATGGTGAGATTTACATATTTCGTAGTATTCATGCAGGAGCCGGAATCCAGGATATACATTACTGTACGCATATCGTGAGAAACGCATTGCTCGTCGATTAGAGCCTCTACTGTGCTGCACTTTTTGTGTGTGCGTATATTAGCGTGTAGGTATGTGTGTGCTCTGTAAGTGATACGGGTCGAACATGGCGTGCCGGTCATGGTTCTTCATTGCACACATGCCATTGTAGATAAAACATGCACACCAAGGGAGCATTAAGCGGAGCATCGTTGAGAGTACATTTTTTTCGCTCCATGCTCAATGTTGTTGAGTTACAGTTCAATATTTATCCAGATATCACAAAGAATTAAAATTGAATTTTGTTCCAGTGGCTGGAACGCTTTGCAAGCTATACACGTTCGGGTTTTACGGTGCATAATATTTAGTATGAGTGACGCAAAACGAACTCTCTCTTCTTATGTTAAAACAGAGTTTGTAACATTCGGACATTCGGGTGTAAGAATCTTTATGAATGTCAGGCAGTTGCAGGAAAAACTTTCGAATCTTTCAGCGAACTGCACTGGGAAGAAAGTTAAAATAGAAATGCTATTTAAAGAACTTTGATGCCAGTGAGGCTTCTGACTACTAGCACATATTTTGGAATAGTTTTTTAAGGCTTCATGTCAGCATTGGGCAGGGTTTCTATGTAGATTTTATTATTTTTTGTTTAGTATTTTCAAAAGTGTACGCGTTGCTCTCTTGTGAAGCTTAACTCGATTTGCAGAAACCCTCTTCACATAGGGAAGAAAACTGTACAATGCTAGTCCTCTTTGGAACGTAGCACAGAGGCTGGTTTGAAAGCCGATCGCTGGTTCTCCGTAGTCTGCATTCGATTGTCTTAATGCGTCACTGTAAAGAAATACACCCACGTCAGTCGATTAGGTAAGTATCACCAGTAAAATTTTGGATATATATCTATATATCAAATAAGAAGTAAATACTCTCTGTGGAAGTCGAGCACTTTACTGCTATTTAGAAGAACACTGCAACGTATCCGAACACTGAGTGCTACGTACGAGAAAAAATCGGGGCAAGAAAATTTCATTAGCTGTTCAAGCGCTGACGTCCTGTCGGGAACAAATGTATTTATATATAATGCAAGTATGCATTAAGTCATGTCGCAGATTTTATGTCGCAGTGAGTGATGGAAACAGCATGGAGGCATCAAGTCTAGCAATCTTCTATTGTCAGAAAGGAACTAGGAACTAGAACGCTTCCTGGAGTAAGACCATCATCCGCGAGAAGGGGGGTGGGAACTGAAAGTGCTCAATCGGGAGTTACAAATTCAACGTCATCGTTTTTGATGGCCAGCTAACTCAATTTTTTGGCATTTTTCACATCTCAGTCAACTTACCTGACTGCCTGAAAAAGATTGTCATGATAACTTCACTGCTTGTGCCTCGTTTTGGGTGGACAGAGAAACAACCAGACATACAACTTCAACGAAAACATAATTCACGCTTTTCGTTTTGCTCGCGGGTGATAATAACTATTAAGAATTCATTAGAATGCAGCATGTATAGAAACCTTGTACTATACTACTCCAATAGAGTTCGGGCCGCGCTAAGAGATAAAACCGCAATTCGGCTTCTAGGGCCGCTAAACATTATGGTAGGGTACCTATAGATTCTAGTTTAAAATACCTTATAGTAACCGCAGTGGTGTTAAAAGAGAAGCATATCAGTGGACGATAATGGTATGCATCATGCTGTCCAGAAGAAATGGAGAATCTAATGCACGTAAAGTTCCTGTTCGTCGGAGCAGTATGTCTAAAGAGAAAAGGAACAGCATTCATTGTCATTGGTAGTTTAGAGGAAAAAGTACACAATAGACAGAAAGATGTCTTAAAGGTCTGACTAAGACTAAGATAGCTTGTATAGAAGCTCTTTGATGTCCCGAAGGCCGAACCATGACTAAGGCAGCTTGTAGAGGTTTCATGGGGAATGAGGTATCTGGGGCAGGACTGCACGAGGTAGCTGGGACAGGACTACACGAGGTAGCTGGGACAGGACTGCACGAGGTAGCTGGGACAGGACTGCACGAGGTAGTTGGGACAGGACTGCACGAGGTAGCTGGAACAGGACTGCACGAGGTAGCTGGGACAGGACTGCACGAGGTAGCTGGGACAGGACTGCACGAGGTAGCTGGGGCAGGACTGCACGAGGTAGCTGGGGCAGGACTGCACGAGGTAGCTGGGGCAGGACTGCACGAGGTAGCTGGGGCAGGACTGCACAAGGTAGCTGGGGCAGGACTGCACGAGGTAGCTGGGACAGGACTGTACGAGGTAGCTGGGACAGGACTGCACGAGGTAGCTGGGACAGGACTGCACGAGGTAGCTGGGGCAGGACTGCACGAGGTAGCTGGGGCAGGACTGCACGAGGTAGCTTACAGAGGTACCATGCGGCACAACTC
>LQNS02278094.1:8785319-8832270 GCA_001587735.2 Parhyale hawaiensis | reverse complement strand
GAGGTAGCTGGGGCAGGACTGCACGAGGTAGCTGGGGCAGGACTGCACGAGGTAGCTGGGGCAGGACTGCACGAGGTAGCTGGGGCAGGACTGCACGAGGTAGCTGGGGCAGGACTGCACGAGGTAGCTGGGTCAGGACTGCACGAGGTAGCTTACAGAGGTACCATGCGGCACAACTCTGTGCAATAGAGGATGAACGTACATAACAATATAACTCAAATCGCATGCCCCTCGAAAACATAGGTGAAGTGGATGAAGGTAACATCGACTGGCCGGCAACTCTAATCCCAACCGATTGGCTTATATAAACTTAAAACAGACAAGCTGAATTCCATCCGTCGACTCAAATTTCAGTCGTTAACCCTTATTCGATTACCCTTGAGCATTCCAAAGAGTCAATCTTGCTCCATAAAGAGGAGTTTTTAGCATAAATGAAGATAAACTGGCTACTTCTAACACCTGTGACGCGATTAAACTTAGCGAAGTCAATACTCTTGTTTGGAGTTCCGCTCAAGCCAAAACTTCCAGGCTTAGCTCAAGTCAACTTTAGGCATGTACTATTTGGCAGTCAAATCAACACTTCGGGATTTGACTAGTAAGGATCTTCAAACAGGAGTGTTGGCTTTGCCGTTTTTAAACAGGTCGCATATGTCAGAGGTAACTCAATTACGACGAGGCGGGGCAAAACTCCATTTTTTAGAAGCAAGAATAAAGTTATCGGGGGAGGTCTCAAGGGCAATCAGTTAAGAGCAAATGTTTGAAACTTAATTCAAAGGGTCGAGGCCAACGTTCTTGCCCGAGGTTCCAAACAAGTCAAGCCTGGAAGTCTTAAATTTACCGGTCAATCGAACGCGCCTCTGGAGAGCCAATCGATGCGACCTGAAGTCTTCTGTGTCGCGCACAAACATTCTGCTGCTCGGAGGTCAGCCGTTTGGTTGGCAACCTCTAACTATAACAATCATCTGTTTACGGTTCTTATCTTTACCCATGTTTTTCTTTTGTAATGCCACTTAATCATTTGTGTACAATTCATATCCAAAGCTCCGCTGTCACGTTCCTTAAGCCGAACTCGCGGTTAGAATCGTGATACAGAATCATTATTTATTCCGTTGAGCTCCAGCACATCGACCTGCCTCCTGCGCACTTCAGATGCCAATACGGGATTGATTTATCACTGTCAAGGGAAGGTCAGAGGCGCGCACACGAGCACTGTATCGGTTTGCGTGTTTTGCATAGCAGTGGAACACCCACCCCAGACAGCCAAATTATATTTTATCAAACACTGTCAGAAATTTTTTAATTTATTTACCTATTCGTCTATCCATTTTCTGTCAGGTTGAAACAAATGAGTTGGAGGAAACTAGTGAATAAGTTGTATTTACTGAAAAACAGTATAAAATACGAAGAGGTACGACTCTGCACCATAAGTCATAGGCAAAATTTCTGTCCAATATAGTAGAATGAATTATAAGTGCAAATTCCGAAATAGTTTTTTATCCTAAATGTTTGGTCGCATCAAGGCAAGAGCAGCTCTGGGTCTTCCAAAAGAGTTGCTAAAATGCCAGCCGTTGTGTCATCAGCTGGCTGGACAAGTGTTATTAGGTAAGATTCCTCATACATATAAATGCTACATGAAGCAGATTTTAATTGAAGTTACTATCCTTTGGTAAATTATACAATTGAAATAAAAGTCGACACGAACTAATTAAAATTTGACGTTTCGGGAGTTTTATCCCATTTTCAAAACCTAATGAAATCTTAAGGATGTCTAACAANGCGTTGTGGGACCTAGAGGGCGAATGAACACGGTGCGATATGGGGTCCTGATATAAGCGTCGAGCGGCACGGGAAGCGGAGGAAAACGAGCGAGTGCAGTCGGAGGAAAAAGCGTCAGCCATGGTTGTGAAGAGTGGTACAGCTGTTGTCATCATATAGGGCGGGAAAAGAACATGTACAGTCATGGGGGAAACAGTCCGTAGAATTTAATTGTGATCACATACGGCCCTCAAGCGAAGAAGATCCAGCGGATGGTTCTTGGCTATCATTTGGAGTCCGTGTGTTCTACAGTACTGGTTTTTAGTATACGCCGTTGCACTAATTTCACGAACAGAGATAGAATTGTTCATACAGTTTCGACCACCAAGAGTGTTTACATACGCTAGAGTGATGAGTCTTCTTGCCTGTAAAACTAGACCAGTAGCAGTTATATTGCATTAGATTAGTGTAATAATCAACACTAGATAGATGGCTAATATGCTTCATTTATTGAATTTCACAGAGTCTAGCATGGCTGATAGTATAATATTCTGAACCTCGCCGACGCGTCTGCTACTGATGAGTAACAATAACGCAGGTGGACTGCCGCTCCAGAGCGTTCCAATATCTCGCAGCACACCGAGCCGCGATCAGACAATGTGTCACTGCTGGCAACCGTCAACTGCTGGCCGGCCACACTGAGAAATGCCACGCGTGCTGGTTGTTCCAGTACCAACGTGCCTTATGTTTGGTACACACGCCAGATGAATACATATACTGTACCTTTTATTTCTCTAAGCGGAGGTATTATTGTTGTTAACTCTGGTATGGCTGGTACAGTATTATGCTTATCGTAGAACATAGATGTTGCATATGGCAGGACATTGCAACTCTTGAAACAGGAGGCTATAGCAGGGATTTCCAGTAGAGGTGCGAGACGAGCTTCTAGGGATCCGAAACCTTTGATTATTTTCACGTCAGTCAAAAGATCGAGTTTCCTCAACTTATCGTCCGGATGTTCTGCTGAGCCCTCGTAAACAGAGCTCTGTAGTTACCAGAAAGAGGCACAAAAATGCTAGCGATTAAGTTCGATTTGCTCAGCAAGTGCCGCTGGATGAGTTTCGGACAGCTCTTCTAATCTGGAGGCAATTATAATTCAATCTTCATTGCAAGTGTGTGCTACTTGAATGGATAAAGATACCATCTAGCTACCTCAGGAAATCCGGATAGCTAAGGCACCGTTTGTAATTGCAGGATACGCTCGTATGGATGATTCAGGCGTAGACCATTCGATTGCAAAAAGTAAAATAGGCCGAGGCACTTTCTGACTGCACTACATATTGCTTTAAATTTAATTTTATTGCACGCATCGAAGAAATAATTTACATCTGGCGTTCTTAATCGAGCAAAGGCTTAGGCCTGGAGTGCAATAGTGAGTAGGGATTGCTTAATGCCCCATTTGCATTATTATTATTATACATCCTCGTGCATATGAGCGTGTAGTTGTAATATTCATTATAAAAAATGCTGTACCTACCAACAGTGAAAACGCTAAGCAGAGTCTATGAACCATGATTATACAAACCTGAGTGAGGGTCTAGAACACATGAAATACAGGTATGCCATTTTGTGATTATATTTAAATAGAAATATTAGAGCAATCTGAGAACGCATGCATACCTCCTCCAAGCAAGGCAACGGTAATGCAAATTTAAAATTGGTTCTGAAACTATGATGACCTTTGTATCAACACCAAAATCTATTCATGTGTGCCTTTTAAAAGTAATAACAGCTTCTGTAATTTTCTCTAAGATAGGTTCATAAAGTCTTAAGTTATGCTGCTAACAACATTCTGACAAACATTAGACAAGCACACCAACAGACGAACCGATCATCTCCAAAATTTGGAGGGATAATATGACTAGTGCAGTAACGCCCGTAGGTATAATCAAATCGTTACTGCACTTCTCGTGTTAGCCCTCCACTTAATCATCTCTGTCTTTTAATATTATCAGTAATTCCTGTAAATTGCATAACGTTCCGTTCATAACTTTAAAATTATTTCGCTAAGAAGCACAAAATCAAACGCCGAGATAGACAAACAAACAAACGAATTGACAAATCATCACAAAAATTTGGTCATTTACTTTTCGTCATATACCTAACAACTCATGCAAATATAATAAAAATCCTTCCATAACTTTTTTGAGTGATGGCATTACGAAAATGAGGCAGGCAAACAAATAGATGAACTTAGCTGCACCAAAAATTCATCACCTGTTCCTCCTAACATACCTAACAATCTCTGTAAATTTCGTAAAGATCTGCCCATAACTATTGTGTTATCTTGTGACAAACAGTCAGACAAACAATTAAATTCGACAAAAACATTACCTCCTGGGCGGATGAAATAAAGCTCATTGTTCGCTTCGCAGGAGTATTTGCTGATGTTTCTCTAGCTTTAGTACCAAATCAAACGACACAAAATGAAGACGATGCAAAAGATGGATGTTGCTTTCTCAAAAATATCCAGGAAAATGTTTTGCAAAGCGTTGACATCAGCATTTTTCCTCCTCGTGGCAAAAGCTCAAGCAAATCTTGCCTAAAAATACGCCGCGGTATCTCCAAGACGAATTACCAGCCTTATCTTCAGTAAATGTATGCGTCTATATTGACAGCTTAACGCATTGCTCTATTTTGGGCTTGCTTTGCAGTCGAGGTGCAACGCATGCCCGATACTGAAGCATGCTTCGGTAAAATTTTGGAACTTATCGACACATGCAATTTACATATTAACGAAATTGCCGCGGGAGCTGGCGCTCAGCGCTAAGCGCAGGAAGAATGTCAGTAATTTATGAGAGCTGTCTCGGACTTTTTACGGTCACCTCAACGCTGGAACTGCCGAACAGGATTTGTTTGCAGCTGAATGTCGGGTTTTATTTGAGACGCTTGTTACATCCGAAGTTTCGTTTTAATAGCAAATCGAAAGCTGTAGTTCTTTAGGAAATTATGGACCGAGAACGTGGAACTACACGGCGTGTAGATGTAGTGTAGAAAAAGTTTACTTAAAAAGTACTTCACACTGCAATATTCTCGAGAACTTTCTAAAGAAAGTAAGTACAAAATTATCAAACAATGGGTGCAATTTTACGTTCAGGATGCCCATTATTCGCTTGCACTTTATGTGTCTTGGCCTCCCGGTTTAACCACATGCGACAAGGATTGTTTCTGGTGAGATAGCTTTCCAATTAACGTTGTCGAGCTTGAATGAGCAGCCATTGCTCTCAAGGATAAGACCCTAACCTGCGCATACGGGGCTTTAACAGTTTTTAAATTGGTACTAAGTTACTTTCTCTTTTCTGAAAAGTTTACTAACGACTTCACTTGTATTTTTCTCCTATTGAGTAAAGTGTTATTACTAATTTCAGATAAGCAACATTCGTAATTAAACGGATGAGGAAGTTGCACAAAGTTATAATGCTTTTTTAAAAAAATCACAATAACGTGTCTACACTTCGCGTGATCTCCATGCACGTGTGCTAGTTAGCACGATTTTATAGGTGTTGTAGTAAATTACTAGACACTAAGCTTGATTGTTAAAGAGGTGAAGTAAAAAGAAATGTGTCTTGAATTTTCCAACTAATACAACGTTTTGGTTGTATTCAAACTTTGAATTAATTATTGCAAATGACGCTAAAGGCAAACATACGTGCATGAAATGAAAATTAATGATAAATTGTGTATTATTATCTAATGATATACGTATATCTACAACAAGTTTTGTACACATTTCGAATTTCCTCTCCTGTTATGTCCCACATGGTTAGCATAAACATGGAGGTCGGAATTAAATAACTGTAACTAAAAGTGAAATCAAAAAGTAAACATAGAAATTGTAGAAATAGGAATACAATCCCATTATCATGGAAAAAATCTCAATGTAAGTAACTAAACCTTATAAACTGTGCATAAGCTAGCAGCACGGAGGAGCCATTAAAGTTTCTGCTGAATTTATAGCGCGAATCGGCGCTAAAAGTTCATTACGTAAACGAACTGCTAAAACCTGCAGTTAGCACAATAATGGTTTCTACCTTTCAAATATCATCTAAAGTCTGCATTTATATAGGCTTTGTCTAATATTTGTATAACAAGTTCTAAGTTTATATTTTCAGTACTGGGCACGGGCAAAACGTCACATGCGTATCAAGCCCCAAACCCTAAAATCTCAAAGCTGGCATATCTACAGTTCCCTTATTTTCACGTTTCAAGATTCTATTTCTCCCTTAACTAACTTTGTTAAAAGGCATGGGTGATCCTATATCTCAGGGCAACGGAACCTCAAGGCGACGGCGGCTGAAGATAAATAACCATTTACTATCGAAAATTTTCCTTGGATTTGCTTGCCTTACTTTCCTATTTCATTCTTCTTACAGCCATAAGCAATCTATCCTTCATTTTTATGGCGACTGCAGAGCCTTTTTCTGAAGTCCAGGCAATCAACGTGCGGCGGTGGACTTTTCTGCAATTAATTTTAGGAGAAGGCGGACCGGGGGACACTTTCGTTCTGAAATTTTCGATCCTGCAGAGCGAGGGCGGCACAGCCTGGAAGCTACTCGTTCCACCCGCCCATACGCTTCGATGCAGGGATACACGGATACTAAATACTGGATGAGAGTTGTGTGCTTGCACTGAATTTTATGCAAGTTGTATTTTCACCTTTATAAAAATGGTGGGATGGTGATGTGAAAATAGAGGGAACGCAATAGCTGTATCTCACATTGGTATAGTCCAACTCACCCATTTCAAACGAGATAATGTAATGCGATCAGATTTAATCCTAGCATTATGATTTAACGCTGCATGGAAATAAATTTTCAAGCTTCTATTCTGAACCAATTACGCTTGAGACGATCGAAAGACTCAATCCCACCGGGGGTTGTCTCGTGTAATCTAATAATTTTACAGATTCAATACATACAGCGGAAACTCAGGTTTCACCGATATAGACATGTTCACAAATAATAATAGTAATTTTCTAGTGCTTTGTGAGTATCTCGCGTATGTTATGGAGTACTAAATACAGGTATGGGAAAAAAAGTGGTTGGACAAAGCGAAA
Source organism: Parhyale hawaiensis (assembly GCA_001587735.2). NCBI lineage: Eukaryota > Metazoa > Arthropoda > Malacostraca > Amphipoda > Hyalidae > Parhyale > Parhyale hawaiensis. Next base: position 8,825,399 of record LQNS02278094.1, on the reverse strand, counting down.
ATTTTTCTTTCTCATCAATTTGAGGCTATATATGCCAATGATACTAATTGTAAGATAGAATTCGTACATACAAACATATTGACAAAACTGAAGCATGGTATTCTTTATGTAATTAACTAGGAGCCCGTGCCGTCATTATAAATGACGGCAAAAATTAACACTTCACCAAAACCCCCGCCGTCTTTTGGGCTTCCTCATTTTTCCTGTATCTAATATTGAAGAAAAAGATCCCAAGGAACTCAACTTTTTTTTTGCCAGAAGGGCAAGCAGACTGAGTTCTATTTCTCCCCTATCTAATACTAAAAAAAAAGATTTGCAAGGTACCCAACTTTTGATTCTCCTAATAAAAAGATTGCAAGGTACCCAACTTTTTTTGCCTTGTGAAATCTGAATTTTCTCCCATCGTATTCCCATAGAGCGTGACAGGAAAGATATAAATATAGTTATAAATAAATAAATAAAAACATGACGTGAATTATTATATAGTACAGACTAGTGGCCCGTGCCGTCATTATAAATGACGGCAAAAAATTAACACTTCACTATCTATACTGTAATAAAAGAGCTGTCTGTCCGTCAATCCGTCGGTCCGAAGCCTCATTTTTCCTATATCTAATACCAAAGAAAAAGATTCCAAGGTACCCAACTATTCTTTTTGCCAAAAAGGGGCAAGCAGACTGAGTTCTAGTTTTCCCCTATCTAATACTGAAGAAAAAGATTGGAAGGTACCCAACTTTTTTTTTTCGCCGTTTGAAATCTAATGAAGAGAAAGATTGCAAGGTACCCAACTTTTTTTTCTTATTCCCATAGAGCGTGACAGGAAAGATATAAATATAGTTCTAAATAAATAAATCAATCAATAAATAAATAAAAACACGACGTGAATTATTATATAGTAATGATATTTATATAGCACTTTACGAAATGGAGGTTGAAAAAGTTTTAGAACATCCCTATTTGCTTTTTCAACTTAATCAAATTTCTGCCTCTGGGAGATTTCAGAAAAAACTAAGCAACATATTGAGAAGCTGAAATTAGGTCATCTGTCAAACTGCCTTTGCTTCATTCATTAGATGCCATGCTGATAACATGCAGCATGCGTAAGAAAAATGAACTGTGAAATGTATAAAAGAAGCGATTAATTTGTGAAGTTAAAGTAGATAAAGGCTTATCAAGTGACTTCAGTGTTTTTGTTAGCGCTGTAAGATTCATTGCGAAGAAGTTGATATAGTCAGAGACCGGAGACGTGATGAAATGTGAAGATCCTCGAAAGAAAATTCTTGAGTGAGGGAAATGGCCAAAATCCGGGACAAAGCCTTTTCTATTTCGACATGAGCTACATAAGGACCCCAGCATAAATGGGACGAACGTTGGGAAGAGAAGAAGCAGTAATGAACTTCACGGACAAGATCTAAAGTCACAGAGCTCCCGAGAGACTCTCCTACTGAGAAAGTGGCCCCTAAAATAAAAATTAAAAGTTGCTAAAGCACATAAAAAGGCTGGCTATTCGTACAAATTTTAAGGTCGAATGAGTTCCAAATCAAGCATTTTAGTCGTAATGAAAACCCTCGCATCTGGCGAAAAGACAGAGGTGCATGTGACATGACACATACCACCCCTACAGTGATAAATGGCATGCAGTGGAAATACTGTTTTCTCAGGATTATTTTCTTTAAATGGGACAAGAACACTAAGTTAGCTTTGATAGGTTTATTGCACACAGATACATTTGATAAACTGTAAACATTATTTAGTACGATACACTTTACAATAATGTATCTGCATAGCCACTGGAAGTTAAACATAACTTTTTGGACAACACAAGCAAATGCTAATAAAATTGCGTGACGCATTCTTTAAAACTTTTCTAAACATGATCAGAAATGGCATCTATTATATACGCAAGAAATTTATTGAGAAGCGTTTCAACTTAAAAAATTGTTGAACGTTTCTCAACATCAATACGCTCATTTGAGAAATTGAAAACAGAACGTCTCATTTCGTAATTTTTTCAGGGAATAAGGGGACTGACATACATTTAAAATATCCCAAGATGATTATAAAACACGAATCGAAAAAAATCAAATAAATAATTGTTGTAGACATCCTGAAATTTCAACATTTGTAAAGAGGAGTACATATCACTGCATTTCATTACAGGCACATTGCATACATTACGTTTAACGCGAAGTATTCGCCTATGTATATAATTAAACATTTCCTTGAGTTTATGCTATAATTCTTGAAAGAATGAATGAAGAAAAATACCCACAGAGTTTTAGAAGATAATTTGCAACAGTTAAAAGGGTAATTAGGATTCGTTAGTGAAAATTGGTTTCAACAGGACATAGATCTAAAAGATAAAGCTAAAGCAACGCAGAAATGGTTTGTAGATTAGGCCATCACTGTGTAGGAATGGCCTTAATCTCTGGACCTGATCCCAATAGAAGTTTATGGCAATGACCGAACATACATATACGTACATGACGAACTTGAAACCAGGAAGAATTCAAGGTTTGCCTTAAGGTAAAATGGATAAAATTCTGTTTAATACTAAATGTATTATGAATAACGAGTTTCTGTTTACAGAATTGTTTGCATCTATTAAAACTATTTTACTATTAGTTAATTAGTATTTAGTTTTTACAAAATGCTGAGAAATAACATGTTTGCTTTTCCATATACTTTTCTCGCACATTTATAAATAAAAAATAGAACATAAGAGACAGAGATTCACGATGTACCACTTTTATTAAGGCAAGAGGACTTATTTCCGTTAGTTATTTATTTTCACAACAGCAGCATAAAAGAGCCTAGCAGTCAAACAGCTCATCGATCAGCCAATCAACTGATTATTCGATCAATTGCCATACCAGTGTAGTACTATTATTAACCTTAATACCAACTACATAAGAGTTCATAAATTAGCTAATCAGCCAACTAGTCAAGCAACTACCAATGTTTCACTTCAGTTCACTTTACATTTACTTTATAACCAAAGAAATACACAGTTAGGCAAGAAGGTCATAGAGTCTATAAAATATAGCAATATATTTTAGAACTCAAGAAACATCGCCGGTCCCAGCACGCATAATATTTGCAAGTCTTAGCACGCACTCCATCAACCATAAATTTTGAAAATCTTTTAGTCGTCTCGCTGTAGATCTGTCACTCACTCTGAACTCTTTGCTGGTTCAGCAAAAAAATAATAATAAAATAAATCAATTTAATTCACCAACGAAGTTGCAGCTGTACCTCGAACTACAAATTATTGTCTTAATAATACGTATCACTGAAATAAGAAATCCAGTTGTCTCTCTATTTTATTTTGTATTTGTCATCTTGGTGTTAGAGTGACCAATACGTGACATCGGTAATACTAGGCTTATGGTTCAAGCTAATAGCGTAGTAACTGAGAGACACAGACTGAAATCAGAATAATTCATGGGTACCGTGTATACATTGTTAATAAGATACTAAGTGATGTATTCCGCAGGAAATCAAACCCAGTTGTTCGGCTTTGGGGAATTCGTCGGAAAGCCATAGCAGCATGTGATAGTGCTACTCAAGAATAACGCCATTATTCTATTGAAACTCTACCTCCAGTGAGGCATTTTCACGCCACTGTATCTTCATTGTCCAAAGGGAATCTCTTCTTTCAACTAATATTTATTATAACACTGTTATGTACACCGGTATGTATTCGATGCAGGGACACACTATGGTTTGTATCAACAGCTCAATGAACTGAAAATCATAGAACTGCTCCTACAGCGTGTCGCCAGTAATCGTCATATTTTTTCCAAATATTTTCTGAGAAGGTACGAGAAGCGATTTACCAGCAGACGTAAGCTACGGGGCTGGGAGTTTTCACGTGGCAGTTCTAAGCTTCGAGAAATATGAGCAACATTTCTGCTAAAAGATTTGCGCTTTCAAGGCTCCTTTTTGGTCAGCGGCGGCCGTGCAGTAAAGCTGCCTGAGAAATACCAGCCATCGGCGGGTGCTCTTAGCCATTAGGTGGCCGCTATCGGACGCAGAAAAACAGCACAAATATCGCTACATGATCCTTAGAGTCTGCTTCAAAGACCACTTTCATCGAGACTAGTCCACATAGTCTTTATAAAATAACATGACCGCGTTTGACTAATCCAGTCTGAACTAAGTACTTGCTTTAAATATTGGAACCCTACTGAAAGTGAACTATCGATACAAATAGTGCAATTGACGGATGTCGATGAGTGAACAGCAGATTTTGTAATGGCATACAATATGTTGTGGGAGAAATTCCGTAAACAACTGTTACACGAGGCTACCTATGATAAACTCTCAACCGGAGAGACGCATCGTGTTGATATCACCAGCTGAGATTTAAAAGTCTGACTTGTCAGTATCGAGTAAATAAATTAGAACACCAAAGTTAGAGGATAATGCTCATCTATATCTCTGTTGTAGTGAAATAATCATTATCACTGCCGAAAATTATAAACTCTTCCACCTAAATCTCAAAGAAGTTATGTATATTTCGCTCGTAATAAGCAAGTTGTTGCGTTCGTGTGTACTTCTTTTGAGTTCGGAAATAATTTCGATGGAGTGTTGATATTGGAAAATGTGGCATGTATCGAGTTCAAACGCTGTTACAGGTCACCCTTTGCTATTAGATTGGTTTTAGAACTTAGCTAGCAGACTCCCTCCACCACTATAAAATAAACAATTATAAAGCCGCTTCTGTCCCGAAACAAACGGCGTTCGCGATAAATGGCCAAATGGAGCGAGAAAAATCCATCACCGAAACTTTTGTTAATTAACCCTAGAGCTCTGGGCCGCTTTACCTTGTAAGGTTTTCAGTTAAACTGCAATCATGAAATTACTACGATGACCTGCGACGCGGGCAGGATAGGCTGGTGTCCACCTGGGTAGCTCTAGTGTGGGACAGGCGCATGGGTGACCTGTAGTATCTGCAGTATTGTATTAAGAGATATGAAGATCGGTGACAGAGTGCTCGCAATCATTCAATGAGGGCTTAGTAGCCACGAAGACAGTACGGGGCTTACTTTCCTGCAGAAAAGTGGTTATGTTTTCGTTGACTTAGCCGCTTTGTCTGTCACCAAGATCAACTCAAAAAGCTTGGACTGATCTCTATGAAACTTACAGGTATTGTCATAGATGCAGTATGTTAGGAGGAACAAATGATTAACTTTTGATGAAGATACATTCATCCGTTTGTTTGTTTGTTTTTCTTCCTCTTTTTTTTCTCAGTACTGTAACTCAAAAAGTTTTGGGAGGAAATTTTACACGAGTTGTTATGTATATTACGAAAAATAAATGACCAAATGTTTGTGATGATTTGTTCGTCCGTTTGTTTGTCTCTGTGTTTGAGTTAGCAATATATATAACTCAAAAAGTTCTTAACGGATCTTCATGAAATTTACAGGAATTATTACAAATGTCAAAAGACATATATAAAAGATAAAATTTTGGTGATAATCGGTTTGTAAGTTTGTGTGTTTGACTAATATTTATCAGCGCATAACTCATAAAGTTATGGACGGTTCGTCAAGAAAATTACAGAACCTGATATTACTGTCGAAAGGCACAAATGATCCGTTTTTATTGCCGATAAAGAGGAAATCATAGTTTCAGAATTAATTTGAAGTTTTTGTTAACGTTGCTTTGCTTAGCGGAGGGTATGTGCTCTCATGCAGAGTCCTCTAAGCTTAATTTACGTTAATAGTCTTTGTTATCGCCACTTCATACATCCAGCAAGGCTGTGGTTAACCTTAGAAATAGCAGGTACATAGGACACATTCGACCGGTTTGTCAAAGTCTATATAAGCCAAGCCAACTTCACTTGACTTGTCTGAATTGCAGACTGGATTACAGGATTAAGAACAAGTTCATGATAGTCCCACACGTAACGAATTAAGAGTCAACGCCTGAAACTTGAATGAGCAAGTCGAAGCCTGGGCAGCTGTCTGGAGATTCGAACAAGCAAAGCCTCAATGGCCTAATTTCGCTGTCAAATCGAACGGGCCCTCAATATGTAAGTACCCCTGGCACTTGCTTCTCCTCTCGCTCAATAAGGCGATAATCAGATAGAAAGAGAGAAATCCTATACTATATAATTATCTGTCTTTTATCCAGGAGTTCAGTGAGGCTACACTCGTGCGGCGAGTTCAACCACATTATTTATATCGCCGGCTGTTGTCACTGCTGACGTTCAATAGAGCTGCATACTCATACAGCGAGGGCGGTTACAAAACTTATACCTACAGCAATACCGCCACCCCACGCGACAATGCAGTAAGGCTGTATACTCACGCAGAGAGCACGATTACGTAATTTTCATCATTAGCTATACCGCTGCTCCACGCAGAAGTTCAGTAAGGCTCTACCCATGCAGAGTGACTGTGTTCATAATTCATATCAATCGCTTCAGCTACCGCTGCTTCAGACGTTCACTTGCAAAGAACCATTAATTTAGAGCGTGAGTCAGGCGAGACTGTACAATCTCCACCAGGAGAACCCTTTGAGAAATCTTAATTTAGGAAACGAATGCTTTTCTGAAGAAAATGTCGGGTAGTTCAGTCTAGTAGGCTAACAAGTCGGTCCCTAATGAAAAGAGCTTCTAGCGAATACTAAATCTAAATGAATAACTGGCAGTCGTATTTTAATGAGATCAGTCACTGGAAAGCATAATGAAGATGCAATAGCTGCTGTACCAAGTTTCAAAAGAGGTTCGTAGTCGCAAGAATTCTGCAACGGTAAGAATTAATTGCACACAGTCTGATCGTTGTTGTCAAATGACTCGATGTCGACTCACAAGTCAACAACAATTTACCGGTTGGCTCAAAACAGACTAATTACCTTACAGATAGGGCAGCAAAACATTAGCTGCCGGTTGGTGTTTCGTGGGCGTGGGATTTTGTGATATGTGATGGTTTTTTCTTCCATATAAAAATACTGTACAGAGATCGAAAGAAAGTCGTACCGAGCCAAATTTTTATAGCAAGGAATTGACATGTCCCATTGTAGATGACGGATACGATTGCGTAAACTGAATGTGTGAAGTCGATTTTATTTGTGCACCGAAAAGATCTTTCAATATTAAACTAAGAATATTGAAACTAACAAAAGTGTCGACCTAAAAACATTGACGTTTCGGGATTAGATTCCCATCTTCAGAACTAAGAAACTTAAAATCTAAATACAAGGATGTGAAAGTTTAAAATTAGAAATTTATTTTCGTATACTAGCTGGGGACAGAGGTGTTATCGTGTGGGTGTGTCAAAGGTGAATGACTGAAGTATGCTCGGGGAGGTCCTAGTATCAGTGCCGGTACAGTCGGGCAGTCAGGGAACGTCGTTGGCGGCAGGGCTGTACAGTCGGGGGAAAAACGTCCGTTGCTAATTGTAGTGAGACGAACTGCTTCAATCCTCCCGCCGTTGGCGGAAAGAGTGTACAGTCGAGGAAAATATGTCAGTTGTGAATTGTAGTGAGGGGAACGGCTGAAGTCATTATGTTGAGGCTCGGATTAGTTCTATGGATATAAAGAGATTCTAATGTTGTGAGTTTTATTGGATTGGAGAAGTCGATAATGGAGAAGTCTTTCCTACTAATAGGATGGTTGTTTTGTTCTGCATGAAGACGGGGAGCTGAATGTGAAGGTTTTGATAGTAGTAAACCTGTTCTACTGGATATACCTAGATGTTGGTCGATGCGGGCTTTGTAATGCTGTAAAGTGCTGCCCACATACGAAGCTTGGCAACTTCTGCAATTGTACCTGTAGACAACACCGGACAGCAAAGGTGTGGGGGGTTTGTCCTTAAATTTAAAATAGAATCCTATGGTAAGTGTGTTTTTAAAAGAGAACCTAAAGTTATATATGCGGATAGGCTTCGGAGAGGAAAGTCTTCAGAGAATTAACTGTAGCGACGGTGGTTCTGCTGTAGTACGGGAGAGAGGGGAAAAAGTCTGATTTAAGAACTGTAGGTTTAGTAATGCCGGGATCGAATAGTTTGTCAAGAAACAGTTTGCAATAATAGTCCAATAGATGGTGCGGATAACCATTATTCTCTAAGAAAGTTTGAAGAAAGTGTACTTCGTTTGAAATTTTTCGTTTTAAAAGCACATTTACCATAGGATCCTATTTTAAATTTAAGGACATACCCCCCACACCTTTGATGTCCGGTGTTGTCTACAGGTACAATTGCAGAAGTTGCCAAGCTTCGTATGTGGGGAGCACTGAACAGCATTACAAAGCCCGCATCGACCAACATCTAGGTATATCCAGTAGAACAGGTTTACCACTAGCAAAACCTTCACATTCAGCTCCTCGTCTTCATGTAGAACAAAACAACCATTCCATTAGTAAGAAAGACTTCTCCATTATCGACTTCTCCAATCCAATAGAACTCACAACTTTAGAATCTCTTTATATCCATAAAACTAATCCGAGCCTCAACATAATGACTTCAGCCGTTAACCTCGCTACGATTCACAACTGACGTTTTTCCACCGACTGTACAGTGTACAGCCCTGCCGCCAACGACGTTCCCTGACTGCCTGACTGTACCGGCACTGATATTAGGACCTCCCCGAGCTTATTTCAGTTATTCACATTTTACACTCCCACACGATAACACTTCTGTCCCCAGCTAGTATATGAAAATAAATTTCTAGTTTTAAACTTGTATTTAGATTTTATGTTTCTTAGTTCTGAAGATGGGAATCTAATCCCGAAACGTTAAATTTTTTTAGGTCTACACTTTTGTTAGTTAGATTTTTCAATATGTGCCTGATTTTTAACGAAGCACGAAATGATATTGCGGCCAAGCAAATTTTTACGCTCAAAGTCGTTTCTATTAGTGCTCCGATTGCTGTTCGCTTCATTGCTAATGATAGAGACCGTACTGAACAAGTGTCTGTATTTTAATTCTTAGACGCTCCAGAGGCTCCTGCGCCTGGCTATTTAGAGGCCAGTCTCATAAAGCAACATCGAGAGGAATCTTCCTCATTCTTTGGCCGCGGAAGCAGCATCACAATATTTGTTCATCAGAGGATGCTAATTGAGCTACTGACTATAGACTCCGGGAGATCCTGCAAGGGATCGATCCACAACAGATCGGCTGCCAAGAATACTTTTGTTCGGTGGCTTCTGCCTATTTTTGCTCGTGTACGTACGCTATTTTCGGGTTACAAACAATACATGGCACTTACTGTTGCTTCAAAGTCCTTGATTTACATGCGCCATATGTAGTTGATTTTCAAAAGAGCAACAACTGCTATTCCTGTGCTACATCTTTAATTATATGAAGAAATTAAATTATATTATGTGTAGATCGAGTACATGCAATGCAGGGTGCTGAACGAAATATAGTTAGTGTGTTATTACTATTTTCTCTTACGACAAAATGACAATACAATCACCATAAATATCGTGGTTAGCGCTTAAATAACTATGATTAGAATTGATCATACTTTCAATATTTAATATTTGTTCATACAATAAAAATTTTAATGACAATTCCTACCGTGACAGTTTTATCACGGATGGACCTGATCTATGTATAATATAAATAAACATAGATCACATGCCACAGAGCTTTTTTTTTGTCCCGTGAACACGTGGCATTATCCAGACAATAGTCTCATGCGTCCACCGTTGTGTTTTTAAAGTTCTTAATAGAATCAAATAAAGAGTCAAGTCAGGGACTCCACTGGGGACTTGCAGATCCCAACGCCGCCGCTCTACTACAAGCGACACAACCACACATCTGATGGAGAAGATAATTATGACGTATGAACCCTACGTGTATAGGAGGGACTTCATCAGTCTACCCTGCATAGCTAGCAACTTGAGTACAGCTACATGTACAGTACTATATGGAAATATTCATGTGAATGTCTGTAACAGAATTTCGATAACAACCATTTTTTACTACAAGATTAAATGAAATTACCGTACAACGATGTTTTCTTATTCACATATCTGGATCGAGTTTGATGTAGAAATTGGCCAAAGCTGATGGCGCTCTAGTCCGTTGTTGGTGGTCCTCATTCTTCACTCGCGGATGCTGGAAGAATAATTTGAACGAAGCCAATTTCGGTCATTTTCTTTGATTATCTTCGGGCCGTGTTGGGAAAATATAGAAGGCGGCTAGCACCAGGAAGTCATGCACGATATAAGTGTTCAGTAGCAGGTAATAAACTTATCTTAGGAGGCCAGATGCTACTTTTATTAGCAACATCATTTCTCATTTCCTGATCGTTAGGGGTGAAAGTGCATCTGTAGTGGCTGCTGGACTGCGGCAAGATTACTCCACCGTGTTTCTAATCGCGAGGTGTTAGCCAGCATGCAGTCCCTTGTCATTCCAGGGTTCTGGATGATCTGCTCACCAGTTTGTTGATATTTGATGTCTTTGATATGTAGAGCTTCTACTTCCAGATCTTGATAACTGCTGTCAGGCTGAAGAATTGATGGTCCTGTAACTAGGACTTCTTTTGAGAGGGCTGTGCTATTTTGCTGTTGTTACGCTTCTTGTGTGCTGCGTTGTTTAGGTGCTTGGTCAGGCGTCTGGATATGGTGGTTATTGTCACGCCACTTTACACGTGAGTTGTTTGAAAGTTTTCGAGCTTTGAACTTGTACTCATAGACGACATTGGTTTGTTTCAGGGGTGGTGTGATCTTATCGGTTTTGCTAGTAACTGGTTGGCTGATGGTAGGGCTTTTGCAAGAGATGTGCAGCTTTAGTCGATTGCTACCTTTGATCCAGATTATACTCATCTGAATGATCTGTTTGAGCACGATCTCATTCGTCTTGTGAGCTAAGGATTTAGCAAAAAAAAAAAAAAAGTGTGGGCAGCTGATTTGTTAGACTGTGCAGATGGCTGCGGTGTGCACTGTTCGGGTAGAGTCGCAGGATAGAATCAAGTTGTTGATTTGAATATCCGTTTTGATACTGATCAGAGTTTGTTACAGATTGGTTGCTGCGATAGGGAGAAGCTGTCAACTGGATGCTAATGATAACAAAATGTGTATGTTTTTTAAACAAGCTTGCATATCTACATAACATATACGTGAATTTTAGGTTTATTTCAAAATATACGTAGCTGCTTCAGATTGCTGTTCAGTATGCACAGGAGAGAGATGCATTACGTCAGAAAATGTTCTTTCCTTAATCAGTAGTAATCCAAGTTTACGTATTCATTTTTTTTAATTAGGTCAACTGCACGGATGTTATATCGCTTCTACTACAATTATTATTCCACAATAGCTTCTTAATACTTGAAGCTCGTTTGACTCTGCTGCACCTGTCGACACAGCGCTTCGACTCTCGATTTGTGCTAAACTGAGAACCTCGATGGCAACTTTTGCTGTCGTTTGCGACTCTAATGAGACCAGACCCTGCGCCGAGGACGCTCAGGACAAAAGGGCTCTGGTCAAGTGGCCCCGAACCCGTGTCATGCCTGTGTTATGAAAGAGCAAGCATTAGCTTCTAACATAGTCCTTGAGGCTAAGTTGTGCATTCATTTCCAAAAACGGAACTTGACCAAATTAGAGAGGGAAAATGAAACTGACCAAAACTGACTATAACAACGTTTGTTGGTTTCATGATGTGCAGAAAAATAATTTGAATGGATTTGTGCACTGCTCATTCTGCAACTAGGGTATAACAAGCAAGCTTCGACCTGCTGAGGATCTTTCTAAGTTGCTTTGCCTTTGGTTTCCTTGTCCACTGTTAGGAATATTGGTGAGTTCATATTTCAAAACTTACTTTACACCTCCTTTCTTCCTGTCTTTAGATCGTAGTGAAGTCTATGTATAGGGACTCTTGAACTAGGAATATGAAAAGAATCTTGGTGTTAGCATTGAACATGGGAAAGCAGGATTGTTAGCTCATAGACTGCTGCGCTGTGGAACCGAACAGTTTATGTTTTTGATAGAAAAAGTTTATGCTATTGCGAGCTAGCTACTAAGCATATTGGAACTACAACTCCTCGTGGCGTAAGACTATCACCCGCGGTGAGGGCAAATTCAACGAAGCCATTTTTCATGGCCAGCTGATCCTAGTTTCTCATATGAATGCTCTGTCCATCAGGGTTAGTGCACAGCTCCTGTAGCATGAGCTCCTTAATAACAACATAGGAAAAACAGAACGCCGCGTTGGAAGCAAATTTAACGCCGTCATTTTTTTAAGGCCAGCTAGGCCTTGTTTTCTAGGCATTGGTCACATCTAAGTCAACCCAACTAACTCCCTACAAAAAATCATGAGCATTGCTCTACTCCTTCGGCCACTTTTTGGGTGGACAGACATATATATACATATGCGCAAATACAATATATATATATATATATATATATATATATATACTTGCTTAAATCTTCAACGAAAAAATTATCACCTCTGTCACTTCGTTCGCGGGTGATAAAAACTGCAGCATCACCATGACATGATAATGTTCTTTATATCTGCAAACTGCTGAAGAACATCATCCTTAGATGTTTTTTGACAGAATTTGGAAATAAGTTGATACGGGATCCGCACATCACCCTTTTTTCGAGCTTTTGTTCTTGGCTCATAACTTAAGGGCGCCTTTACCAACGCTTTCCAAGAAGTACAGCCGGCTGACAACAAAGACAACTATGTAACTCGGGTAACGATCATTCTATCACCCTTCACAATACGGTATTTTGCTCAGTATGTTGGTGCTGCTACTATCCATGAATGTCATATTGGCATGCTGGAAATTATCCTTTAACAATTAACATCAAAACAACTTTATGCCTGTACGAGAGCGCAAAGTTGAGTTCATGGGAACGGCCGGAACGATCAAGTTTTCCTTATACTTGCAGCAAAAATGATGCATTGTATATCCTTCACGCGATTTTATAAATCATCACTGAAAATAAGTAAGGATGTTGTTCTGTTGTTTTTTTGCCGTAAAAACATCCTTTTTCATGATAATTTATATGTTATGCTCAACACAGTGGTACTTTGTGCACATACATGGTTTATTTCTCTTTTAATTTACTTAAACGGCAAGGACTTGGTTTCCAGCCCAATAATTTCAGTATACCTTATTCTAGCGTAACTGATGCCGACAGCAATTCATTCCATTTGAATAATATTTAGAAGCCTCCATTCATTAGCTTAGCATTTGTACACATGCTAAAATACTGACTGGCCGTATATTAGCAGCAGTAACACTTATCCAATAAATTAAAAAAAAAAAACATCGCTTGAAAGACTACCCTGGACTCTGTCACTGCATTGCGGGATATGACTTCTAAATATATTTTGTTGACTACACAATTAAACAGATATCAAGGCATGCGTTAGGTTATAGCATAAAAGACAATATCACCTCAGATATTTTGCAAAACCTCTGCTGAATAATACTTATGCGACCCACAGGCATATTGCTTGCTGTCATTAAGTTCATTTGCATCCGAATGCTTCATGAAGCTCTACTTACATTATTATAAATTATTTGTTGGTTTTGATGATCCATGACTTTCAGCTCATCTCAGCAGTTCACAAAGTGCATATAACTGCATGAAGTTGCTGCTGAAAGTATTGTCTGCTGTGCACAGTGCCAAGCAATTAAGTGTTGCCGTCACCTCTGCATTGTTGCCTGTATATATTTTCTCTGTACGTGTATGCAAAATATCTTCCAGTTTGATGGTTCCCATCTGGAGCCATTATTATGCTCTTAGAAAAGACTAATTTGAAGATTAGTGTACAAGAGGAAACTGCATGAAAGGATCCTGGCTAAGTAGAGAAATTTTCTCTTTCACTAGCTTCAGTACAATTTAGGCGACCCAGTGCACCGATGAGCAGGATAGTAGGAGCAATTCAGTTACCACAGTGCCTTCGATTTAATCACCAATGTGGATGGATGAATTGAATAATGACTTAAGTTAGCTATGAAGTGTATTGAGAGCATACGGATTGTACGAGAATACACAAAAAGATTTTTACCAAAGCGCTGTGCATTTTTATGTTCGAAACTTATGCGTCCGAATCTTGCAGCCCTTGCATCGCATGTAACAAAATGTTTTTTTACCATTAGCTTATAGTGCCGTAATACTTGTGTTGGCAATTAATGGCAATAACATATCTTAGGCAAGTGATAAGATCCTAGCAGTGTGCTTATAAAATTACTACGTAACGCAAGCAAATAAGCTGTACTCCACCGAAGCAGTAGCATGTCGCGACCGATGTTGAGCCGAAATTACTCACAGTAATATATGTTTTGCTTATTTGCTCTGAATGGCAGCTTGCAAATTACCTGATTAGCATTCATTAAAAAAAACCCTCATCAAAGCTCAGATATCATAGCGTTCATTTTCTAAGCCAGTGCTCGCGCTAACTATTTCGCTGGCCGAAATTGCCACGCTACGCTTAGGAGTTTAATTTGCATCCCAAATATTTGCTTAGAATCATTAAAAAAAGACAGCAAACCCGTATTTAGTCAGCACCCGAGCAAAATGCTGCAAACTGCTACAGTGATTTTTGTAACTTGGCTCTTTTGGTCAATTAGAAGCGAAATGTGGACGGCAGAAGCTTGTTCAAGCGAAAACTGCTATGAACGACAACTGTGCGCTCAAGTTCAGGTCATATTCTGCCCCCTGCCTAGCCATTTTAAGTCTACACTGCTGCAGTTGCAAGATTCCGAACTATTTGAATTCCAGAAGTCCCACCCTCTCTGCTCTAATAAGAAAACTGCCTGCAACTGTGGTCAGCTTGCAATGAATAAAAGCCGACACGTTTAGTTCTTTGTCAAATATAGAACTACCGTGGGCAGTGCTAATTAGCCCTCCACGTAACAAATTACCCTCAACTATTTTCAGGACGCAACTGTAAAACCGAGACTAGTTTGATATAGAGAGACAGCACCATCACAAACCTCTCCTTATACTGCATAACTCTTCACTAAAAGAAATTATTACCTCAATAATGATGAGGTTCGGCAAAGCTGAAGTAAAAGCGCAAATAAAGGCTTTGATCCAGTGAGAACAGTTACAGTGCATTTCAATTGGGGCTACTGGTTTTGAAGATTCTTCTGCCGTGGCTTGTTACTTTACCCTATGCACTTTTAAGACTTCAAAGGTAGCAGTCTAAAAACAAACTAATCTATCTAGCATTTAGCTTCGTCGAAATGTACAAGTTTGTTACAGATCAAGCACAGAGAGTACTGCGATTAACCGGATAATCGATTTCATGAATGGTCTTATAAAAAGAAAAAGTCTTACAAAAAGCTGCTGCTAGTCAACTGGATAATGTTTTTTTTGCTCTTAACGGTTTTCTGATTCCTTAGTTTTGCCTTTCAATACGTTGCCGCTTTAGGGAATATCTTGCAAAATTCTTCAGCACATTTCGTGAAAGCTCGAGATTTTGAAAAGGCAGACGTATTCAGCACCACGTAAAAAGTGCTCTAAGATTAGCGTTTGCCAGTGAAAACTGATTTTTCTGCGTAAATAGAATTTATATACCTACTGCTCTAAATAGCGGTACATTTTGATATTTTAGTTAGCAAGCACTGCAGCAACAGTTTATGGCTTTGGAGAATAACACATACTTGGACTATAATTATGCATGTTCAGATCTAATATATTTTACTCTCAACTTCATGCAACATCGGGCCTCATTATACATCCTAATATCATCTCCAAATAATTATTCTCCCAATTATATAGCTAAATGGCACTATAAACTTTATACTCTCTCTCTATATATATGTACATATAGCTCATCTCTTTCACGATAGCTCGACAGCCAGGAGAATATCACCACGCCTCACCCTGCGGTATACTGCTGCTCTACATAAGCACCCAAAAGAAGTTCCTCTTTGTCACGACTCCCTCGAAAGCAGGAACATTTCAGCACGCTGCGGTACGCTGCCGCACTGCGCAGGCGCCACTACGTAGGGACACGTCGCAGGGGCGCGCGTCAGCTGAGCCACTTTAACTGAGCGCACGAGCATCGTTCCGATGCACCTTCTAGTTTCCGCGAACGTTTACTTTAATGCGTTCCCAGGCTTCATTGTCCTATATTGCTCACGAATTTCCAGAACCTCTTCCATTGTGGGTGTTCCGAGGAAAGGTCGTGGCGGCCCAAACGCCCATTCGCTAAAACTGAGCTGCACAGGAGAATCTGACCGAAGGGTATAGCAAATATGCCCTTGCCAAACACTGAGTGCAGATTTCTAGGACTCTTCTTTTACTCTCTTGGTGTTCTGCTTGAATAACAACCAGCGCGTAATTGCCAGTTTCATAACTCTGAAAGTGAATATTGTGGCGTGAAACTTTTTTACGCGGAGCTCATTAGATAGCAAGCCTGTGCCATTCTGCCGCACGGAACTTTGGAACTGACTTGGCTTTCAGGTGGGAAAATAGGAAATAAGGAGTAGTCCCTCCGACCTCATTTGCCCTGTACTGATTCAGAGTTTATTCGTGAGCTAGAAATAATTTATATTTTCTATAAAGGAGGTTTAAAAAATCATCCCAGTCGATTACTCATTAATGAGTTGCATCGAATCATCGACAGTAGCTGTAATAGTTTTAATGAAACATGAAACATCCGTTGCAGGCGAATTTAACGCATATAAATATACACAGTTATGGATTACAATATTCAGATTTTGACAGCCTTTATGGAAACACATGTCACCTCGTCAACAGCAAAATGATATATATGAAAAGATTCTGAATGAGATAAAATGTAAAATTAGTGTCAACTTGACCCCACCTCTTACTGAAAAACCCACTTGCGCTAATTCGAGCTGCAGATACAGGCCAACTGACTCCAGAGAAGTGTACGGCTGCAGTCGACCACTGATCGGCACGAGGCTCTGATGGAAGGCTCTGATGCAACGACCTGTATCCTTCCAACCCTCTCCTTTCTGGAAAAGGTCAGCACCCCCGAGGGGACTGTTACAAATAGTACATGCTGAGTAAGAACATAAACTGCTGCACAAGCTCACTTGCCTGGGTTAGTATTTGACCCTGTAACGTAAATTGTCATGAGCTCAGCTCAGGATATTATCTGCAACATTGTTTAGCAAGCTAGAGATATTTTTTCTAGTGAATTTCAAATATACTTTCAAACACCAAGCAGCTTGAATCATCTTAACACAGCAGCGATGGGAACAATTTTTGTATGAAAACATGAGATATCTCGTAGAAGTTCGATACATTTGGGAAATAAGCCAAAAGATATAGCAAGTTAGTTCATTAACGGGTGTACATTATAAACCCTTTGAGTGAAACTTATTGCTATATGCTAGCACATTTTACCAGCTCACCGACTGAAAACTTTCCGCTTAATAGCATTATTTATAAGAATTTTTTTTTGTATTCTTGCCCATCCATCTAATTCACCTATTGAAAAGTTCTTAGCTCATTAATATTTTATTTAAAGAAATCGTTGCTATTAGTTGTTACATTTATTTCGACGACTAAAACGTCCTCGTTTTCCTTGTATTTTTTATAGAAATCATTGGCTGCTATTTGCTGGCTCACACACACACTTTACTAAATCACCAACCGAAAAGTTTTCGGTTGTCTTTATTTTTCTAAAAGGCTGACATGTGGCGCTGGCTCCAAGTGGAAAAGTTTTCATAACTACGATTTTTTGGAAGCTCCACAGCTAGTAGCCTCATTAGCGCTTCATTACCTTTCGACCTTTTCTGAGTCATAAGAGAGAATGCGAACTTTCGCGGCTGCAAAGAATCTTAGCACTTTAGCAATGAAGCGAAAACTCGTGAGTGCACGCAGTGATCCTGCTTTGTGCGTTAAGTAATGCGAATCGTGGCAGGTGATTTTTCCTGTTTGGGAAAAATGCTAACAAAATCCTAGTAGGAAATTTTGTTTTTGTTGCAACGGAGGCTCAGAATTTCTGGGTATGAAAGCACAAGTTAGTCTGCAAACAAACCCTAGCTATATTTAAGGCTGCACCTGCGGTAGCCCTAATTTTTGATAAGGAAAACTGCTGTATGGCCTGTTCACAATATTTATTTTATGAGACTCTTCCATTCTGCGACTAAGGTAGGTATCACCCTCTTATGCCGGCGCAACACTATACAGCTGCAGGCACAACTCGATGCAAGGATGTGAATGTCGCATATTGTTCACGCTCACGTAACTATGCTGCCGACTTTAAATACGTAACAGAATTGTATGCGGCTGCATGGGCATCCTTGCATCATGTGGTGCATGCGGATGTATAGCGTAGCCCCGGAACTAGAGTTACGATCATCAGATCAGATTTGCATGGGCAAAAGCGTGAAGGAGTAAAAGAAAGATATTGTGTTTATGAACACTCCCTGAACCTTTTTATTGCCTCTTATGCCGCGACTACGTATGAATTCGAACCAACAACAAGAAGCTAATATGGGCAGCTCACTCGCCGTCCTGAAATAAATTTCAGATCGGCAGCATAGATACGGTAGAGTTAACGACACGCAGGCTACTCATCGTCGCATTGCATTGTTCCTGGAAATTTATAGTGTGGTCTCGGCTTTATGTGGCAGTTTGCCTCGATGTATGTGGGTCAGACACGGATTAATTCTAGTGTCATTCACAACACTCCCCAACTCATTCAGGAACACTTATTGTTCTCTACTTCAATGCACTTACATTATTTCTCTTACCATTCCATAAACCGTCGCGAACGATCCAACAGGTGAAGTCTTTTAGAAGTGCGCGCCATACTATCAATGATATAGTGCTCACCTATGCTTCTCGAGTCCTCTATACAGGTTAAGAGCAGCTAGATCTCCTTGGTGTCTCAGAATCCGAAAAGAGTTCCATTGCCTGCTTTTATTCAAATTCCATTGGAGTTCAGCCTACTGTACTTCTATAAGATTATGATTTGCAGTATTGCTAACAAGGCGCCGAGTCTCTCAACGCTATGAAAGCAAAATATGTCACAGTTCCGACTGAAATGCGTGTTTCCGTAAACATTTCTTGGAAAGAAAAATACAAAGTGCTAAACATCTGGCAAAAACCCCTACTTAAGCAAAAGCAACAGCACTTTGCCCTGGAAACCATTGAGCTCGGGACGATGCAGCTAAAAATAGATGCTTGGCTTTACTCGTCTAGGATTTAGCTGTGAAAGCTGCCCAAAATAACCCATTCATCTGGCGCATATATTTCCCACTTTAGCGTATACGCTATGACTTCAATAACGAACGTTTCCAGCTTATATAAACTCTTATACCTAATAGCAGATCAAGTAAATAGTGTATTACTGCTCTCCACTGCTCTCAATTTGCGAGAACGAAACTAGCAAACTGTGTATTGAGTATAATACTCTTAACACCGTCTGTGCATACATTAAACCTAGAAGTAAGCTGCCTACCGATAAAGTCGCCCGTCTGAATGGTGTCGACCTTACTTATGTGGTTAGCTTCTCCTATCTGGGTCTTAAAGTCGCCAAAGACCTTCGTCATAACCAGGATATATGTAGAGAAAGAAACGCGGAAGCTCCACACAGTAGGCAGCATGATAATTACAAAGTTTGGTCACTGCCCGGAAGAAGTCATATGCCAGTTGTTTCGGAGCTATTGCTATCCCCTGCACTGTAACTTGCTTTGGTCGAATTTCAAGCAGAAATGTATTGGACGCCTCAGTGTAGCCTGCAATGACATGTTTCGGTGGCTGATGAATGCGTCGAAGTAAACCAGTGCTAGTATGAAGTATGATATTTACTCAAACTTATACTGATTGCCTCAAAGTCAGGACAAGTAACTGCGCTCTCTGTGTCCAGTTCAGGATAGAAAAAAAAAAAAAAACGATACCACTCTACTCAAAGTGACCCGTAAAGGTTCTGGCACAAACTATCTAAGAAGTACACCCGATGGCAGCGTATTCTGTTACTAAACAGGGTCCAAACTATGGGGCGCAATGCAGTGTAATTCGTAATGATGGTATTGTATTATCTACCCATTGTATCTAATGCAGCTCTAGCATTAAGCTATGCACTTTGCACGTGATCTATGTCTCCGCGTGGACCTAATAAAGTCTCTTTATTTATTTAAACCGGGAAAAATGCTAGCAATACAAACCAGCCATATCTTTGATGAGTCACTTTAACTTTAACTCCTTTATTGTTCTCTTTACAGACAACATGACTAAAATTACAAATGAACAATGATTACTAACTTCTACGTTAAAACATGTACATCATCATCATCATCATCAATAAAATACCCACAGAGAACATGCCTCAAAAAAGTGATAAGCCCACTTGTAAAATATCTATTGTTACTATCCTACAAATTCTGCCATTTTACCTATGCAATCCGTAACAACTGGTTTAAACGGTTACTGGAATGGCTTAAGACATATTATGAGGGGATTTAAAATATCTCATTTGGTTTGGAACTATAAATATGTATTACAAAGTTCTACGGCTAACTAAAAATATAATTTTTGTACTTGAATTTGAAATCATTGTCACTCTTTGGCATTGTTAAGATATCTGGTATTGCATTGAAACAACGGAGGCTCTGAAGAGTAAAAAAACGCTTCTGTACTTCAAGACTCGCATAGGGCAAGCTTAGTCTTTGCAGTCTGGTGTCGTAGTTATGGTTTGGTAGTAAATTCCCAATATACTTATCAAATATACTGAATTCCCTATAGAGTGCATTACGCAGAAATTTCAATAGAAAATATTCATAGATTGCATCAAACTTGAATAAACGCAGCTTTTCATACATAGAATTTACAGAAAGTTCAGGTATTTTGTTGTTATCGCGTTTCACATCAAGTATTACTCGGAGAACGTTATTGACTTCTATGTTCAATGGTGTCAATTGGTTTCCAGAAGCGCCGCCCCATAGTATGACATTATGTATAAGATGAAAGTATTCAAGCGCATAATATAATAATACCAATGACCTCCTGGACAAATATTTACTCGCGGTATGCATCGCTCCTCTGGGTTTAGCAACTTGCGAACATACATGTTGGATATGACAAGAGTAGCTAAGTTTATTATCTATCATAAGGCTTAGGTATTGAAAAGACGTTACCCATTCTCATATGGTATCATTGAAACGTGCATCAGGTAGCTGCATAGCTGGGTGAGAACTAAAAAACGTCAATTTAGTTTTAGTCCCATTAGGGGTCAAACGGTTGGACTGAAGCCACTTTAATAGCGGCTCAATAAACTTCTCTATCTTAATAATAGCATCACTAAAACAATCATTCTCGACATAAAAAAACAACTTCGTCCGCAAATAAGATTATTCGAACATCTGGAAATTGATTAATATCATTAATGTACAACATGAACACAAGCGGACCCAGCACAGAGCCTTGTGGAACCCGAATCTGGACAGAAACAGGGAGTGAGGCATAATCATTTACTACAACATACCGCTGACGATTATGCTGGTAACTCTTCATAAGGTCATGTATATTTCCTCTCAATCCGTAGTTCTCCAATTTAGTTCTTAAAATTTCCGGGTCAACAGTGTCAAATGCCTTCGTATAATCTAGAAACAAGCAAATCATATAAAATTTCTGGTCAAGTACTGGTAAAATATCATTGACTAAATTGACTATTGCCTGGGTCGTGTTATTACTTTTCCTTAATCCGTACTGAGAATCACTAAATGTATGGTGTGCGTTTCAAGAAACTGGACAAGTCTAAAGTGGAAAACCGTCTCAAAAATTTTATTGAAAACCGATAAAGTGGATATAGGTTGGTAATTATTAACCTCCATCACGTCTCCAGATTTAAATATGGAAATTACCCGTGCAACTGTCAAGCAGTCTGGATACACACCATCCGAAACACACCTATTGAGCACTGCACAAAAATAATCGTTGATATACGGCAATATTTTTAAGATGTGTCCCGGCTGCACTATCGTCGTTCACGACGGTTTGCGTTCAAGTAAGCTTTCCTGGGCGCGGCACCACTGAAATAAACACTACCTAGGCTAACCTAACCAAGCCTAACCTAACCTATCCTTACCTAACCTAACCTCTTTACCTAACCTTCTAACCTAACCTTACCTAACCTAACCTAACCTAACCCAACCTAACCCAACCTACCCAACCTTACCTTTCTAACCTTACTTAACGTTACCTAACGTTACCTAACCTAACCTTACCTAACCTACAGTAACTTAATCAGCGATACAGCGAGCTGGGCGGCGCACCAACTTGAACGCCTCTCACACACACACACGATCTGAGTACAGAAACACGCACACAAATCGTCGAGAACGACAATAGTGCGTCCCGGCTGGATCTCATTTTTATGTTAACGTTTTGTTTTCCTTCATTTAACAATGGACGTTATTTTATCGGGCGTAACGAGATCGAATGCGACTTGTTCAGGCACGCTGGGCCGCCGTATCTGGAGCGGCTCTCTGTAAGACGGAAGGTCGGCTACCAAACGACTAGCTATTGTCGAGAAATGTTCATTATAATGACATGCAAGTTCAGTATTAGCTACAGTTTTTCTATCGACGACCATGCTATCAACTCTCGAGTCATGAACACGATTTAATAGTGTATTAAGTATTTCCCAGGTCTTTCTGGAATCACTCAATGCGTTAGCGATCTGTTGATGATGATATATCTGTTTCTTAGTGCACAAGATTGAGTTAAGAACATTTCTGCACAGTGAATATGACCGCCGAAGAATGAGGCCTCGCCGGTAGAGCCCGTATAAGCGATGTTTCTTGGATATTAATAGTTTTAAATCATCCTTCAACCACTTTGTGTTGTGCTTTTTTCGACCCGTACTGTATTTCAAAGGAAATGCGCGGTACTTAACTTATTACTAATGACATTACAACTAATGTGCTTACTACTGTAAATAATTTATTATTGGCATCTTTCCATCAGAAACATCTCTAGTCACCAACTATTGTATGGTTTAACCTATTTAAAGAGTGCCATTAATTGCTCTTCCTTAGATATACCGGCATATGTGTTCTTTGTATTGAACCAAGTACGTTAGAAGTCGACAAACCGCCCTTAGCTTAATGAAGACATTGCTCTCAGGCTATGCACTCTTGTGCAGGACAAAAAAATGGCACTGTAAATTCTCAATTGGAATGCCAGTGCGATTTCTTCCGTCAGAACAACGTACCAGCAGATCCCGTAAAGTGTTGCCGGTACCCTTCTGTGGATTGTTAAATTAATAATAATACACTTTCTTAATTGCTCATGAAAATATTAGAAGAAACTCATTGAAACATCGTATGGTGCACAAGAGAATGGAGTTTATTTATATGTTAACAAATATACAAAGGACATGGCCCAGTGGTCTTACATTCTAGACCTCATTTCGCCTCCGTCAAGCAACAGTATGCGCTACCATCGTAGATACATGTTAGACCGTTTGTAGCCAGGGCCATTACCGAAGACTTTTATTAACGAGTTTTTAGAATTTTCAATCCTGATTTTTAGGCTCAAGGCACATTTCTTTGTCCTGACTTTGTGACAGTCAGTGCACTTTTGACCAAATATTAGACTCGCACTGTTAGACTTTGACACATTCATTAATCTGCGGGATCTGTGGTCATTATTTGCAATGCGCGGAATGGATTTCTTTTAAAGTTGCACCAAATTGAGTTACAGTACAGGGGGTAACGACAGATCTGAAACTGATCGCATTTGACCTCTTCAGAGCAGTGTCCGAATTTTCGAATAACCGTGCTACCAACTCCTCGGCGCTTTCACGTTGCTTTCGCCATGACCTGGTTATCACGAAAGTCACCAGTGATTTTGTGACCCAGGTAAGATAACCTCCTTACGTGCGTGAGCTCTACACCATTGAGAGCAGAATGTTTATGACCGGGTCGGCTACATCTCCTAGGCCTAATATAATATATGCACACTGTTTTCACTTTATTAAACTTAATATGAAGTGTGTTCGCTTCGCTCTGGAAAATTTCGACCCACTTTTGTAACCCGGTAGGACGGGGAGAGGCAACACCATGGCGTTAGCATAACTAAGGGCATTTACTGCTTTATTGTTAATATATCAGCCTACTTCAGCTGCATTCAACTAGGTGTGGACACCGTCAATGAAGATATTGAACAGAATGGGAGAGAGTAAGCCACTTTGCCGTATATCAATTGTTATGCGAAATGCTGATGACATTTCCGCTCCCGTTTTACATAGCATTTCTGGGTTTGAAACCAGTACTATAGGACTGTATACAACGTAAGGAAATATTTGTTTCTCCATCATACACTTAAACGAAGAGTAATGGTGCACTCAATCAAATGCTGCCTTAACGTCTAAAAAACACAGATACATTGGAGAACCACTGTCGGTGAAATATCTTATAACTTGTATTAGCGTAAAGACCGCCAATTCTGTACCGTGTTGTGATTTAAAGCCAAACTGGTTATGTGCAGATTCCGTATAAGTCGCACATCCGTCTCTCAAGACCCAGTTCTACTAGCTGAAAATGATCTAGTTACGGCTATGGGGCAATAATCTTCTCTGCTTGACACTCACTTTACCTCATTTTTCAAGATTCCTATCATTAAACTTCCAATTTACACTCTCACAAGTGACCTGTTTATGTCTCACCTCAGTACATACGTGGACGGCAGACACTGGTATCATAGGAGAGATGTAAAGGGTTAGACTACGGCCTATACTACCATAACTTACAATTATTAGCAATACTAAGCAGAAGATTCATCGAGAGTTCAATGTGGTCAGGCCAACTGACACCATCCGCGAAATAGCTAATATGTGTAAATGCATTTAAAGGACGCATTGAAACATTGGCAATTGTAGTATTACGTCACTCTAACTTCTTACTTGGAATACCAGTGTGATATCTTCCTTCAGAACACCGCAGCAAAAGTGACCATGAAGTATAACCGGCATTGTTCTGCAGACTGTTCATCTGGCACTACAAATTCCTTATTGACACTCCAGTACGATATAATCCTTCAGAATAACACAGCAACAGCGGCCCTTAAGTGTTGCCGGTACCGTGCTGCAGCCCGTTCGGGTTATCTGTCACTTTTAGGAAGACGAATGGTGTTTCTTGTATGCGATTGGCGGAGCTCCGTTATCGAATAGGGCGAAAAAGAGTAACCACAGCTTCTGCTATATGGACGAGCTGCCGCTGTAATGAAACGATAACAGGTTTTTGCTTCTGCATGTTTTGGTTGCAGGCGATGGCCGTGATATACAGGGCAATCTAAGCAGATGAGATACAATATGGTGTTTGGGTTAGATGGAAAGGGTTGCCCATTTTAAAAAGGCCGGCTTCTCGCTGAATTATTAATTCGGTCAAATATTTGCAAATTGGATGTTTGTATCAGTTGTTCGCTGTAAAGGATCAGCGTTTGCCACGTTACAGTTTGTGTTAATTGATGTAGATATGAGGGAGAGCAAGCTGGGTCACGGCTAAGCTACCGAGCATCGCTGATGCTCAATACTGGGACACGCGCTAGTAAGAAAAACGAGTTTCTTCAGGTAATCATCAGAATGCTTTGGTAGATTAGATAGCTGGCAGTATACGGAGCAACAGTCCCATTCCTAGAGAGCAGCCGGGACTTACGCTCTGGTTCTCATGAGCTATTGCCACTGAGTCAAACCCATTTAGATATCTTAGGAAGAAAAGAAGGAGCGAATAAATTTAGCCATGGAACTGATCGTGCGCATACAATTAATGGCTGCAGATACGTGGAGCTCGGAGACGTTAAGTTAATGGGTGCATGAAAGATATTGGATTAGGATGGCTTCTGAAGACTTAGCAGTCAAGAGTTTGACTTTCTTGCAGGAGCAGTTTGTAGCTATGGAGGGGGTAGCTCCCAATGTTTATCTAGATGATTTTTAAACGCATCGGCAGTCTCTGAACTGACAACTTCGGAGAGTTTCCGTTCCAAATGTTCACTATGAAGTTCGGGAAATATTACTGACTGAGAGTAGTTCTTCAACGTTGTATGTTTGAGTTTTTGGCCCTCGTTTCTCAGGTGATCACTATCTTCTCTGCCAAAAGTCCCGTTGTAGGCATGTTGTTGAAGCCATTAAAGTACTTGGATGCTTCTATTAGGTGCCCCTTAATCGTCTTTGCAGAAGAGAGAGGAGTCTCACTTCCTGTAGGCAAAACTTGTACGGCTTGTTTCGCGCTAAGATAGTAATTTTACCGAGCCGTTCTAAACACAGCTTTCAGCTTACCAAAGAGTGTTAGAATGTTGCCGTCAAGTTCAGTTTGCTTAGCAAGTGCCGATAGTTGAGTTTCCGTCATTTCTTCAGACTTGGAGGGAATTGTATTTTACAATCCTTTACACTTTCTTTCTACTAAAATAGGCACAACACTACATTCGGACGAAGAGATGAGAAAACTTGTTCTTTTGACTAGCGTGTGTCAGGTTAAAAGAGCTTCTTACTTTGAGAGATTTTATAATTCGCTGTAAAATGCTTGTAGAAGCTTAAAAATAAATTGGTGTTTATTGGCACAAAGGAGAGGTTAACACCATCATCGTGCCTCCATGATTATGTCACTGAAAACGGCCAACAGGTTCATACAAAATATGAAAAATGGTAGCTAAACGTCAACGTGCAAAGCACTTCAAAATTAGGATTATGCAGCATATTGAACTTTCGTTCCAGTATGACAGTTACCTAAATCAAATGCGTCGAGAAAACTGGGACTGCGGTCATTACAGTACCAACAGCATCGAAATAAAATTATTCCAAGGAGTTGAACTACTGTAGGTAGTGCAGAGTTATAACGAGGAGAGGTATTAAAATACTGAATACTGTGAATGTTACCTTAGATTGATAGCTGGTGTAAATACCGCGTGTGAAACAGGAACTGCAGAAGCTAGTTTCAAGCAACGTTAGGGGGAGGTAGCTCAGTCAGTTTCGCTCCCTTAAAAAATATAGCAAAATACAACACGCGAGCTACATTAGCGGGCATGTAGGTAGGTCCGAAGTTAGTGGCACTTTAAAGAAGTTTCAAACTTTTGTTACTTCACGGAGAGCGAAGTCGTTTACCTGCTAACTGGCAACTGGCATCTCTTAAATTTAAGCGGCGTGCTTTCAGCACAAAAGTAATGAGTTGAAGCAACGCAGTAAAATTATTAATCGCAACAACAGAAATTATCCCATAAAGCGCTATTTTGGTGTCCATATTTTATTATTATGTGATCCATCGCATCTTGTGAGACATTTGCTGGGGGTTTCTTCAAGTCAATAACAATTATTAAAAAAACTTTGGGAATATATGATCATTATTTGCTTCTTAAAGTCTAATGGCGCCATCTAGCACCGAGAGTGTATCGAACAATCGTTTATTTAGGTGCCGATTTGAATCGAAATCTAATAGTGCCAAAGTACATTTTTTCTAAACTAAGAAATAGTTAACAAAATTTAATAGTCCAATAATCAAATTTAGTCGAACACAAAATTCATTTCCAAAAGTAGGGTGCTGTTCTTTAATGGGTTCAGCGATTGCTGAGTTAACAAATAATGGATAAACAATTACCGGGTAAAGCGATTCATGGGTTCAGCAATCAATGAGTTGAGCGAATATTAATATAAGCAACTATAGTCAAGCCAGCGTAAGCAGTCTTTCAGTGGCGGGGCTGAATTGAACCCAGCAGTGCCTAATCTTATCTCATCTTTTAACTTATTCACTTTGAGTATTCGAATATAGGTATAATTTCATCGATTGAGACAATTATACCACGCGCTTAAGTGAGATTTGGCACAGTTGCTTTGCGTTCTGTGTCACGCTCATCGGACTCCTCACGCTGGTTTGACTAAAGTGGTGAACGATCAGCGGATTCATCAATGGGTTGGGCGGTAAACAAAGACGAAACTCGTCCGACGGTGTCAGTCCAAGGCTTCTTTTCTGAGCGCATGATAAAAGGAGCACTTTAGTTATCAAGGGGCACCAGACAATGGTTCCCTTGCTTTCTTTACTGATGCAGAACAGAGGATAGTGAACAGTTTTTGTTGTCCGGTCTACAAAAGAGAGACTATTTGGACTCGATCTTCTATGGGATGGGATAAAACGCTATGCTTATTGCAGAACTAGCTTAAGACTATTAGGTAATCCTGTAGAACTATTGGACATTACATATGTTGCTAATAATTCTACACCAGCTGGTCTCGTTTCTTTCAGTAGTAAAAGGCTTTGCAAACATAGTGAGCGAGTTTGGTATTCGCTTGCATCACTACATATTCTAAACTGATGACCCAAGCCGTCATCATGAATGACAGCAGAAAATTAGTACTTAGTACTAATTACTTATTAGTACTCTTATTACTCTTATTACTTATTGGTACTCTTGTGCTTTTTACTTTTCTGATGGCTTCTTAAATGAAAATTTAGCAATCTGCCTGAAAAATTAGATACAAATTATATATATTACGAGGGGCAGCGAAGTGGCATTTCCGGCAGCACCTCTGAGTATGTACAACCACGGTCATGCAAGCAAGCTCAGGTCCCTCAGCTGGTATTCCCGAGGGCGACCCCAGTATCCTAGATACTGTCTTCAACGCTCGAACTTCTTCCTATCTTATTACTACAAAGCGTGTCAATAAAAATGTAAATATACTAGAGTTTCCGCGCTGTCAAAAATGATAGGGAGGATATTTTTTGAAGAATGGTCTTCATTTAACATACTTCCGTCACTAACATCCTTCTATAGAATAGGCCACAAAGGCCAACTAAAATTGTCATAAGAGATGAGTGCTCTCTGTCATTTCATCAATAGCAGCACAATCGTCCCCCACCTTAGAAAAGGGGAAGAAAACTTTTACATTAGTAAGCAGTAGAGCATTGCTGAAATTAAATTAATTCCCCTTCGCGTATCTTAAATACCGACAGATGAGCCTTCTGTACCTCTAAGTTTATCTCCTGAAACGAAAATTCTACGTCAAAGGACAATAGGATGAAAGAATTGTCTACTGCTTCGTCTGTGCTTTGTGAATCAGCAGCTGAATTTATACGCCACGAACTGAGAGCAAACATATGTTTCGATGTATGGGGAAAGTGATAAAATTGAGATTCTATAATCGCGATAAGAGAAGCTGAAAATATATTCATTATTTCGATGTCAAAGACTGTTTCAAGCACGAAACGCATTCACATGAGGGAATAAGGATTTCAGTTCTGCCATCTTCTGCAACCTGGTCATCGATCTTCATGAAAACGCTACTTAATTATAAAATCTACAGCCTGACCTATTTTTCGCCAATCTATTTCGTTAAGAACCTGACACGAAACATACAAATAAATATATAAACACATGACGGTTATTCTTCGTATTGTATTTATTCATAAATAAATCATTAACTAAAGAAAAACACACATTAACTAGAACGCGTCGTGGCGTAAGACCAATACCCGCGATAAGGTGCTGAGTCAGGAGATACAAATTCAACGCTGTCATTTTTTTATGGCCAGTTTACTCTAACGTTTTGGCATTTTTCACAGCTCAGTCAACCCACCTGACTGCCTGAAAAAGATTATGATAGTTGCTCAACTCCTGCTTCTTTTTGATGGCTAGGGTTTTTTTCACATGTCAGTCAACCCACCTGACTGCCAGGAAAATATTGTGATGATAGCTCAACTCCTTCAGGATTAACAAATTTAATGCCGTCATTTTTTATGGCCATCTAACTTTCGATTTTTGGCACTCATCCGACTCCCTGCAAAGGTAAATTATTAACATTGCTCAACTCCTTCTCCCTCTTTGGGGTGAAAAGATAAATATATAATGTAGGTATCCATTTGCAGTATATTATATATACATCTACTTACATCTTCAACGGAAACATTATCACCGCCCTTCTCTGCGCTCGAGGATGATAATCATTATATGGATATCAAGTGAAGTAGTTTCACTGTCTCTGCATTAAATTAATATTACAAATTTTTTTCAGAAATTGTTTTTACAATAGTAATATCCAATTATAACAGAATTTCTCATAAAATTTAAATTACTTAGTAACTAATATTTTAGCAACGTTATCGGATTCCGGAGAAAGTCCATTTGCACCTCTTGGCGCATTGTTGTTTATTGAACGCAGATATTTTTCAATTGATAAAAGAAATCATAATGGTTTGCTAGAAAACTAATTCTGTATCCGAAGCGACCAAGTATGTTAAAATCGGTTCAATAGTTTCCAATTTATTAGCATTTGAAAGTGAGGTATACATTTTTTTATCACCCTCTATAGTACTGATGCTGTCGCTTGATGCTGCTCGAAATATTCTCTCACTCGCCCGCAAATGTCCTTAGATTTGAGTATGACG
Organism: Parhyale hawaiensis; assembly: GCA_001587735.2. Taxonomy (NCBI): domain Eukaryota; kingdom Metazoa; phylum Arthropoda; class Malacostraca; order Amphipoda; family Hyalidae; genus Parhyale; species Parhyale hawaiensis. The sequence continues at coordinate 8,795,126 of LQNS02278094.1, read as the reverse complement.
AGCATCAACACTCGCATTTTCGAATAGCCTTTGTAGACCGTTTAACAGCATTCATTATTCAGGATGTGACACTCATTCCCGTGACTTCATCGCCAATTCCTGCCAATGGTTGCTTCATCCCAACAAAGTGGGCATTAATTCTGCGGTAGTGCCTCAAGTTTGCAGTTATTCAAGTCTAGAGTCACCTGTTATTGAGAAAAATTAGGAAAAGATGATTGCAAGTTCATTAAAAACTTAGTCTCCAATAAATCGATAGTGTGTTCTAATAGTCCGTCCATTACTATTTCTTTTTTATTGGTAAAATGATTGAAAGGGCGTTGTTTTGAGGATAGTTACACTTGAATCTAATTTTGTTGCCATATTACGGCTTATAGCACTTTACTAGATTGAGTTTATTGTTCATATTACTCCTTTGTGCAGCAACATACCCGAGCGTCAACAAGTGTATGGCCTTCTCTAGAAGCAATAACCTAAGATTATCAACTTTGTGTTCAACAACTTCGCAATTACTCCAAATATTTTATCTCTGTCACTTCCTCTGTCGCGCTCATGAACGCTCCTGGCGAGCGACTGTTCTCATTCATAAGTAAGACTGTTCACAATATTGCAGAGGGTTCTTCGCAGTGACGGCTTGTAGCTTCTAAAGTGCTGGTACTACACAGCTCTGTATCAGCATATTGGTAATTCTTTCATGAACAAAAAAAGGGGCTTCTGACATTACAGTGTAGTGATTTCAGCAGCCTTCATGATGGCACTGACGTCCAGGTAATGCGAGGTGCACGCAGCAGCCTTGATACAGCACCCACGAACCTCCAGTGGCTCACTGGTTCATCCCTACCGTTCATCCCTTCAGTAACTACAAGCCTTCACTGGCTCTCTCATTCATCCCTACCCTGTACACAGGGCAGCAGTAACCCTGCTGAACAAGAGCAGCGCTAAGGGCCCTCTCGCCTCCCCCCCAGAATTGGAGGCTTTCGTTCTATCATAAATCTCCCACTAAATCAATGCTATAGCAGCGTTGGTACGCAGCCCGTTGTTTCGTCTGATTTACTGGGTGAACGGTAGGAAAAAATAAGATTCGGGCAGTGCAGCACGCAAATGCTTCTAGGACGTTCTTCCGTTTACGTAATGCTACTAAACTGGCAGTTGTACTAAATAAATTAATTGCATAGCTCTTCGGTTCCTGATAAGTCTTTATTAAATTTTGTTTTAAATGAGAATTTTACACAGTTCCCAGATTTAGCCGAATAACGTAAATAATCGTATTCAGGTTATTATCAATAAAGCTTAGTTTGACATGTAATTATAAAGTGGTCGAGTTTTGCTTTGGGCATCGAGGCCTGCAGGAATATACCTTACATCGTATGAATAATGTCACTCAAAAATATGCAGAAAATTCGAAATCTGAATATTTTCTAGATTACAATACTTCATCTATGTTAGCAATAACCCAGCTTAGAAAAAACCATGCAGATAGACTGTGGGAGAAGAACTTACTACAAATCTTGTCTGCAAGGGAATAAGGTAAAACATGGCAGTTGTTAGGGACTTTGTTCTTCCACAATTATTGCAATAATGGGATATTCAAAGGCGACTTTCTGACGTCCAACAATAACACACAACACGTAACCCTTTGCGCGAGTGTATAGTGATGTTTCAAGTCAGGACTGACAGGCTCACAGGCCACAAGAGATCCTCCGGTTGATTGTATGCGTCCCGCAACGGGTTGCATTATAAATATAGCGCGATCAGTTGCGAGTTTTTTTCTTCTCTCAGGACTTCCAGTAAAGTCGTGTGGCACCGTATTCTTGTATGAAATTTAATTAAATTAATCTTGCCTAGATTTTTCATGCCTAAATTAAGTAATGGACTATATTATTATTAATTTCACAAAAAACACATAACATCTATAACCCTATATCTACGCCTAGAATAGATATAACAAGTTATATCACTGGTTTGGTGCTGAAGTGGCAGGCGACATCGCAGCAGTGTGCCGAGCCTCTGTTCCAAGCGATACTAATTGTATGAGTAACCAATGTCCGGTACATGAGTTTTAGATTAAAAGATGTTTACGATTAGCCCGCGTAGAACAGGAGATAATCTAATCTCATTACCCTTAACTCGTCCTGAACTCCACTCATAAGCGCTCCATGGAACACTTTCAGCTGAGGTCAGAAGCTAATCGCATACATGTATGCTTCATCTTCACGTAAACTCAATTCTGCTCGGCAGACTGAGTTTTCGTCTCGCGACTTATTCCTGAAGCGCATTCCAAGTTACTGAATCCAACGTTCTGGAACGAAGTTACAAACAAGTTGGAGCTTACTGAATTAGATTATCTAGCTGAGAGAGAGAGGGAATGGGAAGCAAGGGTCAACAGCTAGTGAAACTTTACTATGCGTGTCCAGGAACCGTTAGAAGTCAAGCAAAAGATGACGTCCGTATCAAAATATGATAAGCATTTATTCGGTGTTCGTACAAGCGACATCCGAACATTGCTAAGATAAGTAAATCCGCTAGGGATTGTACCCGCACTAAATACGTGGCTGGGCCTCCACGATGGTTGGGTAATTCACGGCCTGCTTAGTTAATATCAGATTACCTTTGGCCCACGTCGTCAAGATACGATAGCAGAAAGCTTAATCCACCTATGCCACAGATCTTCATCGTGAGTATGGCTCTGAAGAACATATTTCTCTTTTTTTCCGTTACACGTTTACTCAATGTTCGCGTGAGTTTAGAGCAAATAAAGCATTGATGCAGTAGATAATTGGGAATTCAGCGCCCATGCCACCTCAGAGGGGTGCCATAAGCGTCTTCAGTGCTTAGTTTCTAAATTTTCTAAAGCAACAGCCCGTGTCGGTGAGCAAATGATTTTCTTCTGTCGTCTTCCGATAGGGAATTGAGAGTAAAAACCGCCCAATCAACTAGTAAACAAGTAAGCAATGAACGAACAAAATAGTTGGATGCATACTACACCTGTACTATATAGAGTCTCTGACGCATAACTAGCATTGTGTAACAGTTGCCCCAACAAACAGCTAAATTTCCTCATTTGTATCAACACATTTTCTAAGAAGCCGCCGGCTACATCACTTTCAAGCTCCTCTCAGCCAGTCGAGCTCCAGCGTACAAGCCATTTGAAGGGAATAAGAAAGTATTTATGGAAGTATGCGCGGCGCGCTATGGCGCGGATGCTTCTGCAATTCGCTGCTCATAAGCCTTGCATCGCTTAAATTAAAGAACTTGAGCTTGCTGCACTTCAACTATTTGCAATTAAGCCGGGCATTCCGATAAGGCATTTAGAGGCTCTGAAATTCAGCGTTTTCGTTCACCCTAAAGAGTAAGGAACAGAAAGCGCCAGGGGAATTCTAAACTCTGTATCGGCCTCGAAAATTCTTGCAACCGATGCTTTAGTTTTGCCGTCGATACTTAAACCGAAAGATCAAACGGTTTCCGCCCAAAGTTATTGGTTTGATATAAGCCTCTTCCGTCTAATTTAATTAAGGGTTTGGCACAACCACGAAGACTAGCTCGAAGATTCGGGAGTTCTCTCTAGAATGATTGTATTGGAATCCAATTTCCATGAACTCAATTACATTTATTTAGCTAGAGTTTTGGTTTTTGTTGCCATACTTGGGAAGAATGGGAGAGGCATTGACGCTGTGGCCACAGCACTTAAAGACTTTGATCGTGAACCTCAGTTGCATAAGTGGAAATGTGTTGGTTCGATTTCCATTGACGCCACTTCACACGGTAGACAAAGTAAGTAACATCAGCGTTTATTTTTCAGATATAATTTTCTCTTGGGACCAAGGTACACGTTTCTGACATTTCTGTACATTTTGCTCAGTAAATTGCATCAAGGCAATTTGCGGTATATGAACGTCAACACAGCAGCTGTCAATGATCTATAATACTTGGAAATGACATATCTTTGGGGGCTATGTTTCCATTAGATGTGATAGTTTGGCAGAACATATAGGTAGCTGATGAATAACTTTCTATCCACATTTGTTTCTATACATGAATTTTTCTATGTAAATTTTCCAGGTTTGCTTTTTCCTTTTTCAACTTTAATATAGTTATTCTTATGTGCATTTTTTATATATCATCTTTCCATTTTATTCATGCACTGTACTTTCTTGCATCTATGTTCATGGCTGCATAGAAAGTATTCATTTATGCGTGGCAGAATTCGTTTTCTATTTCCTCAAACGGTAGGTTCCTTGCAAATTACAACAGAGATTAGCCACCTCACCAGTAATCAATAACGTGTTAGCGCACCAAATTCTATGCAAATGAGCGTCTCCGTATTAGATGGAGGCTATAGACTGCCTTAATATTTTCAGTAAGCTGCAAACACAAAGCATTCCGGTATCGACTTTTGATGGGAGGTGAAAAAAGAAAAACAGCTCGGTTTCCGGGAAATTGCCTTATCTGTTTAACTAACTTGGACAAATTTTACCCCGAAAAATTTTGATCAACAGTTATAGTATGATTTATTATTATTCTCTTTCTTTTCTTCCTAGATATCTAATTGCGTTTGGTATAACGGCAATAGTTACAGAGGGCCAGAGCGTCAGTCCCGGGTGCTCTTTGGGAATGGGCCTATTGGTCCATCTAAAGCTAGCAACCTCAACTAATCTATACTATGCTACTCTACTTGAATAAGGTGCAACAATTTTTATGAAATTCGAAGTAGTTCAATTTTGGGTCTGATAGCATTTTGTAAAATACCTAGCCAGATCTTACAAGATTATTTTCTTAGAAAGCATTCTTGATGGAGATATTTTGCAGAAAATAATCGTATCCTCGAGTTTGTAAGAAGTCTGAGCTGATTTAAGTATTAATGAAAGTTGAAATCATCAAATTATATAAAGTCCTTTATAGAAGACAACTTCTCTGAAGTCAGCTAAACTGAACTAGCTCCATCAAGTGCACAGCAAACAAGCCGTATTTGAACTCACTAGGAACATACTGTACACAGTACTAAGTGCTCAGGCATAGAGATCCTCAGTATAAGTTAAAAGTTTTAAACTACGTTTATCTTAACCAATAGTTTCTAGATGCCGTTATAATAAAACACCTTAACACTCTATCGACCAACTAAAATGTCGGTTTTTTGAAGGAAAAAACATTAAATTAAAATGGCATTGGAACTTGGTCCGTACAAGGCTAATTCACGAGTCCTCAAATTAAGAAAGCACTAAATTACGAATGCCATTCGCAACGCCAACAAACATTAAGAAGGGTAAGACCGTGGTTTACTTATCAGTACTATATAATAATTCACGTCGTGTTTTTATTTATTTATAACTATATTTACATCTTTCCTGTAGCGCTCTATGGGAATAAGATAGGAGAAACTTCAGATTTCAAACGGCGAAAAAAAAAAATTGGGTACCTTGGAATCTTTTTCTTCAGTATTAGATAGGGGGAAAATAGAACTCTCTCTGCTTGCCTCTTTTTGGCAAAAAGAAAAGTTAGGTACCTTGGAATCTTCTTCTTTGGTATTAGATGCAGGAAACATGAGGCTTCGGACCGACGGACTGACGGACAGACAGCTCTCTTACTACAGTATAGATTGTTTAGACAGAATGCTGAATTTACATTTAAGAAGCCTTCTAAAGAGTAATAAGCACAGGAGACGGCGGGGGTTTTGGTGAAGTGTTAATTTTTTGCCGTCATTTATAATGACGGCACGGGCCACTAGTCACTATATAATATGTGAAGACTTTGTGTTTAGATTTCACAGTAACTCACGAGATTCACAGAAATTGTGGTGATGATTGATAACTGGTTAAGTTATTTGAAAGAACATAAATTAAATTGAATGAAGCTAATCCTAATCAACCACTACTGGTAAATGCAATATTATAGCTGACGCGTAACAGGTTGCAACGCAGACATATTTTTGTTCATCTCCATAACAACGAGGCTATCATATTTATTGAAATCGTGTAGGAGCCATAACTTATGAGCTGAGCCTGGATTTATTGCAGTTTCCGGCGTTAGTGCAATAACTACAATAAGTACAATAATTGCAATGAGAGCTATAAATGCAACAATATATTAGGAAGTGCTCACATGTTCCTCATTGTAACGCGTTCACTGAAACTGATGGACGCGGCGCGTTGGCGTGAGAGAAGCAGCTGCAGCAAACGCGGTAGACTGAAGAATAAAGCATGTCTTTTTTTTAACGTGCTGCGTCAATCAATTTCAGTGAACTGAATTTATAAATGCTAACTTTATCCTCTGCAGCGTTCTCAGATATTGGAAGAGTCGAGATGGTTTTTCATCTTCACTTTCATGATAAGCATCACTGTACAGTACTCACTTTTAAGAGAAGAAACTTGAAAATGTTATAAGAACACGGAAGCCATCTTTGATTTGGTAGTCAAACTGAATTGCTCTGTGTTGAGTTCTCTTCTGTCGGTTTATCAGGCTATAACTACTTTTAAAATATGCATTCCTATCAAAATTAGTCTATAACATTATGGAATATGAATGTGACTTCAAACCGATGTAAAATATAAACGAAAATGTACAGAAACGATATCATAGCTGAACGGGCAGTTCCATTTATATGAATGAAGCACATTTCTTCGAGTGGACAGAGACAAAAAACAAAGTTGACGCACAGCTCGCGTTCAGCTTCGTGATTGCACCCGTTACGATGAGGGACTTGTGAACTCATGAAACTTATTATCACTGCCAAGTGTCACAACACTTCAAACGCCATGACAATTGGTTCCCTTATCAAATATTGGTACATGTATTTGTTGCGGCAAAAATATAACTGAGTTGCAAAATCTGACTATTAAATTTTTATAATCTTTTTCGTTCAGGGAAAACACCTTTGTAAAACACCTTTGTAAAATGGGATGTTTGCAAGAATTACTTTCGAAATTGGAAGAATTGTCAATATGCATAAGCGCAATGCATAGCTATTGATAATTGGTATTTGGAACTGAAAGAGGTGTCCATTGATCCACTGACTTACTATTCCCGTTTGCTATCCGACTTTTTTTCTTGCCCTTTCAGTTTTTTGCTGTATTTGCCTTTTCTTTGTTTTCTATTTCTTCCAGTCCTATTGCTTAGGTGCAATAAGTGAAATTCTTAGGTGCAATAAGAGCAAATTTTAGGTGCAATAACAGCAATTTTTAGGTGCAATTAGAGCAATTTATAGGTGCAATGAGAGCAATTTTTAGGAACTATAACGATAATCTTTTAAGCGCAATAAATCCGGGCTTACTTATTAGATATCGTAATTCGTGGATACTGTAGGAAAACTGTAAATACACGTTCGCGAAATGAGTACAGTACTCTACGGACTTTGAAACTCGTATTTAAGTTACGTTCTCATGAAAAAATTTACTGAATATTTCAGGACCGGGCCTACTTTGAAGTCTTTCTGTTATTGAGAGTTTGAATGAAGTGGTAACACCACTGTATTCCAATGTTCCACTTTTACTCGCTCGAGCTACTAAAATCGAAGAAAAAGCAGAAAAACTTACTCTCGTTTAACTATATTAACTTCTAGGGCTCCGTTCACATGCCTCAATTCTTGCCCCTTCAATGGCAGCACCAGACGAGAATAGCCCAATGCTATTTCTAATTGTTTCCCAGTTCGAATTTAGTCGAATGTTGTGGCTTACGTCGTCCGTAACGAAACACTTTCGTGGTTCGCACAGTTAAAGTGAGTTTAGTTTAATCACTTTGATGATAATTTATAAATCTGATTAGGTTACACAAGTCGTCAGAATTCGTTTGATTACTTCTAAGTGAACTTCAGGATTCAAATCGATTTCGTAAATAAGACTCAATCCCGGAGATCGACCCATCGCCTGAAAGAACGCTTAGGATTGAAGGGCCAGACATGTTGAAGCTAATGAATTTAAATTACTTGAATCCCAATGAACGATAGGAATGTGCACTTTGAGGCTATCTAGTTTTTTAATTTTTTATTCACTAATAAAAGAACCTGGGCACTAATAGGTAGAAATTGCACAAGGTATTCAAAAGGAATTACTTAAAGCCCCACTCATTTCCAATAGAGTGTTGGTGATAATAATAGAAGCTGGGTAGCCTTAGGTGGAGACTAATGCTACTAGCTCTCCACTGATTCTCTGTAAGCTTCTAGTTATAGTAAAACAGTAGGCACACCCAACTGTCAACACCCAATGAAAAACTGATGCCCATTTTAAGTATGGCAGCAAATCGCCGTACACGACAATGTCAATCGGAAACTTATAGGCATTTATCGGCTGCCTATAAGAAAGTAGCGAAAGGCATCCGATAACATGGAACAAATGCTTATAAATTTCCGATTGGCATTAGACTAGAGGCGGCAACCAAATAAGTCGATTAAGTGCCGCATGAGGCAGTGGCAAATTGACACGATTAGAATATAAACTATGCTGCAGTTGGTGGAAATAAGTGTTTTTTGCGCCTTGGTCCCCTTAATTAATAGCTGTAAAAATCGAACGTGGCGAGTCAACTATGACCTCTTCTCCGACCCTAGAGCGGCTTACCTGCACCAAGTACGGCACTACCGTGACTCTAATACAGCGCCAGTATTTAATTGGGTATTGTTTACTGTCAATATTTGGGCACACGAAGGCTTGTAGTCGTAGACTGCTCATCGAGCAATGAAGCTTGTTAAACTTGGGGCACGTACTTGCCGGAATGGTACTTTTTGGCGCCGATTTTATGGGCCCGATTTTTTTTTTTTGTGTCGAATATTTAGGTTAGTTTAGGTAAGGTTAGGTTAAGTAAGGTTAGGTTAGGTATGGTTAGGTTAGGTTACGTATGCTTGATTAGGTATAGTTAGGCTAGGTTAGGTTTGGTTAGGTTAGGTAAGGTTAGCTTAGGTATGGTTAGGCTAGGTATAGTGAGGTTAGAAATGGCTAGGTTAGGTGTGGTTGGGTATAGTTTATTTAGGTACTGTTAGGTTAGAAAAAGATCCGTTAGAATATTTGAGTGGTTTAGCCAACAATCACGAGAGGCATTAAATAAATAACTTAAGTCAATATAATGTTGATGTTATCTTCTTAAGTATGTGAAACTTGACGAGCGAATTTTGCATATTGTGCCACTATTTCAATGTTAGTTTTTAGATATTAATCGATAATAAACGGTTTTAGAGCAATTTCATCTAGTCCATATATCCTGCTTCAATTTCAATCAGCGCCTAAATATTCGGCACCAGAAAAGATAAAATAAAATAACATGGGCCAAAAAACTATGGCACCAAACAAATCGGCGCCAAGAAATCGGCGCCAAACAGTCCCGGACCCCATACTTGTATAACAAATGTAGTGTTTTCAACACTTATCGTTAGTTAACCGAATACAAGGCTGTCTCTACCGGTTCAGTACAGTCTCGCAATATTTTTATAAGATTAAGTTTACTCTTACGTTTAAAAGTACGGTTAACTAGATAAAGCTAACTGAAATAGTAAAGACCAAACAAAACTCTTGAGCTCAGTAAAAACATAACTAGGATCTTCTTCCTAGTTCTCCCAATTTTTGTATAAGACGAAAAGGTGTTTGGTGTTTCAATTACGATGAGCTACTTATGCCATGCTGCATATGTGTTGTGGAGCGGTCAACTCCCTATTTTACGCAAAATGCAGCTATTAATCACGTACTTTAACACTTTAACTTTAACACTTTATTGTTCTCAAGTTACAGCATACATAAAAACATCAAATTTTAGAACAAAAGCAAGAACGTGCCCAACTCAAAGTGTACACACTTATGGGGCAAGAATGCAATACATTATATTACTTATAGGGTA
>LQNS02278094.1:8770952-8784494 GCA_001587735.2 Parhyale hawaiensis | reverse complement strand
AGATATTTGAAGGAAACAACCCATTCTAACTTACTTCCAGCAAAAAAGATTTCGGGCAGGATATAATGGGAACGGGATGTGAAAAGCATGAGTTTAGTCTTATCCCCATTGGGAGTGAGTCGATTCCAATTCAATCCAATACTATCTCAGAGCTACTTGCGTAATACCTCTTATCGATGTCGTTACTTATTAAAATTTTACTAAACCCTTTTTTCATGGCGCATCTTATATGCAGAGCTTCAAAAATTAAATTAAAAGATGAGAACCCCACAGAGTGTCATTTTGCTAGGAACAATTGCCGGCAGCGTTCAGAGAACTGCAACACCGGCGTTATGGAGTTCACTAGTATAGCTCCTTTATTTTGCATGCAACAATTCCTGCACTGCATCGGACAACAGAACGACATTACGCAGTATATTCCCTGCCTGTTTGCTTTACAAATGCACGGCTTCATAAAAGGTAGCTTAATGCGACAGAAGTTGCTGGGAAATTTCTCCTGTACTTGGGATAAATTTCGCTCTGTATAAAATGCAAAAACTAATAACCACTCGTATTTATTTCAAGGTCCAAGAGAAAGGTGATGGCATCATGAGACGTAATGAAACTCTAACCGAAAACTCTACGGTAGATGCATTAGTTTTAATAATGAAGTAGAGGTGAATTTATTTGCTTACCTGAGTGTCTTCACTGGAGAATATGATATTATAAAGTTAGGGGAAATCTATAATGAGCAGGAAATGGTGATACGTAGCTCTAGCAGCTCAGCTTTTGCAAATTCTATTGTGTCGCTCGCCTGAAAGCCTCAACAGCAGCAGCAACAACGAAAAGCACGCAAGATTTCAATGTAATTACCTAAATATACGAACATACTTCGCACTTCTCGAGTTGCCAGTATTTAGTGAAAACAGTCATCGCACGAAACCCGTTTAATTATTTCTCCTACAAAAAATCCGAAACCAAGATAAAAGTAAGTTCTTACGACTGTCAAACGAGCGTCTTCTCTCCGACTGACCGGCCATACGATGCTTGCATAGATGATGGGATTAAGACGTTGAAGTGCATTGAGTGTTAACGTTGGAGCCCTTTCAATTTTCAACGAGTCCTGTGTATAGGTCAGTAAAAATTAATAAAAAAAATGTTCAACTGGTATGCGTCGTGGCAGAAGATGACAGCTTGTAAGTGATTCCGATGAGCTCATTGCCTTCTGGCAGTTTTTGGGTGGAAATATAAAAAACACAAACAGTATCACCTCCCTCACTTCATTCGCGGGTGATAATAGTAATGAAGAGCAATGTCCATAGTACCTGTAGAATTTGCAGGAGCTCGGATGAAATCATCAACCACGTGATAAGCGAATGCGGAGTGCGGCGCAAAAGGAGTACAAGCGCAGGCACGATAAAGTGGCTCGACACCTTCACTGGACCCTTCTGCGGTTCCATAACTTCCCGGTCAGTGAGATGTGGTACGAGCACGAACCCGCGCCCGTGGTTGGAAACGAAGCCGTGCAAATCTACTGGGACAAGAGGATGGAAACCGACAGAGTACTTCACGCCAACCGACCGGACATCGTCGTAAGAACAAACAGGAGAAGTCGGCCAAACTGATCGATATTTCAATCCCCTTCGACTCCAGAAGCGTGGACAAGGAAGCGGAGAAGAAGGAAAAGTACCGTGACTTTGCCATCGAACTCCAGAGACTGTGGCAGATGAAGGTGGACGTCGTTCCAGTGGTCATAGGAGCTCTGGGGGCAATGTCCAAGAAACTCAAGACTGCCCTGCTAGAGCTGAAGTGCGGCCATCTCCACCCAGTCACCCTCCAGAAAAGCGCTCTGCTTGGAACAGCCCGCATCATTCGCAAAGTGCTCTGAGCCTTAGGTTGCGGGATGTGACCCGGCGCCAGAGTGTAGAGCTGAACATCGCTCAACCGATCCAATTTGGGTCGTGAAATCCCCTCGATAATAATAACAATAATAATCTACGATGGCATCTAGTTTGTCTCAAGCCCAGCTATAGGAAGATGTTGTAAAACAGTGCCGCGGAGCTATAAGTTTTGTAACTTTAGTTTTAGCTTTATTCCGTTGTGGCCGTGTCTAGTGATGGTATAATCATGTGGGAAATCAAGTTATGTGAGTAGTTCCATTTTGTGACGGCACTAAATGTTCATGCATGGAAATAAGTGACTTCATAACGGACCATATATCCAGGTATACTCGTAAATCAATTGAACGTGGCAGTATGCAAATCTGGCACAGAAAACACCTACGTTGTCGTACTAAGATGAGCTCTTTTCACTCTCGTGTGAACCCAGCCTAACACAATGGACTTAGTGGACGTCTTAGTGGGTGCCTGGATAGGTTACATGGTGAGTAGCTGATGGTGTTAACAAACAACACTTTCACTGATACACAAATGTATAAACGTCATTATTAAAGAGACAAGGCACAGTAGAATTACTACATCTGTTTGGTGCACAATACTGTATTATAAGTTCAGTGCACGATAAGTCGTTTATCGGCTTTTCCCATCGCTATTCTATGTTGTTATGCATTTTAGCTATATCCTTAGACACTATGTGGCAACACTGTTCTCTTGGCAATTAAATATATCCTCTTTTATTTTATTTATATTGAGCTTTACGCTCTACTAATTATTGTATGCTGTCTGTAGGAGACTTACTGACGTTGCTCTCACAGGCACCAACTCACATAAGTTGTACATTCTCTGACTCCACTGTATACTGTCGACAACACTCTCTGTCTCACTCCGATATTTCCTCTGCTGCATTTCAATATTTATAGCGCACAACAGATGACACAAGCTATTTTTATTTTCTAGTATGAAATAAGACAATTAGTAAAGCAACGTAACGATGCTGGCACTGACGTGATAATACAGCCTCTGGACTACGCTCTACTCCATCATATCAGAATTACATTAACTGCTGAGGTCGTTGGGAGCATGAAAATTTTCACTATATGTTTTTTTTCTTATTTTTCTCCCTCTCAACTTTCTTTAGCGACAATGATAGCGACATTGTCGCAGCGTGCGTCTACCAGATTTTTTTTCTTTACCGCATCACTCTATGTAATTGCGACGAGATTTTCTAAAGCGAATTCTCAGCCTGACCTTCGCAGCAACTCTCTTTTACTAAGCAAGCGACGAGCAATTCGCGCGATAGGGGTTCTTCACCTTGGTGGTTATTTTCAGGCGAGGCGTGTTAATTATTAATCGCTGAGGCCCAGAGCAATCACGCAAATGCTGGGGTTTGCAGCGCCCGCGTATTCCGGGAAGTGGTTTTCTCCTGGATTGTTGCGGCGCGCCAGTAGACTCTTGTCTGCCTTACAATAGCTTCACTCGTGAAATTTTACCCGCATGGACGGGTCCGATTTCAACCAAACGTTAACAAGTTTCTACTTTAGCCCTTACCATCGTAGCTGACGGCATCTTTTTGCATGGAGCGTCATCATACGCTATTCTACCTTTAACCATCATTGTGTGTGGACAGAGCATTCTGCTCATACTTAAATTACTTACTTTATTAACTTATTACCTATTAACACAGCTGTTATTAAACCTTATGATCTTAATCGGCTTGTTGCTTGGCTTAGTATCGTAATTATATGCTGTTACCCGGTACGCTTAAACTCAGGGCTGTGCTCTGTGCCGTGGGTTGACTTACCCGGGGCCTTCGTCTTCAACCAACCTAATTCCCTCAGCGTTTGTGAAGTACAGTTCCGTTGTCTCCTGCCTAAGTATATCTACAAGCGTGCTGTGTTTCTGGATGGTTTAGACAGCGACTCAACAGTTTTCTCTATGTAAGTGTGAATGCGAGTGACTGTTATCGTCAATTTCTCTAATTACTTATGTTGTACACCCTACAGGCGACACCAATTATAACATTGTTAGCCTTTGCGTTATCTTGCATTTGTTACCAGTGTCGCTCTTTATTTCCTCTCTGCTAACCCATGTGTGGGAAGGTGCGATTACGACTTTACTATTCTCTTACTATTTTCTACTGTCTGCTGGGTGCAATAGTCTTTTTTCCCTTTTTTCTTCAGTACTACATTTACCATATACCTACGATGCGTGGCATCAAGGTTAGTTCTCTATTTTGTTACCAAACAATCAATATTCAATTCTCGATACTATATGCTATTACGCTCTATTGTACTGAATTACTGCATATTAACAGTCCCCTTACGGAAGACAACGTCTGTTGAACAGCGCTGCCGACAAACAAGTTAGGCTTGGCTAACGTCGCTCTTACGTATTTCCAGTACGACCCTTCTGAAACCTTTAGGGATCGACGACCTTTCGTTATTGCCGTTCTTCCTTCCTCGATTTTCTTCTATGTCTCCCCTTCGAAGGCTGCATTTGGTAAATAAATGCGGTTGAACATAAGGCTGCAATAGTTTCTCTTACAGCTGTCGCTAATCGTGACTATAAACGGTCTAGTGTGGAAACTGTCAAGCGATGATTTGCAAACGTTGTCACTGCCAGTTTATCCCTTGCCTTTGTACTGTAACAATTAAAGCATTAACGTAACAGTAATTTAATCCCATTAGGACAATTTGCTCGAACTTTTATTACCGTAAAAATTCATTTATTCCCTCCCGTTAGGAAAGAAATGAGAAATCATATTATACGTGAAATAAAACACTGTGAATTCTTGAAATTCCTTGCTGGCGCTTTTTGACCCACTGATCGTCCTGCGGCCACTTGCAAGCTATAGACAGGAGCGTTGGATTAGCCTTCCAGGATTAACATCTCCATTCGGCCCTTCAGCATTGCCTGCCTACATTCGGCCCGCCAATGTAGCAGTGGATTCAATCAACTAATTTATGGGAGACCGCTGCATCTTTTAGGTTTGGATGGGGTCGACAGCATTTTGTGTCTACGATTATTCATTGCTGTTGAATTACGACAAAAGTTATTTTCCTGCTCTCAGTTGATCAGTTGCAGGAGAGAAATTGGTATGGACTTTGCACTGTATAATGTAGGCAACGTTTTAGGCAACGTTCGCTTTGCTTAGCTAGGATTGTTAGGAACAAATTCCACACCCTTTATTACTTACATCGTGATGTATTATGCAATACACACTATATAGTGTGAACGGAAGCGCTGCTGTATTGGGAACAGCTTACGTGTTTGTCCTGCCCGGGTGAGGATGCCTACTCTAGCAGGCTTGGGTTTGTTTTGGAGGACTTTTTTCAGCCATACATCACCTTTGACCTAAATCTGTATGAGTGCTGTGCCCATTCCAGCGTGTGCGTTAGTCTGTCTGTCTGTCTCTCTTTCTGCACTTGCCTGCCCGGGTGCATGGCTGAGGAGGAAGTGAGTATTCTGATGAACTTATTTGCTGTAGAAAACGATGCTTAGGTATTCTTGCATGCACTACAAAAACACACCTAATACAAGTAGGCACAAGTCCAATGTGCCCTCACCCAAGGTCTTCATTTGCAATTCGCAAACAACGAAGGGCGGATTTGGAACTTTTCCATCGTGGCATAAATCCAGAGGCTGCCACTGAGATGTATTAATTGCAACAGGATGCAATCTTTCAAGCGTAGCAATATGCATATTATTATATTAGCCAGGAGCAAGTGAACAGCTCTAGTGCTCACCTGCTGTTCAATTTTGAAAGTAAACACAATTTTCTTGCAAAGAGCTCCGTTTTTTAGTTACTGTATGCTATGTGTCTCTGCTGAAGATGTTTTTTTATTTTTCAAATCAGATAATGAAGAACTTTTACTTCATTCTTTCTTATACCGCAAGATACAAGTATCTAACAAAAGCACAGTACTATAAACTCTGAACTTATACATTATCTCTTTAGGTCAATAAACATTAGCTTCTGCTACACGATGCCGAAGTGTAATTGATCTAACTTCAGGCAAGAATCTACTTCTACAATAATGCCCTTTAATGCGGTGGAAACACCTGGATTTAAGAAAATTCAAAGACAGAAAGCGGCGAGGCAAATAATTAAATACGAATACGATTGGGTGCGGAAACGACAATAAGTTGCACAAAACCTTTGCACATCCTCTGTTGTTACACGACCTTTACTGCAATTCGAGCCCACGGTGTGCAATACATGGATGTCTTCTGCAAAATCTAACGTCTTGCGAGTGTTTGAAGTCTCCTCGGCATTGTCTTTACGCAGTGCATGACAGGTTTTAACTTGAATCCAGATTGCGATTGATGGCATACAAGAGTGCAAGGCTTGTTGTGTAGAGGCAATCTGCTGTCTATGTACTGTAGTTTGAGTAATTCTTCGGAAAAGATGAGTTACCTTTAATCGACATTTGTGTTTCACTTTATAAACTCTAAACATTGTTATGTAGCTTCCTAAAAAACATAGAGCAGAGAATGTTTGTTTTAGACCTCTTACCGGCTGTGAGACCATATCCTAATGCATAATCCTTAGTGAGGCGGAGTTTTTGACTGTAAAAAAAATGTTAGCTGTGATTGCAGCGTAGGCGAGCCCTTACTCCTGGACAAACCGACATATCAGTGCACTTAAAAAAAAATACCAGAAACTTTCTCGGGTGCATTACGTCGTAACTTTCTGAGCGGTTGTGTTGCAAATAATTTGTAGGCAGTTAGCTTTCGTGCAGTTGAGCTATTAGCTTGTTACGACTCTAAGCGAGGCTTGAGCCTGCGTCTGCAACACTTGAAGTCGTAACGTAAAAAAAACTCGTCGTTGAGTAGAATGTGTTTCACATGCGTAGCGCAAAGCCGTGTGATTCGTATTCTAATTAAGTTTTACAAATATACATTGTCTGGCTCTACCAGAATTCAGCTGTTCTATAGGTCATAACCAACAGAGGCGTGTTGTAATTACAATATTGTGGTTACCGGCGGTGCCACACGGGTGACTCCGCCGCCCTCACGAATTGCGTCGCGATCACAATCCAGAAAACGGTAACGACGATTAATTGCGACACGGGTAACGGTGATGCAGCTAGCTGCTCAAATATATCTCTTGTAAGTACGGAGAATAAAAAAAAAATCTCCCAATGAAAAACGACTAATATCCGTTACTCAGAGTAAGTGAATAGGATTACTTACTGTCAGCTTCCGTTGATAAACCAGAAGTAATGCAGAATAAGATCATCGTCAGCAATAATAGTATTAGTAGTAGGTAGTAGAAACAGTTGTTAGCAGCGAGTGATCATAATATTTTAGACATCGACCACGTCGTGCGGAAAGGCACCGGCATGAGCTGCCTACAACGGAAATGCATATACACCAGAAGTTAACTTGCATCCAAAAATTTTCTCTCCATTGAAATTGATGAAATTTCGGAGTGCTCCAACTATTTCATGGTCGAAAAAATCTGCCTGCAACTTCAGAGAGCATGAAATTTAAAAAAAATACACAGTCTCAGCCAAACACGCTTTTCTGTGGAAATGCGCCGTAATCGCTGCGCTGCAGAAGGATCGCAGTCAACCTCTTGCTGTTTTAACTGAAGTAGCTAAATATCTTGCGATAAGAATTTCGGCTTTAGTTTCCATAAAACCGTTAAACGTTTTCCTGTATATTTATTTTTTCCTAGTGATATAGCATTGCTGTATCACCTGGGATGGTAATAAATCTATAATGAGCACTAAAGACCTCGAACTTAAGCCATTGCTGCCTGTTGATGAAGTTCACTTTTTCATTAGTTGCTTTAATGTAAGTAAAGTTTAACTACGCAGGCAGTGTATATGTATATACGCCGCTTTTCTGTAACGTTCAGATTAGCCTCACAAATGCCTGTAGGGTTATCTGGGGATCACTTTTGCAACAGACCGTAACTTCCCGAATCATCTTTTTTCTCTCGTTAGTACCAATGCACATCTTAAATTGTATCGTGTTCTTTTACTCGCGAGTTGTGATTCCCATTTACACACCGGAATGTTTTCTTTCCTCAAACGAGCACAGAATGCTCGGTTTCCCCTCGTAGCCACTTCGTTAATTCTCCTCTTTTGAAATACGTCTGCTGTTGTTTTCTGTACTAACAACTTCGTTAATTAACAGGAACTTTTTTGTAGACTGGTCCACGCAGTTGAAGATCCATCGCTCTAAAGCCTTCTTGTTCGCTTTTTTTCTGATGCGCTTTCATTTTCTTCGTTACAAGTCAATGTGAAACTCGACTGAACTATATGCCCAACCAACATTAGGTCAAAATTTAATGTTCAGCGTTATCTTTACCTATGTCCTTGGACAAGGTCCAGGTGGTGTTATACACACCAGTCAGTGTGCGAAGACTGTGGAAGCTCTGTTTCTATATTCTCTGACCAGTGTGAGAGTCAACAGTGATTTATCTCCACAGTGCACGTAACTGCTTGCAGCCGGTTTACCTGGCGTCTTTTGCTGAGAACGAAGTTTCATGTAATAACTAAACTTAAAGACTATGTAAATAATTATTCAAGGAAAAAAGTGGATTTTTCCGCACATAAAAATTTTTCCAAATTCAAAACCATGATTTATACTTTCAAAATTATAGAACAGTGCAATATCCTGGAATGGTTAGTAGCCCTAAAATCCATGCCCAGTTTGAAAAAGGAAATAATGAATTTAGAGACTCACTACATTCCGGAGTAAAATCCACAGACAGTATGAACAAAAACAGTATAGTGTAGCTGTATCGTTACAGCCTCTATCTGCACAGCATCCTAGGATGTAAGGAAATTTTCACCGCCAAGTATTGCAAAAATTATCGATACGCTCTCTACTGGCAGGAGAAAAAGAACTGGAATTGTAGCTAATTGTAAGTGGGTATTAGTTTAGGATTAGTATTGGGAACGACTGTAATGAAACTTAACAGCAATGTTTCTAATGAATTTTTACCTGTACGATCAATGCAAGAGTTTTTTTTGTGCATATCCTCCTCATACAATGGAGTCACACTGAGAAAACTTTGGCTGTGCCCTGGAGGTCCATAAGTGGGATGTGTGTCACCGCAATGGAAACTGCACTGCAGGCAGAAAAATATCGTTTAATGGATGGAATCGGGAAAACACTTCATAGTTCTGTTAATAGTAAAACAAGGTTTCATCGTTTCCTTTGGAGATATTTACTGGTGTTAGATACATCTAGATACACCATGCCTTGCGTTGTCCCAAACCCAAGACACAGAAGTACATCATCAGTGTGTCAAGCGTCTCATGAGATTTCTATGCTCATCATCGTGACCCTCTTTAATTGACTTTGTAATAATTATTTTAATAACAAATACATTTTAGATTTCTTGTTGACTTAGTTGACGACATGACACTGGCAGAGTGGAGAACGGGAGAGGGGTCTGTGCTGCGAAGGAATGAATAATCTCTCGCCAGCTGAGTTTTTTTCTTGGTTTCTCACAGTGGTACTTTTTCCTGTTTTTCACTACGATATCATCAAATTCAACAATTAAGGCAAGAAGGAATACCTCGTTAGATCTATTCACTGTTTGCGGCATCATACAATTTTTGTATTGCCATTATAGTATGGGAAGTCCACTCTCACCGGTTTGTGCGGCAGACATAGACCAACTGGCCCCAGAGGAGTAAGTGCAGCTGCAGCCGACGACTGACCACTAAGAACTATGGCACCGAAACGGAAGATTCAATGATCAGCCACCCCCCCCTCTACCCTGGGGCAGGTATCCCCACGATAGCTATGCCAACAAGCAAATGCGCTGACTCAGCGCCCCGAGTGCCTTGAGAAAGACTGCGTCTGGTGTGAGGATCGATCCCGGGTACCTCGACATAATTGTGGAGCGCGCAATGTCCGCAGCTTCTGTGGGTTAGTTTCTTTAAGTGTGTCATGATGATGCACTTTTGTGTCTCGGTTTGAGACAACTGAACATGCGAAGAAATGCGTAAAAAATGTCAAAACTTCGCTCAGCGCATCTGTAAGAAAAATCAAAATGAGAGCAGAAAGATACAGTAATTGGTGTATTTAAAATTCTTTAATATAAAATAGAATCTAAATTCCTAAAACGACAGCTTTAATACATAAATTTTTAGAGGCTTTGCAGCTTCATTTCTGATCAAGCTTAATCCAAAACATTTCTTAAATCTAATCTCAACAGCTGTTAATTTACAACGCCTCTGAAAGCTATAGCTTATATGTCTTAAGAATTTAGGGTCTACTCGTAATTTATACAACAAGATTTCTTACAGGAATAATCATTTGTTGTAGTCTATTTATATGCATGGAAAATGTGAAGGGGCTATAGAATAGCTTTTTCATGTATAACAGATCATAAATAGTCTTGAAATGATTCTCTGAATATTAATGAGATACATCGGCTACTGGATATATCACTTTCAACAAAAGCCGTTAATGGCCATAAAAAGATCCCTGGGATATGTTCAAAGCTTGTCTGGTGCGCAATGACGCTGCCTTTCAGAAACTTTAGGGCATCGCTTGACCTTAGCTTAGTTTTTGTGGCTCTGGAGACTTTACAGAAAGCCACCGTTTGAACCTTCTTATGAGGCTACACACAGCTTTGTTAAAGCCTTCCGTTTAGGTAGAGGTAAGGTAAAGTCAAGTTGGCGGCTTAGTCCAACTATGACTCATTCGTACTGGTTCGTGTTGCAGAAATATGGCCGGTAAGCCAAGAAGAGTGCACGGCTGCAGTCGACAAAAAATGCAAGAGCTATGGAGTCAGAAGGCTATAATGCAAAAACTGCTGCCCCACCCCAGACATCTTAATTTCTGGTAAGGGTCAGTACCCTTGCAATAGCGTATGAACTCCAAATACCGACTTAGCAAGATAAGTCCAGCAAGAACTTACCGGCCTCGCAAGCAGGCTCGAACTCACACTCTCCGCGCCGGAGGGTCCGACAGACAACGTCGAAAAAACTCTAAGCATTTTGTATGGCTCAGGACTCCTTCTACAAACCTTCCCTCTTAACTGTTATTATGAGACTGGACACAGCTTAAAAAAGCTACTATTTTGGCTGTACTATTAGACTTTAAACAATACTGTTCGAAAAAACTACCTCCTAGCATTCCGTGGCTTCAGCCTGCTTCCAAACATAAAACTTTTCGCAGCTTGTATCATTCCATGAAAGACAGCACTCTTCGTATTATTATGTGAGTCCGGAGCTCTTCCAGAGAAGCTACCCTCTTGGAACTACTACTATATGGCTCCGGGATGCTTCGAAAGAATAACTAACGTCTTGACATGAGAAGAATACTACAGACACGGTGAGCCTGGAAGGGCACAAAGTGCAATACAATTGGGACTCACCTCATTCCTCCTTGTAACATCAAAAGTTTCCCAAAAATTTTTCAAAAATATTCTGGACCACTCTTGTGATCACAAGAATAGCAAATGCGACACCGGTGTAGGTCATTAATGGGAGTCCCAAGGGTAGCTCTGAATATCATTGTAAGAGAGGCATTCTAAGAAACAAATTAATTTAATTACATTGAGAAAATTAGCTACAACACAGCTCAGCTATCTTAACTTCATGGCGTCGATTATGCCGGTTATATTCAAAGCGCCTACACAACATTTGAAGTAATACAAAACTCATACGAGAGAATAGCCAAATTATTCTCTTCACCCGTAAACTACGCTATATTTCTCCAAATTTTATAATAACTAGACTGCCCGTCACCCGTTGGATTGTTAGAGATCTACCCCAAGTATTCCATGTTATTCTGTTCGATTCGTGGACTAGGAGCAGATTATGTCAGAATTTTTTTTCAAGCACCAAAATACAAAGAGACCAATACTTTTCTGAAGTAAAGGTACTGCCGAGCCTTATCCAGGATACAGTGGTCACAGAGCCATAACAATGATGAATTGAAGAAAACAAATTGAAGTATTATTTTTCTGAAATTTCCGAGCTCCCGTCAGTTTTTTCCCTATGTATACTAGCGAAGATTGTGTGCACAATGAAAACCGAAGATGAAAACAAGATTATCAAAGTTTTGTAGATAAGTATACTATATAGACGGCCGTGACCCATTGGGTCACCATCACAATCTTCTTTGCTTATAAAAGGAATATCAGACACTGAGCCTATAAACAAGGATAATTATATGACGTACGAGAAGTCCAGTTGTATTTCCCGTATCACCTTTACATTTAGAGTACATGTTTCTGCAGCCGAGCTCAATAGGGCCCCTGCCCCACCATTGATATAGTGGCACTAAAACTTCAACGCTCAAATTTTTTCCTATTTTATGACGATTGTCGATATACCTTATAGCTTTAAAAACCCTAGACAGGTAGTATTCTTCAATCGTCTTAGCTACTGATACTAGCCACTCGACTAAAATATCTGAATATCAATTCTTTAGTTCACTCGACGTATATAGCAATCTGTATATAAGTTATAGCACTCTTTAAGCATCAGTCTCAGCCCAAGGCCTGAATGATATTGTTTTGCCTGCAGGTTCTGCCAACTTGTGAATTGAGTTTATTTTTCTCTATGTTTAATAAAATACTGTAGATTCAGTGCAAACCAAACAAGCAGATAAATAAATACGCAGTTTTAGTATAATACTTGACTGCCCGTGACCCGCTGGGCCCATCACTACGTTCCTTGCTTCTCAAAGTAATATTCAACACTCCGGTCATAGACCGCAACAGTACTTGACTATTAGGTCTGACGCTGGCGGCCAAAAGTTGGCAGCGGAAAATTGGGATTTTCTCAAGAGCTATTCTTTTCCCCTATCTAATACTGAAGAAAAAATTCTAAGGTACCCAACATTTTTCTTGCGAAGAAGGTACCTTGGATACGGCGGGGACGCAGTTGGGCACTTGCCTGCATGACTGTGTTTAAACATGTTCATAATTGCTCTTGAGAAAATCCCATTTTTTTCATTTTGGCCGCCAACGTCAGAGGCCACTTGGACCTAAGAGTCAAGTACTGATGCGGTCTATGTCTGGCTGTAAGCGACGCGAAATGAATATACGCTGTAAATTCCAGTTGTGCTTCCCATGTCACTTTTACATTTAAGGTACACTTTTATGCAGTCGACATAGTCTCATTAAATCATTGCCTGGCCAGTTACCATATATAGATACTCTAAGTCTCATTAAATCTTCAACGCTCAAATTTACAATTTTCTACCTATCTTATAGCAAAGATTGTGTGTAAAACAAGCAAGCAAATAACTAAAATTAACAGAATTTTACTATAAGACAGACCGATATCTAGATTTTGGAGGGAAGTTTCGCCAATTTGCGTTTTCGGTATCTGTTAGAGCATGAAAGTTTTTTTCTGAATATTATTTACCTTTACAAATTTGCAATGCTCAATCATAGACCGCAACAGTACATGACTCTTAGGTCCAAATGGCCTCTGACGATGGCGGCCAAAATGGGAAGAATGGATCTTCTCAATAGCTATTATGAACAAGTCCGTATCCAACCCAAGTGCGTCCCCGCCGTATCCAAGATACCTTCTCAGCAAGATAAATGTTGGGTACCTTGGAATTTTTTTCTTCAGTATTAGATAGGGGAAAAGAATAGCTCTTAAGAAAATCCCGTTTTTCCGTTGCCGACTTTTGGCCGCCAGCGTCAGACCTAAGAGTCAGGTACTTTTTA
>LQNS02278094.1:8746828-8763225 GCA_001587735.2 Parhyale hawaiensis | reverse complement strand
ACAAACAAACGGATGGACATATCTTCACCAAAAGTTAATCATCTGTTTCTCCTAACATACCTAACAATCCCTGCAAATTTCATTCAAAACGGTTCATAACTTTTTGAGTTATCTTGGTGACAGACAGACAGACAACAAGACAGACAGACAAACACGACGAAAACATAACCTCCTTTGCGGAGGTAATAATAACAATACTCGTCCTCGTATAAGTTGAGTGCTTAGATTTCGGGCTAAAATTACTCCTAGTTCGACTATAAGGAACCCTAACTGTTACGTAGCTCCATCAACGTCATCCACACACAGCAGCGGTCTGTTTTCGAATGCTCAATAAGTGCAGTTACCATATGCAACAGGAAACTCCAAACACGGTGTGCTAGCTGCCCCCGATGGATCAAACCACCCGCCCACCCAGGAAACAGAGTGTAACGGGAGGACTCAACTGGAGTGACATACCTTACCTTGGGTACCTTGTGGGTCTTTGGAAGAATTCCAGGTGACGTTCCGCTCGTCACCCCGCGTGTGTGGAGTCACGCTGCTTAGTGTCTTCAGAAGGACCCCAGCTAGCGACCAAAGAGAGAGTCAACAGCGAATTATTTCCACAGTGCATGAAACCGCTGACCGCAGGTGTATCTCGTATTCTTCTTAAATGAGAATCCAGCAAATTTTTGAATTCAATAATTTTGATATCAGTGGCGTTTCGAATATGCCGAAGCATTTTGTTAAACAATTTGCTCACCGTATGGAGAACCATTAGAATATTTTGTGGCACGGCTTTTCCACCGTCTCTTTTTGGAATGCGTACATCACAAGTCATTCCAGTTATTTCCGACTACCTGGTGACAATCCACTCATTCACAGTGATACGTTCAAGAATTTTCCAAACATGTATGATTGTAAATCGCTCCAATCTTCGTTGTATTGAATACAATGGAGACAGCTAAGTCGTTAGTGGTAATCCTGCAGGCCTCGAATTCTGGCCGTGAACGATCTTTGGGTACCTAAAACTCAATCGTGACCGCATGTCGGCGTGTGACATCAAATCAACGAATCTGAGTGTTTGAAGGTGGGACCTCAGGCTATCGTTGGTTGAGTTCTTAATCCTAACGAAGGGGATAAGTACACACAGAGACAAGTGAGGTAAGATTAACTAAAATTTTTTAGTTGTCATGTTATACCAAAATCGAAGAAAATTTTTAGTTAACGGTACATTTTTATTTGTTCACTATTACTTGAATTATTTTTAAAAATAACCCTATATTAGTATCAGTCACCAAAAGCTATTTTACTATTAGTAAGAATAATCAAATCCAGTCAAGTCCAAACTTTTTTAGTAAAATTTACCAGAAAATTTGGTAATACAGTATAACCAAAATACTTAACCAAGTCAAGTGCTAATATCAACTAAAAATTCAATTATCTTATAGCCAAACCAATAGTTTAGTTATCTCAACTAAATTTTGGGCAATGCAACCAAACTGGTCTCTGTGTGTAGTGCTGTATTCTTGACGCGAAGGAAACCATTTGTTCAGCCTAGCATGTTTATCTCAAATTCCATAATTCAAGTCGGCAGTTGCAATGCATCCTACATAAGGAAGTTAATAAAAAATTATGATCAGTGAAGAAAGGTCTTTTTAAATCGCTCGCTGTCATTTTTGACAGCGCGGGCACTCTAATATCATTGAATAGTACCTTCAGCTAGTGAGCTACAATGTCCATTCAGCATCTTTTTTTTTACAGTTTATGAAACTCCAGCCATCAGTTAATGTTTACTATTTATCAAGCAATGAATAAGCCACTTGAAGCACTAAAGCCATTCATCTCACTCGCTCATGCCGCCGTAAATCATGAGGTGCGCCAGACTTTGCGAGCAGACGCTAACTTTATTCCAGACTAAACGATCCTTCTGCTGCCTAGAGTTTGATGCTGCAGTAAAGAATCGGTATTTTGTTACCTTTAAATAGGCTACTGAGGACGTTGGTCTCTGAGGCAAAATGCCACAGCATCAAATGTTATTTTCAAAGTTGCTACCAGGTTATTTTCGTAACGATTTTGATTTCAAGACTGCATTTTAAGAGTTTTACTAATGTTATCTTTTTTTATATTAGCCTAGTATCTTTGCTGGCACATTTACCCTAAATTACCCAAATTATATTCGATCTGTCATAAGAACAGAATTTATTGTTATGCCGGTGACGCGGTATGCAATCGTACCCTCAACTTATGTATGAGCAGACATCCAACTCGCGGCCGTCGCTCATGCTACCGTATCTATGCTACTGACTGTTTCGACGATTTACGACCTGAAGTCCTCTCATCAGCTGAACGTACGGGTGTGTGCTAAGCGTGGGCAGGGCATAATGAACGTCTTCTAAGGACAGCAGTAATAGTTTAGAATTAATTAATGGTTTCCGGAGCAACGAGCATGACACCGATCCCACTTTCACGATCTTGTTCACATGTTTCACATCGTAATTGAGTTGTATTAATTAATTATTTAATTATTTATAACCTGGAAGGAGAACCTTCCGTTGGCAACGCAAAACCGCGGGAGGTTTTTAGTTGTGTCTCTCAGTCAGAACTTAAATTTAGAAGAGTTAACCCTCAAGCGAAAGTTAAAGTTAGCTTGCTCGTGGAAAATGAATGCCGGAATGATCAGTAAAATTAGCGCTCGGTTAAATGAGCAGGATTTGATTTTGCCTGTCTGCGCGAATAGCTCGGTCAGGCAAGTGGCACTTGCGTGTGGCGCTGCACGCTCGAAAGGATTAGGCAATGATTTTAAGCGTCATATATTGTTCACTTTTTTATAGTTCCGGGTTAGTTTTCCTTAATTTAAAAGAGTCAATCGAACGCTCCCCTACATCCCTTGATTTAACACTTTCAGCTTCTCCAATTACTCCTGCCTGTTGATAATATTCGAAAAAATAGGACACTTCGAAAATTTTTCCTGGTTTTGGTCTTGTTCTGACTTTCGCTGCTATGATGAGCATTCTAGCAAGAAAGTCCACTACAGTTTTAATAATTACTTAATTATTATCTCGCACACAATTACTGCACCAGCACTTTCTCACGCAAGGGACCACGCATGGCCACTTTGGCAACGCTCTCCTACGAGGAGTTTTTCAACCGCCCTCTCAAAGGCTTCGCAGTGCACCTGGACCCGCTGCCACCCAAAATATAAATCAGTAGTTTTGGCTGGATAGCGCTGCATGTAAGGTTGCCTGCAGTCGGACTGTTTTGAAGAGCAGAGTGGGAGCTTTAGTCTAGGTTTAGGCAGCACAATCCCTACAATGATTAAATTTTCCTTAAGTAGAATGCTACGATTCGCTCTGAGCTGTTACCTTGCATTTTCGATTACTCCTTGCTGGGTTGATGTACCGGTGTGAGAACCCTCCCTAGCTCGACATGAGTACGAATTGGCAGTAACCATACTGACTCCAAATCTGAGTCTTTAATTAACCAATCAGCTACGAAGAAAGACAAGATCTGTTTACTGAACGCTACTGTATTCTTTGTCAATAGCAGGCTATTGAAATGCTGGATAACCTCCTAAAAAATCGTATCATACGGCTATTCCGTTATCACAGCTGGGACGCTGATGACGTCAGTACAAGAATAAATATGCGCTCTTGACCATCACAAACGCTTTGGGCGAGACTCATGTCGGGTACTGTATACAATCAGCTACCAATTCATTGTTTCAGGCTCAGTGACGACAGCGAAGAGCGAAGGTCGTCAGAAATAATACAGCACAAGTCTTGTCCAGCGTATACGGTTATTTGCTAACTACCTCGCCAAAGAGGTTATGTTTTGGTCTGCCCGTCACCAAGGTAACTTCAAAAGTTATGGAAGGCTCTTTACGAAATTTACAGGTTTGTTAGGAGAAACAGATGATCAACTTTTGGTGAAAATCCGTTCAACCGTTTGCTTGTTTGTTTGCTATTAATGAATCTCCATAGAAGTTGGGCAAATTCTTAAGAATGTTGCTGGGAACGAATGACCGTATTTTTTTTTTTGTGATGATTTCATAGTCTGTTTGTTTCTCTCTTTGTCTCTATGTTTAGCGTTATGTTTGTTAGTAACATAACCCAATAAGTTATGAATGCCTCTTCATGAAATTTGCAGGAAGTGTGTTAAAAATATTAGAAGATACAAATCACCATATTTTTTGTGATGATCGACTCACCCGTGTGTGTATTTGACCATGTGTTTGTCAGAACATAACTCAAAGCGTATGTGCGGATCTTAGAAATAATAATAATAGCTATCAGGAACGTTATGAGGCACAAATAATCAAGTTTTTTGGAGATGATCTTAGACTGTTACGCTAATTTTAAAGTGGAAACACACAGGGGACAAAAACTGCGCGATTACCGAACTCTCGCCTAATTACATTGCAGTGCCCGCGACTTAATATATGAGAACTTTATGCTTCAACATACATATTTATCCTGTTACGAGTTGGAACTCATTCATAAGTAAGAGGAATTTTTGAAACTTCATCATTGTCAGTGGCTAGAGTGTAAGCTTGGCAGTGGAGGCATGCACACTTTTAAGAGTGTAACAATGTGCAAGCCGAAGCCGTGCAGTATTAGAACGGGCACAGTTTTAAGGCTCTACAACGTTTGGAGTATATGTGTCAGCCTCAACACGTGAGTGATCATACATACTCGTTAAAAGATAAAGGTAGGGTCAACTGGCCGTAGCCTTTACTGAGAAAGACATATACACTGATTCGTTTCGCGGATATAAGCCAACTGTCTCTACCAGAGGAAGCACGACTACAGTCGATCACAGGTCGCCTAAAACTATGGCACCTTCGATGTAAGGTTCTTATGTAATGACCCGCCCACCCCTGCCTACTCTCCTCATGTCTTGGCAAGGTAAGTGCCGCACGGTAGCTGTGCATACCCAACAACTGCTGGCTAAGCCCGCCAAGCGCCACAAAACTTGCTTACCTGACTTGGTATTCGATCCCGCGACCTCCAGTGCCATCATTTCAGTACGCAAGGCTGCTACTACCGTGGCTGCAAAATTAATATTCAAACCTAGCAAAGAGCTTTTAGACCCTCGCACATCGTCTCCTGACTTATGTGTAAGTCAATTTGTTTATCTATCATCACGAAAATAATATAATCGGCGAAGACTTTTCCTTCTCTGAAGTTTTCTGAAGATTATCAATTTTTCTGCGTCATCAAGGGCGATGGATTTTATTTGGGGACTTCTAAAAGACAACCGAAAAAAGATTACCAAAAACTTTACTCGAAAGTTTCTACAGAGCTGAGTTTGTTGGCAATGCCCTGGAGAGGACCAGGCGCTTATAATTGGAGTAAGGCGTCATCAAGACTGCTCAGCTTATTGCTGAGAAGTTGCTCGAATTTTCTCTTTCAGTCGTTTCCAGTTAGTCTTACTTAGAAAAAGCGCAAATATTGGGACTTTTAGGGGCGTTCTATGTGAAGGAAGCCTTTTGCAGGAAGTGAGAATCAAAAGAACAGCTATAATTAGAGAAGGCGGCCGTGGTGATGCGGTTAATGCGGAGCTGTGATGGTGGACTGTAGTGCTGCTGAGTCAGTGGCTGATAGCCTCTGACTGAAAGAAAATGCGATCAAACATTGAAACAGGGGTAGAGGTCAACGAAGCATTTCGTAATCGACGGTGTTTCTGTGAGATCCAAACTCAGAAGAAAATTTTGCTATTGTTTGCTCATTCTTCTCATAAAATGTTGCTTATAAGTATGTGACTTTAAGCCTCGTAGGGATCTAGGTGCTGTACACATGTGTATGACTTTGTCTTCAGCGCACAAATGCAAAGTGTACGCCGCAAAAGGGAGCAGCTACTTGAACGCACTGAAAATTAAATCTTGTTCTAAATAAATGGAAATGGCGAAAATTAGCCTTCCAACTCACGCACTGCAAAGCTATAACTCCGTCTCTCCTTAACGGTCGTAAACTGGCATTACAGCTATTATTAAGACAGAAAAGGCCTGCTGTAGCTGTATTCTGCATTTTTAATTTGGTCAATAGTCTCAGAGTTTACTGCTCTGTAAGGTTGGGCTTTTCGGTGGCCCACAGGTCAAGAGCCCCTTCTGCAACTGTGGCAGCAGTTGGTTCGGCTCTCAATTTCCTGCTTGTCAGGCGGCACTCTATACAATTACATATATTATGCGACACTGCCATGCCTGGCAAGCACTTCGACAGCAACACAACATACAGTATGTAGGTATACTCTACTATACATTACAACTATAGGAGGGCCCCCATTCCGCGGTGTCTCTCCTGCGCGGGACACGGCTTCTGTAAAAGGAGTCTGGGGAACGTCAACAACGACTCTCAATGTTGGCAACTCAGAAATTCACTGGCATACTCCCGCAACGAGAGGACAGGCGAAGTACACTGGGGATTCTCAAGTATTTGCTTTCTTTGCGGGCTACTTCCCTTGGTTCTCTCACTATACACGACCCTCAAAATTCACGATTTCGGTTTAAATTAAAGTGCCGTTACTGTGTTTACTTTTTTTACTTTATTTTTCTCTTCTACGTCTAAATACATGTCAGACGTTCTCCGTGACACAAATTGCGCACACGAGAAATTCGCTAGATAAGTGAGGCACTCATCACAGTGTCAGGCAGTTATTGTCATCTAATTGTGCGCTTTCATGGGAGCGCTCTAGACTAGCATGTTTGCATCTAGAAGATTATCTTTATTTCACGCTTCTAACACAGCATAAGACTCATAAACTAAATATTTTTAGGTGATGGATTTGTGGTTACCGAGGTACTAAAATTTAATAGCTACACCTATGGATCACAGCCGGATCACTCAAAGGGCCAACACTGAGGTTCATGCATACTTGCTTGGCACATTCCAATTAGTTTTTCGGTCTTTGAAATCGAAATGTGTTCAACAAAAAAGGGAGTGTAGTTCAACGACTGACTCACTGCGGCACACCTTGAGATCCTCAACACCTCCCACAGCACAAACGCTGGGGTAAACAGAATAACAATAACTGCGTCATCTCAAGCGTGTAATATGAGCGTCTGAAAATCTCCGTAATATTGCACCCGCAGATTGCCGGTTCAGAGGCCGCAAGTGCTTGCCTGTTCCGCTGCTCGTATACGCAAGAAAAGGTAACATTTACTTGTCGTTACAGCCGTGTAGTTGTTCAGCGACCGTGTAAGATCAGCTCTCTGGTCTCCATAATCCGAGGCAAGAGGCTGTGAAAGGGAAGATTACAGCTGACGCGGCTGTCGCAAGTTTCGTCCGTAAGAATATCAGGTCACTTTGCAATTTCGGTTTGCAGAAAATGCTAATAGTTTAGGGAGAGCTTCTAACTAGAAAGTAGCTTATCTTGGTTGGCAACCTAAGATGTTGCCTACTGAAGGCTTTGACTGATTGTGTTGAGCGAAAGGTCACAAGTCACGCAGTCAGTGCCTGGTGGAACTAGAGCATTCTGAGAGCACATACCTCCTCCAAGCGAGGAAACGGTAGCAAAAAAATTCAAATTGGATCTGAAACCATAATTTTTTTTTGTATAAACTCCAAAATCTAATCATTTGTGCCTTTTGATAGTAATAATAGCTTGTGTAATTTTCTTGAAGATCCGTTGATAACTTTTTGAGTTATACTGCTAACAAACGTTAAGACAAACATGAGTCAAACATGCAAACGAACCAACCGATCTGCACCAAAATTTAATCATTTATGTCTTTTAACATTAATAATAACCCCTATAAATTTCATAAAGATTCATTCATTATTTTTGAGTTATTGTGCTAACAAGCATAAAATTAAAAACAGTGACAAACGAACGAACGAACAAACGGATCATTACCAAAATTTGGCCATCTATTCTTTGTTATATACCTAACAAGTCATGTTAATTTCATAAAAATCCATCCATCAATTTTTGAGTTATGGCATTGAGGAAAATGAGACAGACAAACAAACAAACGGATGGACATATCTCACCAAAAGTTAATCATCTGTTTCTTTTAACATACTTAACAATCCCGGTAAATTTCGTCCAAATCAGTTCAAAACTTTTTGAGTTATCTTGGTTACAGACAAACAAACAAGACGACAACATAATCTCCTTGGCGGAGGTGACTTCATATATCAGTTATCGGTCTGATTGTCTCCCTAAAGTTAATAGAGCATGGCTAATTCTGTGCCCTCTTTCAATATTAAAAAATAAAGTCGCAGCCCTGTGCAATACCTTCTTCATGAGTGTCAAGGCATGTTGACAGTCAGGCTCACAAGTAAATATCACAATTTATCTAACGTGAAGGACACACTGCGCTCGGTAGTTTCCAGCTCATTGGTGTCTAATGCATTCAATTAATTCATCAAAGGCAACCATTAATTTTCCAACAAAACACGATGAAATTCTTTTGCGAAAACTCTACCTTCAAATTTCGTATCTCAAACAGCTCCTAACGTGCACCAAAGAATTATATTAATTGTATAGCAATCGTTCCGTCACGTGGCACCGACATAAATTAAGCGATCCATTAAATTGAAAATTATGTTTTTGAAGTTGGACTTCAAGACTAAAGAGCTTCGCCTGGAGGCGAGTGCCAGTGAAATGTAGCGTGCCTGTGGATTATTTTACGAGATTCAATTTTCTTGGGCGGATAAGAAATGAGATCCCCTTTACGTCTAAGATGCGCTGATTAGCAGAGTATTACCCACAGAGAGAACTTCGATGTTAGTCGTAGGTTATCGCGGCCATGATATTGACAGGGCAAAGGGCAAAAGAAGCTTTTCTCAGAATAGAGCGTTTGCTGAAAAGTTTATGCAGTTAAAATTAATGAAAGTTGTACTTAATTTCATTTAAAGTGTGGGTTGGTTTTCACTATTTAAATTAATCGCTGTCATACATCATAGGGTAACCCATTTCCGAGTTAATGAGGGAAAAATTGATTAACTACAAAGAATTTAAGGTAAGTTGTTATAAAGCGAATAGTTTACACACGTGGGTTATTTAGAAATAGTCAATATCCACTGCAATGCCACACTGAAATTTAGCTTCTTTATCATATTAAGAATAACGTTCTCCAACTCTGGGTTTGAAAAATTGAAAAAAAAAAAACATAGTAATGAGTGCCGGCTCAAATAATCTATGTAGTAAACTGTTTTGCTGCCCATTGTTGGTGGGATGACATGGAGACACGCGGCAGTAGTAAACACTGAGAAGTAAAGGTCCTAGTAATCAAACTCACTGGAATGTCTGAGCTGCAAGGTGAGGAGTTAAATATTTATTCAGCTAATATGTATACATATATAGATATATGTATATATATAAAGTACTATAATTATAGTACTGTACATAAATAACATTTATGAAACTGATAAAATGGCATTACAATAAGTATGTAGTAGGCTCCACGTCCGCGTGGATATTCTATCATAATTATCTTTATTGGGCACTCTGTGACAACGTGAAAATACATAATTTATATATAGATATCATATGTTTTTTTTCGTCAAATATACCAAAATAATGTCAGGTGTTGACAGGATGCTAAACTGTATGATGCACATATAAAATTTATATGTCATTGCATAATAGAAAGAGATGCCTTGCAGATACCAACTGTATCTTTTACTGTACGTTCTTTCAGTGCTCCGGTTTCGTCAAGTCTTTGACATATTCCTACAGCAGCTACACTGCCTCTTCTTCAGAAATATATTATTCAATTTTAAAGAGGGACGCGAGCACTGCAACTAAATGGTATAGGGATATACCGAATTGGAACAATGCCGAGGCCGAAGCTGCGGCAGAGCGCGGCTTCGGCAAAGTTCCAGTCTCGGCGCATCCCAAGTAACTTTATGGAATTATAAAAACTAGAACAATAGCTATTGAAAAGTTCGGCAGAATTTCTACAAATTGCACCAAAAACAATCAACAATTTGCCAAAGCCAAAGCTCCTGCAATAGATGAATCCGGCCTCGCCCGAAGCCGCCGCCGAAGTTCCGGTACATTCCTACGAATGGGAAGCTGCATAACTTATTTCAGCGCTGTATGTATATATTCAATACAGCACACTTTACTCAACATCGTAAATATTTACAGGATCACATCATGAAGGCGTTTCTTACTGTATAGAGAACATTCACAGTAAAAGTCAGCTCTGTAGTGCATCACATACACCTGAGTACTTTCCGAGTGTATTGTATGTCTCGTCACATTTATATCACTTACAGACTTGTGGGAAAGGCACGTACACTTTATGAAAAATAAAAATAATTTATAAATCAACTATTAGATACATTGTTTGACCTAACTGAGACTAAACGAACCTGAAAAATAGCAGATGAATATAAGTAATCAGTAACACGTTATATATTTAGCCAGGTTTGGCATTGAGCTTGGTATTCTCGGTGCAATGCCTATTATTTGACGACTGGAACAATTGATGAGTCGTATATCAGTCCGTTGACGCTGCAACCATCATGAGTTGCCGCCTTCTTTGTCTTCGCCATTTGATTGCGTACGATTGATGAAAGCAGCGAAACCGAGGGGCATGAAAGGCCAATTAAAGTACACGAATAAATATAGAGGTCAGTTCTGGATCAATATATGTATATTTCATAGATATTAGTTAGCTTTTACACAGTTATTGGAACACTTTTTATAGACTTAGAAGGGATCACCGTCATGGATGCAGTAACCGAACTGACACTGTCTGTGCTTTTCTAGATCGCAACTCTGAATGAATTCTCTTGACAAAGGAAGCACTCACTTTGAACAAAAATATCCCGCACTCTGGAGCTGACAGCTCGCCTCTCCACTCAACATTCCGCAGCTTCTTGTCGTCATTTTTGAAGCGAATGAGAAATGTAATATTCTCCCTGAAGTAAAGAGGAGATCGGGCATTACCGGGGAACGGCTTCGCAACGAACCCTGGAGCCACTTCAAGAGTCCCGTGCATTCCTTTCCTGAATTCTTTCCAGTGATTTCTTCGTGGCTTCTTTGGTGGCCAGCGAATTGCAGCTGTACTGGAAAAGTCTGTCTTTCGCACCACCAGTTTTGTAGTGGCATCATAAAAGCATTTATTCTCCAAGCTGTGGAAGATAAGTATAACTGCATAATAATGATGTTTGATCCAGCGATGTTTTGGAAATGCAAAACAAAGGTGTTGTCCATTGCTTCTTGCAGACCAATTTCCCGTCGTATTTGGATTGGGGGTATGTTTAAAAAATCTGCCAACCATTACTAAAAAGGAGAGCCTATTTACAAAGTTCAAGTGTTTTCTTTGTTTAGTAAATCGAGTAGAGTTGCACTTCCATCACTTACAGAGGTCAGTCATGCGACAACTAAATTCAATTCCGACCAAAGTGATTGCAAGTGTTAAGATCTTTAGTTAGTTATTAATGAAACTTGCAATGGTGACGAGATATGGGTTATCTCCATTAATTCCCGTCACAATATAACTCATAAGACATTATTTTTGACTGTTGAATCAACAGCAAGTCTAGCTCAACAAATCAGACATACCTTCCAAATTTACAACCAGATTCCGTAATTGAGGTTTATTGTAAATATTGTTTTGTATGAGTAATCTAAATATCTTAACGGACAAAGACTAATTGTTACATATTACACTCTTTGATATTCAACGCCATATGCGCTCAGGAAAATTGTAGGCATATACGTTTTTATTAGCTCTAACGCTAACATTGAAGCTATGAAATTAATACACTTACTGGACTCATACTTACTAAAAGCGCCAGACAAACGAGTTGTAAGCGGTAACGTGCGTTATAGTGAGTAGGTACTTGCTGATAGCTCTCCCGCTGGTCAAGAAGTGTAATCTCACTTCTGCACAAGTTTGGTGGCGAGCATAACGCCACCAGGATCACGCCTGAAGAACTTCACACTTCACAGCTACTGGTATCATATATCTTAGCTTAATTTTCTGAACGCAGCCCAGCTTTAGAGTCAGTGCACTTCATAGTCAATAGTTTGTAAAAAACGATAACCGAAACTTCGTGTTTGAGAAAACAACTCTTAAAACTAATATCGGTTTTTGTTTGTTTTCATTTCAGGCGCATCTTCTGACACGAGAGTTCGCATTCCCCCCACAAGGCTTCGCTCGACAGGTACGTGTTGAATTTTTGGAGTGAAGGAGCAAAGCAGTACAAATATCTGCTTATGATAATGGAAACCAAATAGCTATGATAACAATGCACAGAGTAGCCATGATGAAAATATACCGCAAGTAAGTTGACTGGGAACGGAATAACAATGAATTTTTTGACAATTAATGAAATAAAGGATGAACCAGTAGTGACAATATTATCCACTATATAATAAAACGCAGTTGTTGGTCGCTTGATCCCTTGCTCCAATATCGGTCCGTCTCTCCGTCACGTAGTTAAGAGTTTAATAGCAGAAAATTGCTTGAGATACCATACAATTTCATCGCTTGGTGTACCAGTGACAAATATAGCTCCGGATCTCCGGCCTCTGGATCTACGGCCTCTGGATCCCGAGCTCTGGATCCCCGCTTCCATTGCTGAATGATATCGAAGCAGTTGAATCTTCACGCTGAGCAGACGCCTGTTTATATTGAACTAGTGCACCAAACGTAACCCTTTTGTTGATTAAGTCACGTAAATATGTACATATTTGAAAACATCTTACCATCCCATCGAAAACTTCCACAACACTTCTACATTCACCAAACCCACAAAGTCCACCAAGTCCACAAAGTTGTCTGCGTCATTTTTCTCGATGCCATAACTCAAAAAGTTATGGATGGATTTTAATGAAATTAACATGAGTTGTTAGGTATATAACAAAGAGTAGATGACCAAATTTTGGTAATGGTCCGTTTGTTCGTTCGTTCGTTCGTTTGTCACTGTTTTTGATTTTATGCTTGTTAGCACAATAACTCAAAAAGTAATGAATGGATCTTCATGAAATTTATATGAGTTGTTAGTAATGGTAAAAGACAAATATGATCAAATTTTGGTGCAGATCGGTTAGTTCGTTTGTATGTTTGACTCATGTTTGTTATAACGTCTGTTAACAGTAGAACTCAAAAAGTTATGAACGGATCTTCAAGAAAATTGAACAAACTGTTATAAATATAAAGAGGCACAAATGATTAGATTTTGGAGTTTATACAAAGAAAATTATGGTTTCAGATCCAATTTGAATTTTTTGCTACCGTTGCCTCTCTTGGCGGAGGTATGCGCTCTCAGACTGCTCTAGTTTTCTTAGTGCAACTTAACGCTTAATCAATTCCAAGCTGATATTCACTCCTTATCTTGCAAGGGGATATTTTGCTCATTGTTGTGCAGTTGTGCAGCTTGCGTTTCACTAATGGAAGATCAGGCCTGCAGGGATGAGACCTATAATACAGCCAAACCTGTACTCGGAACCGGAACAATAAAAAGCTCATTTTGCCGTCATTTTTCATGGCTGGGCCCTCTAGTATGTATATTATAATGATCAGCTGAGCTGGCATACACAGAAACTAGCAACACTGCTTTTAACTCGCTGACTGTCAATACACACCTTTATTCTTAAGCATCATATACAGAATTGATTACAATACGTGTACCAACAATTGAGAATGAGCCCATTTGAAAGTATTTGATACTTATGGCACGCTTAGACAATTGACGTCTTGGTGTAAAACTCATAAATTGTCATTTATATTTCTATGCTAACTTCACACTAAAAACATATAAACTAGGATTCTTACGTGCATTTTTCATCGGTTGATCAAGTATACCACACACTTTCGATATCAATGAAAATACTCGCATGTTAAGCGACAGGAGCAAAAAAGTATTCATTATGATATCATTACAATCAGCAGTATATGGTTATCTGACATTGCAACGATCTCAAACTACCTGTGCTTTTGTTCAAGTACAATACCTTACCCAATCGAAACAAAATTTCATTCAGTTATGCACTATGACACACTAAATGTCACTTGTGAGCAAATTAAGAAGAAATAAAATGGGCAGAACCCTGGGTTTCAGCTCCCACCCTTTGGTGGCCGAGTGCCTTGCCCTCGCTAAAACCCTCAACTGGTGGAAAGGGTACAACACTCGGCCACTTACATGCGCAATAGACATACTGGCACTAAGCCAGCTCAACTATGTGCTCGCTCAGTTACAGCTTGATCTTGGTGGATATTCGCCACACCCGGAAATAGTTCACACGCCGATTCGCATACAAAGATAACGTAATACAAAGCAGACACCCTGGTATATGATTCATATCGGATCTCCATTGTGGACAAACATGTGCCCTTTGAATCTAAATTCAAATACCCAGTGAAATTTATTCAGTGAGGTGCTCTGGCAGCTCGTTGTAGCAGTTGTAAGCAAATTAATTATGAAATGGGCATAACCCAGGTTTTTAGCTCCCACCCATCGGTGGGTGACCAAGTGCCGCACTCACGCTGAAACACACAACTGGTGATAAGCGTACTACACTCGGCTACTTTACGTACAAAATAGACATACCGGCCGAAACGAGCGTAACAATGTGCTTGCTCAATCACAATTTATTCTTGGTGGATTTTCGCCACACCAAAAAATTTCTCACACGTCAAATCACTAACAAGCGATCACATACTAATCAGTCACCCTGGTAAATGACTCAAAGCGGGTCTCCATAGTGAGCAAGTACGTGCTCTTTGTACCTAACTTTAAATACGAAGTGAGACATTAGTTCTTTAAGGTGGCCTGGCAGTTCATTGTAGCATTTCGCACTCTGGTGAATCGTAGACCGTTTTTACAGATCTATCCTCGTGAGTGGCAGGTTGAATTTGTCGTTTGAGTTTCTACTCAGCAGCCCACGGAATTGAGCATTAGTATTTTCACACTTTTCGATGAGCTACTTTGACACTTTTTACTATAACCATGTCAACCATACTTTGTGCTGTTGGCAGTGATTCATCAATAGCATCTGGTACTTTGGCCTAGAAAAGGAAAATTGCGGTGGTTGATATAGATACTTTGTGTGAGTCGGTCACTGTCGGAATATGCAATAGATATCATGATGAGTACGAACCCTAAGGCTGAGTCTATTTTTTACGAATATGTTATGTGAAAAATGGCCATTGCGCACACACTTTCTACATAACAGAAAACCGGTTCGCTTCTGAAATAAATTGGAAGCCAGTCGAATTAATACGTATATTAAATTTTAACAAAATACTAATAGATGCAAGCAATTACAAACCTCATGAATATTCAAAAGGTCTTACATAGCCTTACAAGACGATGAACAAAAGCAATATGCATTAACTTTTGAACATTCAGGTTCTCCTGTTGATTCCTATTGATAAACTAATATACTTATTTCAACTATCTTGACTCTTCTTTAACAAGCATCTCCAATTCGGTCAAGCTCTTCCATTTCCGACTTCGGGTGCCATTGTTAGATTTCTTCGTGACTTACACCAGAAAATCGAGATGACCACTGGAGATCACATTTCGAGCTGTTTTGGCCTTCTACTGACAGGGCAGTTTTGGGGGAAGCACAAATTACCTGCCATTATCCTATTCTTGGCAAAGCTAGAAAAAAATTTAAGTTTCGCCGTTCAAGTTTATGATAGCTTTCGATCCATTGTTTAGTCTGAAATATTGCACTGTACATTGAAAATATACAGTGTACTTCGTACCTATCTCTGAAGCAATAAAGGCCACAAAAAAATGCCAAACTATTTCCTAAACTTTATGGTACTTCACTATTTTTTATAGAACAGCTTATTTGGTGAATGCAGTAACTAGCATAAGGATCTGTAGAACGCTTATGAAGTAAGGAAAACATTTATAACAATTTTTTATTGAGCATTAGGAAAGCTCAAACTTTGAACATATCTACTTATATTAGATTTCATGTGGAATGAGAAATGAAGTCTCATTAATCAATGCCGCGTGGACTTTCGCAACTGGCTCTTATGTCAGGGCGCATATGCATTAATGCTAGCAACCTTGAAGTAATCAAGGAGGTTCTAATAGAGAGGAGTGCACCCTAACTATTTATCCTACGGGAGCGTTGCGAGTAAACTTTTCCCTTAAACTGGCTGAGTGGCTTATCGAATCGGAGAGCGGCATTGCCTACGTGAGGCATTGCCTCACGTAGGAATGAGTCCTGAGCTCAAATTTTTGCAGCCATTAACCATCGACAAAATTTCGAGCGGATGGAAGTATGTAAAGGAAACTTGCATCCTGTATACCAGCTTATGATGAAAGTAACAGGTTGAGCAGTGGGATATAAATCTTCAGACACGATTGACTTGCAAAATATTGAAGAACTGCCTGTCTGTATCTTCCTTAACTATATGTGCTGACCACTGCCACTTCAGCCAGTTTAAGATCTCCAAACGCCAGCTTGAGTCACGTGACAAAGCCATGTGTTTA
>LQNS02278094.1:8734455-8746738 GCA_001587735.2 Parhyale hawaiensis | reverse complement strand
AATTTTACTAGCTAGGTATGTTTATTTAGAGATATTGTAAAAGTTATTACTTATGAGAAGGGACCCACCGGTGGGTCCCTTCGCTGCTAAAATATGATTCAGGGGACCCACCGGTGGGTCCCATCGCAGGAAACGTGTTAATCAATGCCGCGTGGACTTTCGCAGCTAGCTCTTATGTCCGGGCGCATATGCATTAATGCTAGCAACCTTGAAGTAATTAACGAGGAAATTACTTCAAGCCAGCAGCTGAAAGAGAGGCGAGCAACTGAATCGTCGATTTGAAATATATTGAAATTCGGTAGCATAGATACGGTGGCATGGACGACACGCAAGCTGCACATCCTGGCATCATGTTGTTCCTATGAATGTCTAGTGTGACCCTAGCATTAGATGAACATCTTTTACCCGCTGCTGACGATGAAGGCATCTCTAGATCCACCGCCATTTTTTTATTTTATGAGTGCGTTGTTGTGTTTTATATCAATTTTGCTTATTTTGAAATCATGAACCTGTCTAAATGCCTTATTGCTCTCTGTTAACATTCTTAAATTCTGATAGCTGTGGGCGTTTATGATCAATAAATCATATTTCGTGTGAGCTTCTAAAAACTACGCACTAACAAGGAAAAATGCTTTTAACTAAACCAGTTATTTGCACGTCTCAAGGATTATCATGCGTTGTGCAAACTAACAAATCTCTAAACAGCTCTATCATACCAGTACTCAGTAATAGTGGATGTAAATATAGGAGGCATTTGCTTTCCAGCGTTAAATTATTTTGAGATTGGTGTACTTGCCTATCAGAAAAGCACATGAACAAAGCAATGCACTGAGCATATCTATAGGCTCTTTTTGGGTTTTATTTTAAAAATGAAAGACTGCGAGTATCTAATGATCGGCCCATAAAATCAAAGGAACGTTTGAGTTGCCCACTTTTGTAATAGCAGTTTAATCTTGACAATGACAAAACGACGTATCTCGGCCAGCCCACTATACTAGATTTAATCGTATGCATGTGCAGTACGTCTTTTCTCTGAATTATTCACCCCATTAAAAGTTATAATTAACTTAAGTGCAGATCATCACCCTTAGGCAACTCTGTTGATGAAGTTGATGAAGTTTTTTTCGAAGTCAAACATTTTTCGACTGATAAACTGCCACAACTCAACCGGACCCAATGAAAAATGGCCAGATGCTGGGACTATTTTGGTCAGGGGTCCAAGGGCGCTTTTACCCCCGTAATATACATCAGCCCCTGCAGGGGAGGTTGACAAGCTGCGCGGCTGCGTCCCCTGTTTCTCAGACCCAGCAACTTAGACTGCCCTAACATTGCCATCCATTCGCTGTAATGAGCAGAGGTGAAGTTTTAACCCCTGCTCACTTTACCAACTGTAATAGCCTCGTCGCTCTAGCTTCTCCTAATGAACATCTTTAATCACAAAAATGCTTGAAGATTTTCTCATGGACGCAAATGCAAACAAGACTCGCCCTGTTTACTGCGCTCCGTGTCTATTGTTGCTAAAAGCATCTCCAAACTTTGGGTAATTATCCAACAAAACAGCAGAAGAAGCTGCCCAAGTAGTTTTAATCAGTTTCACTGCATAATCTGTGAAGCACTTCATGCAGAAGAGTAAACGTAACATTAAATTTTCCCTAACAATGGCTGTTATTGTCCTAACAAGATTGTAATGGATTTACCACTGCATGTTGTTGCTCTTCAGAAAAATCATCAGCTTGTACAACTTACCGGTACTTCATAGTACTCTTCGAAATGTTTATTTTTCTCCGTACTATTAATTTATATTGAATAATCATATATGTGTGGATTTGATAAGCTGTGCAGCTTCCTGGTCCTTTTTTATATAAATATTTTATCTCCATGTTACCGTATCTCATAAATGCATTATTGTTATCCAGTTCATTCCATTTTCATCAAACATGCTTAATTTTTAGTTATGCTGGAACCTTCTGCACCCTATGCAGTATCATTTTTTTTACGCACAGCATAAATTTCGCACTCGCAAAATAATTTGTCTGATATAAGGCAGCAAAGTATACATGGTCACGTCTATAGCTCAATGACATAATGGAAAGGATTAAACCCTGACTGTTAATACGAAAGATAATACCTACAGTGAAAAGGTTAAGTAAGAGCAATATACATCCGTTATACCTATAAGTGCTGGTGCATCGGTTTAATATTCAATAAATTTTTAGTATAGAGCATGAAAGAGAGAGATAACAATACGTGAAGTTTTCGCTATTGCCGATAACTTTAGCTACCAACATTAACTTCAGATTCTTGCATAACAAAGTGTTGTTACTTTGTTAAAAATATACGCAGTACGTTCAGTAGCCAGTTTAGCAGTTTATTAAGTTTTTGTTCACCATTTTAAGTTGAATAAATGTACCTACATGACCAGGGCATAGATGAAACTTATTCCATGCTCATGAAATCTACGTAATATACAGTATATAGCAACAGGGTTGAGTTTGAGACCGCCTATGCCTGGTAATTGATTTAGAATTAATTCCTCAACCTCATACCAAAGTAGAGAAGCAAACGCTGATGACTTCAGTTAATTACATGAGCCACAGACGACACTCTCACTCCTCTCAAGAACATCTTACGGCAAATTGATGAAACTTCGATTATCTTTTCTAATCAACATGGCGAGTTCGAACAAAAATAAACTGCTCATGATGATGCATAGAATGTATCTATTGACAACAAACACTGATAGAGAAGCACCGACCAGCGATAAAGATCAAAATTATTGTTGATCAATTTTCGGTCATTTTGGTGTCCAAAATTCAGTGATCGTCGCCCACTGATGGTCTCCAGCAAAAAACTCTTACGCTTTACTAATAAACACAGTTCTTGCATTACCATGAATGGTTTACTTATTATTTCAGTTCCCTGTGCTACATGGAAACATTTATCATTTGGCATTTGAGTAGGCAGTCATGTATGTATAGTTGAGTCTATGAGTTCGTATCTCGACGGAACTGTCCCAGTGGTTCTCACTTCACGTAGCTGCCTATGGTGTAGAGCGCCAGCAATGACAACATAATATTATTCCCTAGGTTCATTGTAAGCTCCAAGGCTCTGTTACCAACAAACTATTGTCGTTACAATCCTACAATTTCTGCCAGCCAGGTTCACCTCTCTAAAAACAGGTACTGTGAATGCCAAAAAGGTTTTATTTTCATCAGAGTCTCTTTGTCAGTCTCTAAGATAACTTAAACTGTTGTGGATGGAGGTTAATGAAATTTACAGCGATTGGTAGGTATGTGTGTGTTTTGAGGAACTGATGATTAACTTTTTTGTGAAAATCCTTTCAACTGTTTCTTTGTCTACTTTTTTTTTAAATATGACCCAGAAAGTTATCAACGGATTTTCCTGAAATATGTAGGAAATGTTAAGATTATTGCGAGGACCAAATAGCTAAATTTTGGTGATGATCTATTGGTCCGTCGTCTGTTTAATTGGGTGTTCGTTTCACTTTCATCAGCAATGTAACCAAAAAAGTTATGAACCGATCTTTAAAAAAAATTACAGTAACTGTTAGGGTTGGTTAAGAGGCATAATTGACCAAATTTCGAGAGGGTTTTTTTTTATCCGTTTTGTGTTAACCTCCGAGTTTATCTTTTTGTTTGTCTGAGCATAACTAAAAAAGTTATGGACAGATCTTCAAGTAATTAATAAGAACTGTTGGGTAGGTTACCAGGACCAATTTAATCTTTCCGTAAACATTGCATTGCTAGGGGGAGGTATGCGCTCTCGGAGTGCTTATATGGTTTATTACGAAATCTCAAATTGTATTAGAAGAACAGTGTTGCTAAAATTTGTTTTGCTTACTAGGAGGATGAAACTTTGCCTGTGAGAAGTCCATTAACAAACTAGAGCACTCTGAGAGCGCATACCTCTGCCAAGCAAGTCATCGGTAACGATGAACACAAATTGTTTCTGAAACTATGATTTCCTTTGTATCAACACCAAAATCTAATCATCTGTGCCTTTTGAGAGCAAAAAAAGCTTCTGTAATTTTCTTGAAGATCCGTTAATAACTTTTTGATTTATGACTTACGTAAAAATGCGGTATAGTCTGTTCTAGTGGTCAACAAACTGTGATTCATCGACCACACCTCAGAACAACACAGGATTAAGCTGTAAGTCAACGGGGGCTAATTAAAGGGGCTCCAACTAAAATATAAAATTAATAAATATAATGTCGACTAACTAGCAAAACTTAACGTTTCGGGACCAACGAATCCCATCATCAGAAAAAAGAAAAAAAATTCTACAAGCTATAAGTAAGGATTCCTTTATTTAATACATAAGGGAGTTTTTGAAACTCGCAAAACCCCCGCATTCAGTTCCCCGCCTGCATGCTGAGCAAAACAACCATCCCATCAGCAGGAATGACTTCTCAATATACACTCTTCCAATCCAGTCGAGCTGACAACATTAGTCCCTCTACATATACAGATCAAAACCCAGCCTTAACACCATGGCCTCAGCTGTATAGCTTTACACAATTTAAGGTTAGCATCACACCCCTCCACTTACCTCAGCTCATTCGCTTTTTAGGCTTCTTCCCGAACACATCCATGCTTCCTTATGCAAAAAATAAAGGAATCCTTACTTATAGCTTGTAGAATTTTTTTCTGATGATGGGATTCGTTGGTCAAGAAACGTTAATTTTTGCTAGTTAGTCTACATTATATTTATTATTTTGATATTTTTGTTTGAGACCCTTTAATCAATCTCTGCAAATTTCGTGAAGATCCCTTCATAAATTTTTGAAATATTATGATGACAAACAATTAGACAAACAAACAGGCAGACAAACAAGATGAAAACGTAACTTCGTTGGCGGAGGTAATATAAACATAAGGCAATCTAATGCTATACCACAGGGATTTATCCTTTTTCTCCAATCTGTTGAATAAAAAGCTGTTGAGCATGACTGGCAAGGGCATAGTTTGTTCTAATAACTGAAGTGGGAATTAATTAGCTCCCATTGAGTACCCCTAGAGCTACTTACTGCTCGAGATCGGAATTGCCCGATCTTAGGTCATTTACGTCTGAATTCAATTAGCTACTCGATTGGAATTTAGCTTTCTATTGTAGACTTTGATCACGGGAGAGCCATATGAGCTAGCACTTACACTTACGCATATGATCTTCTTGAACATTGATGAGCTAATTCAGCTAGCATTCATACAGCTGTGCTATTAAGTAATAATT
Organism: Parhyale hawaiensis; assembly: GCA_001587735.2. Lineage (NCBI taxonomy): Eukaryota > Metazoa > Arthropoda > Malacostraca > Amphipoda > Hyalidae > Parhyale > Parhyale hawaiensis. The sequence goes on along the minus strand of LQNS02278094.1, from coordinate 8,741,485 downwards.
GTACGGCAATCACTGCTGAAGTTGCGGCCACAATATCGGCAATTAGAACAAGCACCTGACTTTGTCATGCCCTCAATGGTCGCGTCTGCAATCTTACGGGGTGCTTTCCCCTCTCCAACCTCGACAATTTCATTAGACGCTTCCCTCGGGATTGTTAATGGTTGAGTTACCCTCTACATCAGTTCATTAGCTTCACTAAATGAACCTCACTCAGCGACAGAAATTAATTTCCGGCACGGAATCTGCGAGCGCTGCAATACGTCACAACAACAAAGTGCGCGTATTTGCAACTTCTGCTGCGTGACGATGATGTAAAGCCAAATGCTGTTAAGCTCACTTGAGAGAGCACCAGATTCCAAGTTTAGGAACGTAAGCCGACAGTTGTGAGAGCCAGCAAACGTTCGAATATAAACGCTTTGAGTCGGCACGCCTTTAGTGTTGACACTGGAACCTGAGGAATATATAAATATATTGTTCGTGAGGAAAAGAGATAATAAACAGGCACAGACCTGTGAGACAACCAGGGGATGAGGCCCAGTTAGTGCGGTAAAGGAAAAAAGCCCCGGAAGGAAAAAAGCCCCGGTAGGAAAAAAGTCCCAGAGGAAAAAAGCCCCGATACAGGAAAAAAGTCCCAGAGGATAAAAGCCACCGGGAAAAAAGCCCCGGTAGGAAAAAAAAAGCCTATCACCTGATGTACATTTATTACTCGTATTTAGTTATTTGAAACAAGTTATACTAAAATATGTCAAATTATACTGTACTACATTTACCTACCCTAACTTTCCACGTAGCATTGAACCTCGGCTTCAAGTTGGACAAACGTTGCATTTTCAACGTTGGCCGAGTGTTTGTTTTTGTAAAATCGATCCAATGTTGTATTTCAATCTCGGACGAATATTGTCGTTGAATGTTTAACGAACAGAACGGTTGGTTATCCTAACTAAATGAAAATGAAACAGTTAGCATTAATTAATGCTCAGTATCGAAGATTATACTAATATCACTGATTTAACTGATATCCTTATACTTATAGTAAAATAATGCATCAATTAAACTAACAGTACGATTTCTTGGGCATTTCTACGAAGCATTTCGCAATAGTGACCCAATGTTGGTTCAACATTGCTTGACAGTGCATTAGTACCCTCTTTCTTAAGGCATATTAGTAAAGCACAAGTTCGGCATCGGTTGGCAAGGCTCCGACATTCCTCAAACTTTCCAATATAGGGCTGACCTCCATCCAATGTTATTTTCCTCCCGGGAAACCTAACCGTAAACGAAACCAGGCTTAACTTAGTCTGGCTTTTTTCTAATTGAATCTAGACTCACTTAACCACATCTTACTAAACCCAATCTTTTCTGACCTAACATTACCTAGGTTCCTCTAACCTAATCTAACTTCACCTAACCTGACCTTTTCAAACCTAACCTGGCCTCTTCCAACCTAACCTCACCTAATCTGATCTCACCTAACCTAAACTACGTAACTTAACCTTACCAAACCCAACCTCATATCTCATTTAACCTAGCCTGACCCTTCACCTAACCTAAGCTCCCCAACCTAAGCCAAATCTACCTTAACTTCTCATAGGTAACCTATTTCAGAGGTTCTTGCAACCCACATTCGCACATGCAAATGCTAGGTCAAATATTGCTTATCACAATATCGTTAAGTTTACTTAAATATGCTGTGTTCAAAATAAACGAATAGAGCTCTCAAATATAGCTTCAAGAAAAAGGCGGGGCTTTTTTCCTATCGGGGCCATTTTCCGGTTGGCTTTTTTTTCCTTCGGGGCTTTTTTCCTACCGGGGCTTTTTTCCTTCAGGGCTTTTTTCCTAACGGGGCTTTTTCCTTCGGAGCTTTTTTCCTACCGGGCTTTTTTCCTCCTGGGGCTTTTTTCCGGATACCCCAGTTAGTGTTATGCGTACCACCCATGAAGTGTACATAGACGCAACTTCTTTTCACTTTGTGAAAACGTGCAATTTTTTAATCAGCAAGTTTATATATAACTTATGTCATGTAATTACGCTGCTCATTCGTGTCACACCATCAACTTTTTAGTAGGGCTATGTTTATTTAAAATGATGAGTATGTTTGATGCCTGGCTAAATTTTTCACAAACCAGAACCCAATAACACTTTCTAATATAATATAGGTAAACTGGTAGCCAAATTCATATAATTCTACCTTTTATGCTCCCTTATGAGACATAAGTAATACTGAAACTTCACTGAAGCTCAACACTATATTTCCAGAGCATAAACTGCAATAATATCTGCAAGATTCCGATATACAACTAACATTTAATTAACGCAGCAGCCTGAGGCATCTCGTTGTTATTTTCTAAAAGAAAAAACTAGACTGAGCATTTCAACACAGTCGTGTAATTGTGCATCTGTGCTATTTGAGATTGCGGTCTCACAGATAATTTATTAACATGTCTTGAATCCGAACACTGTGTATTTTCAGTCTCCTAAAGGTTAAGTCAATTTGACCCTTGGGCCCATACTCCCAGTGGAATAATACCCACATGCACTGACACGTGCAGCAGACAGATTACTGCTGACCAGTGTGGAGTGCATAGCTGCAGTCGACCAAAAAAGTCGAAGTTGTGATGTTAGAGACAGATGCGACCCTCCGACATCCCCATTTCTGCTTTGGATCAGTACCCCTGTAGTAGCCTGTGAATGCAGAAACTCTGACTAAGCAAACCAAGCACCGAAGAAATTCTATTGCGTGACAAAGAGACTCGATTTTCATAAAGAGAGTGCTAGAAGATGCGGCTCTGATAGTCTACCACCGCGGATACAAATAAATAGTACATAACAAAATCCAACAGCGCATTCAATAATCAAAATAGTATTATTTAAAGAAGAGTTGACAATACAAGTTTTTATTTGCCGCACTTTGCACTCAGCGTCTGAATGTTTTATTGTTTCATGGTAAATGTAACGTCTGAGTCTACCAAAAGATTAACTAAAACCGCCAAGCGTCAGGTTAGCTGCTTAGCATGTGTGTCAAGTAAAGTTTCGGAGACCGGTTAATATTTGAAATACAGTAGAAGTGAGAAACTTTAGTACTTGCCCGCTGCTTAACGGACACAGCTACGCAATCGGACGATGAATACCAGGTATTGGGACTAAATGGTTGCAATGTTAACCCGGCTTTAGGAGAATAACAATTTTAACCATCTTGTGACTAACACTAACCTGCTGCGCTGAAAAAAACATATTTTCTACCTTGACTTAAAAAAATCACGAGTTATGTATTACCAAACATATCAAAGTTCTTAGGCTTGGTAGCATTAAAATTGTATTTGACATCAGTTAGCGATTTGTCAAGTTCTTGTTTCCTAATGTAAATCCGTTTCGCATACCATTATTTCATTCTGAAGCAATATAGTTGTCGTTGAAGCACTTGCAGATTATAATTATCATAACACTTACTATTGGAAAATGGCACGACGCTGCAATACAGATTTTTTTCATCATATCTCACTCTACTTGCTTTTTTTCTATTGTGTTTTTTGCTTTGTTTTTTCACGCTCGCAGTTGTTTACAGTGTGTTACCAAAATTGTTACTTAGAAGAAATATTTCCGGTATGAAAGAAGTTCTCGGCTTCTGAAGCAGCGAGCGAGAAAGCTCATTTCACGCATCCGGCGGGTGCTCTGACTGATGGCGGCACCTTGCGTAAATTAAACCTCGCTCCCTAAATCTTATTCCATTCACAGACTTTGTAAACACTCGGCATGCGTTTTCTGTTTTTGGTCTGCGGCGAGCGCTCGTGCTTCAAGGTAACTTCTTCGTTAAAGGTTATCTTATCTGAGGCAGATGCATCACCACATCAAAGCAATGTAATAAACACCAACGTCTCTCCCTATATTTAAATGCCTTTGTGTGATTATTAAATACATATATCGATTTGCTTGACTATTTATTCGGTATTTATTTTTCGTGTCACGTTCTTACGAAAATAGGACATAAATATTACGTAAATTTACAACAGTATTGAAATAATAAAACCAGGGAGAGCATTCAAGTTTCAGATATTTAATCACAAACTGATTACACTTGCGAAGGCCTCAAACTCAGTCCAGCATGCGGAACAAAAGGAACACATCCTTCGTTTCCAAAATAATACGACGCAAGTTTCGTCACTCTGCTAGATTTGCAACTGGGATAAATTGACTAAGGTAATAAAAACCCCATGAATGACCAAAATGCAGAGCAAGTAATAGTAAAGGTACTTGTACTTTGGCATGGAAGATACTGATTCTTCTCTACTGTTGTTATTAAAAAGCCTTTTAAATAGTTTTATTTTCATGAGAAAAAATACAATAGATTGAGATGATTTAATCTACTGCACACCAGGAAGCTGGACAAGAAACTCCACGGATATTACATCCGATGTTTAACTTACTCTGTGGCACGCCTACTTACCCAGTTTTACCAGTTATTCGTTATTTAGGGATTCCTTTCGAAATTTTCATACTCAGCTACCATCAGAGGCTTAACATATTGCAGGATTTAGAAGCTCATGCTGTAATTTGTTGCAACAAGGGGCATTTGTATCAAATTTCACTGGTGACTGAAAATTATCTGCCATTGGATCGTCTAGCATTAAGTATATATATCAACAGAACGAGTTTAATTTCTTCGAGGTGGGCTTATGGGTATGCTTGTTATGTGTGATTTAGTAAAACTCCAGTAAATAAATATGATATATGCAGATTAATTTACATAACAGCAATTGATTCTTTTTTTTTTTTTTTGTTTGTTTGTTTGATTGTTTGTTTCCCGAGGAGTCTCAAACGTACTTCGTTGACAGCCTTTTTTTTTTATTGAGGCAAATGGCAGAGTAGAATCAGTGATGTGCTAGTAAAATACAGACATGTGATGATGACGAAAGACGTAGCTGGAAAATCATACGAGTGGATCATGACGCCTTAAGTGAAGTAAGCACTGACGCCTTTGCATTGCTTTTGTCAAGTCAAGCATTTTCTTAACATAGTGCCACTCCAACAAATACTTTAATTCTAGGTTTGAAGCGCTCGTAAAGGTCAAACTAAGCAAAATGAGAAACATTCATGGATTATTCAAATTGATTCAGAAAAGAAACAGGTTTATGAGGTAAGCATCACATAAATAACTTGCTCAACAACCTCGAAAACATAACTCCCTCCCCAACCCACACTACCCCTTCAAGGAACATCCAACCAGCTTTCCAGGTTGTCCCAGTCTCAGGGAAATAACAGATGTACTGTGCGACACCATAGTATTAAAAAGTTGCTTTGCCATGATCTAATTACCCATACATACGTAAAGAACTGTGCTCTAAGTTAATTTACAAAACTAATTTTTATAAATTAACAGCATGCATAAAAAACGTGGCTACGATCGCTTCATGTAAAACAATAGCACAAAATCCTGGAAGTGTGGATTCTATGACCATCACGTCTACTACTGCTTCGTTTTTAACGCTATTTGTGTGGAGATTTCAGTTCCTTTGCTAGGACTTGAAGGCGTACGAATCTCCTGTGACGTTGCCGAGATACGCCCCTGTGAACCCAAAAATATTCTCAAGCAAAAACTGTTAGAGATGGGTGGAGATAGCAATATGTTGAGATCCAAACCTAGGAAAGTCAGAAGAGAATTAAAATTTGAACTTTGCATTTTTTCTTTAATGCGGAAATCTGTGAGTCATCAAAAACTTTCAAACAAATTTTTTATTTAACTCTATGACGAGTGTACTTCCTCTACGAAAAGTTTTAGCTCTAAGCTCTTATGTGCAGTTTCTGCTTCTGAAGATATTTTTTTCGAAATAAGAGCTCTTATATTGTTGTCAACAAGAAACGAGTGTGCTTGAAAATGGAGAATTTTGGTGATCCTCCCAATAAGAGCAGGGAACTTGATGTAAATGATGGATCGTAAACATTGTACGGTATTCTTAATATCTTGTTGACTATCATCATAGAGCAGAATGAAATAATTTATAGGAAAAAATGATAAAACTAGAGGAACATGAATAAATTTAGTGTTAGAGAAAACAACGCTTGGTCGTAATTGAGAACAACTGAGATGCTTGACTGCGCAGCCAAATCTCAGCTTGGGCGTGTCATGTTTCTTCTCATTTGTCCAATATTTTACGTTGCCATGTCGTCAATAAACTCTTTCACTCGTGTTTCTCAACTTGGCAACAAGCTGAATTTAAGTTCCACCATGCCAGCCCTATTAGCTTTGCTATTTTTTTTTTTTTTTTGAAAAACGCTCTCAGTAAAATGTAATCAGGAGATAGAATCTATTTCGTTACGACACAAGTCTTCTCCTCTGCGTAAATTTGCAACTAAGCCTTACAGAGGCCTCAAACGAGTAACATCTGGGCAATTAATACTCGTTAATCCAATCATAATAAATCTGTTTGTGTACAAGAGGGAATACGAATTTACTCGCATTAGGGCTCATGCAAATGATATGAAACCGAGAGTTCCATTAATTTGCTCCTATCATATCTATGCTTGCAACCTTTGTTATTCTGTACATATAGAGTGAGCTCATTGTATTTGTATACCAAATTTAATAAGGTGTTTAATTGTTTGATATGAGCTGAAAACCCCTGAGTAAGTTGCAGACGAGTTAGATTTAATCGCATTATGTTTTGTACTGACAAATACAACTTTGGGTAACAGACTTCTCTTCAATTGCAATAGTTACAAAAAAACAAAGCAATAATAATTGTGGTGCAACGAGAGTTTACGGTACTTTGTTTTATACCTCTTCAAAGTTAGTTGAGAAGATGCAAGGTAAATCTTCTAAGAAACATTGCCAATGGCTGTTTTCTTGACTAAAAGAAGCCTGCAAATATTGCGGTTGTAGGCAACTGTGCATTGTAATTTTTCAAATGCAGTTGCATTATGCCTGCAATTGTGGTTTCATGCATGTGTTTCTCCATGACCTCTGCTTCTGGAATCGTAATAAAGCAATTTGTATTCAGAAAAAATACAAGCCCGGGCATGGAAAGTCACTGTTCTT
>LQNS02278094.1:8720873-8734355 GCA_001587735.2 Parhyale hawaiensis | reverse complement strand
TATGCCTGCAATTGTGGTTTCATGCATGTGTTTCTCCATGACCTCTGCTTCTGGAATCGTAATAAAGCAATTTGTATTCAGAAAAAATACAAGCCCGGGCATGGAAAGTCACTGTTCTTCGCCTTCACTTTTATCACACTTGAAATTCCTCGCGAGGACTTTCGAGCAAAATCAATTCCAGTCAACAAAGACGGAATAGATTTTGTCGTGGGCGCCTCAAGTTACTGGAATTCAGTTCCCACAATTCAAATTCCTCAATCGAACTCGATCATCTGCACCGGTGGCAAAAATCTTGCAAACTTTGGTTTCCTCGAGTAGTCGCTGCCATGCATGCATTCTATTTATTCTTGAGTAAGTTACTAATTTAGTAGCACATGCTATTTATTTCCTAATATCTATATCACCGTCAGCTGCCTCAGGGCTCCAAATACAGCTTCTGCCTCAGGAAACTGATATTCGGCAAGAAATGCAAGATTCACTAAATATTTACATCACATAAATAAATTTATCCTTGAGAAATTATTGAAAATAGGTAAAGCAGATTAAAGTAACGCACCAATGAAAATCTCTACTGACGTCCATCAAACGAGTAGATTTTTTTTTTTTTTTTTTGAGCACTCGGCTTCTTTCAGACCACAAAGTCCAAAAGTGTGCTGTCACTGTCCCATTGAGAAGTGTAAGAGATGAACAAACCTGCTACCTATAACATTTGTGAATAGTAACTGCAGCAGTGTGAGAACAGTTTATCCTTTTGAAGTTTACCTCTATTGCTCAGTTTTTTTTCTTGCACTCAAATTTCTAGACGAAGCTTTAGGAGTGTCCATCCTTGCTGAATAATTTCGCATGCTAAATGCTCACATTTCCCCATTCCCAGTCCTTCGTTCTCAAGTTTCAGCTCTGACGAACACAGTACGCAGATGTTGTGATTGAAAAGTAATATTCCAGTAACGACGTGACTGTGTTTGCGCATCATAGTATTTCATTTCCAGCATTTACCTTTGCACTAACTGCATTCAATGCAAAAATTGTACGACATAGTCTTGCATTAATAGAGGCCATCAACGGTAAAGTTTGAGGCTGCGCAACTGAGAGCCATCAGTCTTGCCTCAGGCGATTCCTGATGCGATATATCGATAAAGGTGTCAACCTGCCTAATAAATCTAAATTAAATGCTAATTGACCATTGATCTAATTAAGGCCACTCTAAAGGAGCAAATTAGCTTATTATGGTGGAGTTTTATTCCGGAATTAGGCTTGGAAATCAACTGCGTCATAGTTATTGCGAGCAGTCAGTGAGTTGTATTAGCCCTTCCACTTCAAAACCCTCTATAGATCTATACACATATTGACTGGAAAATACTTACAGCACGCAGCAGCGAAGTGACCGTGGTAGCTATACTGGACTCTCTTTGATGCCTATCTGTATGTCTTACCTGAAGGATTAGACGGAAGAAAATTCATCTGCCGAAAGCAAAAGATGTGAAATAGCAAAAAAATCGACACTCAAATTAAAAGCTAATAAGTTTCTAGAATATGCTCAAGATACTAGTATGTACATATTGAAATCGTTACCTAGAGATTGAAGATGAAATGCTTTTATTCTCTAAATCGCCTGTTGCGTGTAGTGCTTCTTATGTCTGATGTTAGCACTACGTATTTGGTTTTTCAGTTCTAAATGCGTCGCTTTTTTAGCATTCTTATGCTTTGATTTATTCATTCTCCTTGTTTCGTTTTTTGTAGATTAATTAATCCGTCTCTTTCAAAACTGTTGCTCTCTCAATAGAGTAAGCTTCAGAATTGATCCTTAGACATTCAGAACTGCACCTGGCTCCGTGTAAATGCCGATCTGTAGCTAGGATTCGCGACAACTAAGTTTCCACCACCCACTAAAGTTCTTTTATATTCTCTGTCTTACTGCCTAGCGAACATACATAGCTCTGTTGACCCTGAATTTCATTCAAATATCTCTTGGGGTTGGTGCATGCCTCAGCGGTCTATGTGTGTCCGGATCGACACTATTTTGATAGTTATTGAAGAGTAGCAAATTTCACCAACTTACTCAAAACATATTTAATATTAACCGCAATATCATTGAATAATTAACTTTGACGACAGCTTACACTTTTAGAGATTTTTTCAGTAATAAAGTAACACATTAAACAACCAGCTGGGTGAGATACTGAACACTTTAACTCTTCGCCGGAACGTGTCTCTAATTCGTAATGAAGGCGTCTAACTCAAGCTAACCCGAGACAACTCATAGGGTAAATTTAAAACTGGTAAATTCCCGGCCATAAACTGCGTGTCACGCATTGCTGTAAATTCAGTTTGTCTAATATTTTTAGTACAAGCTGAAATATGGAAGCGAGTTTCAACGTCAAGAAGGTTCCTACCAAAGGTAATACGCGTAGTTCTCGTTATATGCGTTTTTGGAGTATGTTAATTCTTGTATACGTCAACGGATATTTGAGATGATTACTTGGCTTTATGGGGGGGAAATTCGCTGGTATGTGGCTCGGGAGTCGAGTGGGTCGATGCGAGCGGAGTGCGACGGACCCGCAGCCTTGTGTTCTCGCCTGTGTCCTACCAACGCCGCCATCCACACTTGACCCACACTTGACGCAGCCTCAGTCTCACATCTGCGAACTTAGAAAGATTACTTTCCACAACACGCTATCGTTTACTGTTATGTTGTTGTTTACAGTGTTTTTATTTACATTGATGTAATGTACCGAACCATTACTGGCGTGTTTTACGGTTGGTTTTCCTTATTGCAGTATTATAACTATTACTACAAAAAGGTGTCAGATTTGACATATAAGGAGAGCAAAACTGGGTTATCGAACATGAATGAATCGGGTTTACGTCACGATCTCCCGCATCACCCAAGTAAGGATATCGGGCTTGGACGGTGCCCAGCTAATGCCTGGACTTTGCTAGAGCTTAGGCCCTTTATTCACCGGATGCCCTTCCTGCCGTGAACCAATGACGCTTGAGGGACTCGAACGCTCAACCTGCTGATGCAGCAGCGAGCGCTCTAACCACTACGCCACGGCCATTGAACATAGCCCCCTTTATATAATATAAAAATAGATTCGATATGCGAGAATTCCTCGAATGAGAATTTTTCCGCGAATGTAACGAAAACCAGATTTATTCGTATCAAGTCTGACGACGACTGAAGCTCACTTCAGTACTGTATTTTATACTAAAAATATTTTTAAAAATAAATTTACAACGTGGCCTGTAATTTATATCTCAAGTTGTCGTACGTCTGGTAGCAGCGAATTTCACCATTTTTAGTCTGTTCACAAGCATGGTATGTAAGCCTATACCATTTAATGCATAGAAAATAGAGCTGCCAAGAACTGGGCACAGGTCAATGACAGTAATTTCTTCTTTTTAATTTCCCGCCCTATATGGCCCTCGCTTGGAGGCGTTGCAGTCAGAATCAGGACGCTTGAATATATTGGCTCTTACAAGCAGGCAAGTTCTTGTGCATAGCTCGAGGAGTCACCATTGGTCACTGGATGCTACTTCGGAGGTACTGACCTCAACGAGCCATAGCAATGGTCAGGAGGTCGCACGCCTTCGAAATAAGAGTCTTCTGTCGCTATGGCCATAGCTCTTGACGATCTGCAGCCGACTGCAGCCGTGCACTAGTCCGAGGCTTTTTGATACATTTCTGCTGCACGAACCAGTGCTTTGGGATTTCCTAGTCGGGGTGTGCGGTGCAGTTAACTTCACTTTTACATTTTACTGTCCGTCCTGTGGCCCTTATCGTAATTGCAATCAGTCTGTAATTACCTCAGCCAAGGAGGTTATGTTTTCGTCGGGTTTGTCTGTCTGACTGTTAATATGTCTTGTCACAAAGATAACTCAATAAGTTATGGAAGGATTTTGACGAAATTTACGGCGTATTACGAAGAGTAAATGACCAAATTTTTGTAATGATCTGTTAGTTCGGTCTTTAGTTTGTCATTTTTTTCTAATCTATACTTGTAACCCCAATAACCCAAAATATTACGAAATGGATCCCTATGAAATTCTTAGGCGTTGTTAGTAATGTTAAAAGACATAAATGATTAAATTTTGGTGATGATAGGTTGGTCCGTTTGTGAGTTTGACTAATGTTGGTAAGAATGTTAGTTAGCAGCATAACTTAAAAAATTATGAACGGATCTTCAAAAAAAAATAATAATGATAATAACTGAAGCTGTTAACACTGTTGAAGGGCACAACAGATTTAGATTTTGGTGTTGAAAAAAAAAATCATGATCTCATCACGAATAACAATTTTTCGTAACCGTTGCCTTGTTTGACAGAGGTAGGCGCCCTCTGAGTGCTTTGGTATTATTTATAGAATGGTATTTGTTTGCTTGAGGACGAACGAAGGAATAATTCTGACTGCAAAGCATAAAAACTGTGCCAACTGAGGGAGGGGCAGGGAATAAGTAATTGCTGTTTCAGGGCCATGCCAGGTTCTCCGACTTTGGCACGTGATATTCACATGAAAATGCTTAGGTTTTACCAAAATATTAATCGTGTCCCTCATGGTAAAGGTGCGAGGGTTCAACAAACCCCATCGCAGTAGTTTGCAATACCAAGAGATTTCTGCAAATGTGTAATTCAGTGGCTGAAGGTCATTAATTAAGGTCAGTTATCCACATATTCAAGCACAGCTAACCCACGCTCACCTAAACCAGCGGACCAAATTCATGTGTCTCTTGGGAATACGGGAGCGCTTTTTAAAATATAGAGGAAAGATGACACTCGGCGGTATAGGATTAAGCCCTTCTCTCAGCAATTAATCAGCTATTCCTAGAAATAGCACTATTTGAAATGTTGTACACAGATGCTATGCGAGGAAGGATTAAGTTTTTAAGCTTCTGGCACCCCTACATGCTCGACAGGTGATTACCAATCGACAAGCCCAGCACTATGACTATTTATAAAATTTCAGTTCACGCATACAATGCTAGCATCCCAGGGTCAAAATCAGAACTGGAAATTAGTAGGAGAGAACCAATCACGTTGTCTAATGGTGAAATTTCACTTGGATAAATTCCCTGACTGCACTGCGCGCTATTAAGATAGAATAATAAAAGGTTGCAAGTCACTACACAGTTGTTTTTTGAAAGCAATAATTTAGACGCACGTCATGGGAAAACTATTGATTATTGTGGTTAGTTCTTGAAGCGCCAGCGTATTCTGTGTCCTTTATTCAGATGCATATTCAGTTAACGCACCCCAGAATTATTTTTTGGTTTTCTCAGACCAGATGCAGTTTCAGTTCGCCTAGATCAGCCGCTATTTCATTTATTCGTACGTACGCTCTTTTTGAGACGTCTGAGAGGAATTTTATTCATTTAATACAGATTTATTTTTATTTATTTATTTCAGTTGCATATTCTTTTTACGTAAATCACATGCATTTTCTGTTAGTTAGACAAGATACATTTTCGTTTTACTAAAACCGGAGGCATTTAATTTCTATTCATTTCGTCCAGAAGCATTTTTTGTTTACGTAATCCATAATTCACACGAATGGTCTATTTACTTAGATCAATGTATTTTCTGCTCATATGGGGCATTTTTCTTTCTATTTGCTTGGTTCACAGGCATTTTCTGTTTATTCCTACAAGAAGCATAATCTCTTTACTTAGTTCAGATGCTTTTTCCATTAATTAACTTTGCCTACATTCTATTTATCTAAGCCAGACACCTTTTCTCTTCTAGATATTAGCCTATATGCACATTCACCAATAGACTCTACTGCATTAGGTATGCAAATTTATACTTATGGCCCACTGTAAATAACACCTACGGCTAGTAAATCAGAAAAAAATAATACGTCAGTCATTGAATTTAAGGTTACCATTGCAAAACTCACTAAAACAGATCAGAACTAATTTGGCTTTTTACCGTAGTCCATTTTGATGATTTGTGTTTCTCTGTGATAAATGTTGGTCTTGTGTAACTATGAAATCAGAATAGTTTATCAGAGAACTGCAGGATTTGTTTGGTGGCAGTGAGCAAACAAGTAGAGAGCAGTTGAAGCTCAGTAAGCAAAACTACCATTAATTTATGGCAATGGATTTTATGCCTAACTGTTTGATTTATTCTTACTAATATTATTTTCAACGTGACGGGCAAAAAACTTTACGTGTATAGAAGGATTTGCTAAATTTTTAAACGTTGGATGAGAAAGAGAAACGGGACATTTTGCAGCCTGGAATCAAACTTTATCTGCTCAAATTTCGAGCCCAGGTCTTACGTTTTTTCACCTACTCTCTGGTAATTTTATTTACCAAAGTATCCAACTCTGCCGACCGGAGTTCAAAGCACCGAATCTGACCACTGCGCTCTTGTATTAATGACTTATGCACGTGTCACATGTTTTAATCATACTTGTGAGTGATTTTTCTAACCAATTCACGTGAATTAGTTGCAAGCTCAGAATACTGAACCTAAAAAATCGCCTCTTCCTCTTCTATAGAATCACCATCCTCGCGTTTTACTAAAGCCCTCACTTGCTTGTTATTTTACCGAACTATTCAGCTCAGTCTACGGTAGGGGAAAACTTGAATCTAACGAAAGAGCTCCAGAATTACGTCCTCCACTTTTACCGACACTCTCAAATGATTTTTCCCGCTGCACTATTCACATCAGTGAACCTCAGGTCAAAGCATCGAATCTAGCAAAATGCTCCTAAGCAACGCATCGTAACAAAGTAAGATCAAAGACGGCCAGCGGCAGACTGGAGAACCACTGCAGACTATCCATTTTAATTTCCGAGCCTGCAGTGATTTGCTAGGCACTGGAGGGGATGCGGTGGGAGCCAACATGTATCCACCGAAGCTCTGCTAAGGCCTTAGGGTAAATTAAATTTTGCAGGTCCGTAGGTACCGTGTAGCCTCGCTCCGTAGTGCAGGCCAGAGATCAAACGTTTGAACTTCTTTTGCAGTGAAGTTCTTGCAGCGAGCGGAAAGAGAATGCGAAACCTCGCATTTACCTACAATTTCTTTAGCGCAAGTAATTAAAGACGCTGAATTGGCTTCATATGCAGCTGGTTGTACAAATTATATCGCTTGCTGTTACCACTTAAAGAAGTGCATTAGCGGTCTCAATAAAAGCGCTTTAAAGGGATGAATTTGATCTCCCTCGGCAAAACACAGATCAACTTAGTAAGTAAGACAACGAAGAATCTTTCTAGAGCTCAACTTACTGGTGGCGTAATATTGTCATCCTCTAACGCACTATTTACAAATACATTTACATGACACTACATACTGCCCATTTTCATGAATGGCTTTTTTTTTCGGGACAAAATTTTGTATTATTACGTTAATTGGTTAAACTTTCTATTCATGATTAATCTTGACCTTCTGGCAGGAATAACACTGTTTGGTACTTTCCAAATATCGTACGGGTACAGGGCACGGGAAGGTTAAGTCTGTGATTATCTGTTATTATAAGGTTGTACGGAAAACACAGTACACGTTGTGCGTTTCCAGGGTACAGAAAAAACTCTATTGTATCAAGTTACTTTCGTGATATTTAGACCAACTTTAAAATCATTGCACTGTAGTCTTTAATATTTATACTGTGTTATCTTTGAGAACATAATTTGGCTGTATTCCATAAACCATTCCCTTCGAAATGAAGTAAAAAACACATTTCAGTTATTGGTGTACTGGAAAAACAACTTTTCCATAGCTTACCGAGGTTTTCCTTGCATTACATCAAACTTCAATATTCTCCATAGACTTTTTAATGGGGTTTAGGTTATGACTTTACAGTGGCTACTTCAGACCACTGATATTGTTGCTCTCTAACCAATCTGTGGTCTGACGTACACTGCTCAGTGCTTCCGATCGCTGCCCTGCACAAAGTTAGAACGGCAACTACGCAAGAGGGCTCTTGCCGAATCCTTTAAATTGTTGTACAAAATAATGACATCGTCCTCGTTTTTCTTAGTTAAATTCTGTTGGACACATCGGCCTGTTCCTGAAGCAGCGGAACATCCCACAAGTATCAAGCTTCATCAAGCGCCTCATCGTGGGTGCAGTAATCTTAGGGAGAAAAGCTCCGCTAGATTCCCTATACACATAAGAAACATTATTAGGGCCACAAAGCTCAATTTCTGTGTTCTCTGACCACAGACCACAGGAAATGTTTCCAGTGAGACGATTCGTATATGGATTTTCGCCTTTAGATATGGGTAGGCTTCAAAATTGCAGTCTTTTTTTGGCTACCAGCTTTAATAGTAATGAACTTTATTACCTACTCATGGAAACATTACATTAACCACAAAAGAATGCAGCTTATCTCCAGGTTAGAAACCAAGGATGTATCGCAGTGGTGAAATCATTCACCATAACATTCTACGAAATCGTAAAGTATTTATTGTCGGTGATTTGAATGTTAATGTACTTCGGCAAAACGCTTGGAACATTAACTTGTTCATTAATAATATGCGCAGTCTACATATTATACCTATGATTACCAAACCAACCCGCTTTACTCCTTCACAGATGGAAGTCGAACCGTCTTTATTAGATCATATTTGGACCAATAACCTAACGTTGTGTACCAGTGGAATACTTACAGCGGATATCACAGACCACTACCCAATATTCATTCTAATTCCTTTAATCTCAAATGTAAATCTAAACACTGAAATTTCTTTTCGCCAGCATTCTGCGGCTAATATTGAAATTTTCCTGAACAAATTTTGATATGATGTACGAAAATGACATACTGTAAATACCAAAACTGAGTTGTTCATAACAGAAATTAATGAACTATACTGCAAAACTATTCCGTTAAAAACCAAATTCATCTCATTAAAACGATTTCAAAAAACATGGCTTAATCCTTGTTTGCTAAAATCCATTAAAACAAAATCGTTGTATTTTAAACTAAATAAAATCGGTTTAATTAGCAACGATGTCAACAAGCAGTATAAAAATCGTCTCACTTCTTTATTAAAAATTGCAAAAGCAGATTATTACAAAAATCTCTTTGCATAGTATAATTCCGATAAAAAAAGAACTTGGCATCTAATAAATAAACTTTTATCTAAGAACCGGTAAATCAACACAGTTAAATCAATTATTGTCAATGGCACTAAAATTACAGATGACAGTGAAATTGCTGATCACTTCAGCGATTTCTTCACAAATGTTGCAGTCAGTCTAGATAAAGAAATACCTGCCAGTAATATATTACCCTTATATACTATGGAGGACCCGTTGCAAAATTTTTTTCTCACGAAGCCTGTTAGTAATGATGAAAGTGTTAACATTATCTCCCGCATGAAGAATGTAAAATATGGTCATAATGTCATACCAGTTAACATATTGAAAGCTGCAAAATATGTGCTCGCACGACCAGTGGCATTATTGATTAATGACTCCTTCCAGCAGGGTATATTTCCAGAGTGTTTGAAAGTAGCTTGTGTCACACCGGTGCTTAAGGGTGGAGATTCATCAAATGTATCGTGCTATAGACCAATATCGGTGCTTCCTCTATTTAATAAAATTTATGAGCGTTGTATGTCTGACCGCATAATTGCCTTTCAGTCGAAATTTTCAATTATTTCTTCAAATCAATTTGGTTTCCAAAGGAAAAAATGCACCTTTGATGCTCTAAAATCATTAACGGAATTTATTTATGTCAGTTTTAATAACAAAAAGCACGCTTTAAGTGTATTCGTAGACCTAAAAAAGGCTTTCGATACAGTCAACCATGCGATACTTCTAACTAAACTTGAAAATTATGGGTTCAGGGAGTGGTTTGGGACTGGATCGAAAGCTACCTGTCAAACAGAAAGCAATGCGTTAAAATAAACGGCCATCTGTCAACTTGCTCAACTTTGAACATTGGTGTGCCTCAGGGCTCTAAACTAGGACCAATCTTGTTTTTGCCATATATTAACGATCTGCCAAATGTTTCTAGTGTCTTGATATAAATATTGTTTGCGGATGATACCACATTATCACTATCCTCAACTAATTATAATGAACTCATCAACACCTTAAATTCAGAATTGATTAAAGTTAAAGACTGGATGATTACAAATCGTCTCTCTCTTATTTAGTAACAGAATACAGTCAACTGACCAGCAACTAAATGATTACCTTGGCGGTCAGAGGATTAACTTTGAGAAGAGTGGTAAGTTCTTGGGTGTCACTGTCGATAAACGTCTTTCATTTAATATTCATATTGATAATATTTGAGCAAAAATTTGAAAAACTATAGGCATTTTTTATAAGCTACAGCCCTATACTCCTGAGAATAGATTGATTAATTTGTACTATGCCCTTGTATAACCATATTATTTGTATTGTAATATTGTTTGGAGTGGTGCTAGCGACGCATACATCAACAGGTTATTATTGCTACAAAAGAAATGTATAAGAATCATGACTGGTGCAGGTTATCCAAATCACTGTGATCCTCTTTTCCATCGAACTTCAATACTAAAAATCCACGATTTACGCACTTACCTTATCTCTCTATAGAAGCTTTTAAATTACATAAAAGTTCTGGTTTTGTTTACGTGCAACATGGATACACTACTAGATGCAGTAATAATCCTGTACCTTAATACCAACGCTTGACAGTTACACACCGTTCCCTCAATTACATTGTCCCTTCTGTCTGGAACACAGTACCTGGAAGAATAAGAAACCTTCCTTCGTTAAGTAAATTGAAAGTCGAACTGAAAAAGTATCTTCTTAATCGCTACCAGTAATTTACAATATATATTATTAAATACTTTTTATTAAAAGCCTCAACATCATATAGTGCCTCGGATCAAATTGAACAACTTGTTTGCTATGAATAACTAATTGCCACGCAGTTTCCCCAACATAGTTTAAGGTGTATTTTGTAGTTTTTTATTTTTTGTTTGTTTTTTGTAGTTCTTTTACCGGAAAAGCACTTAGTAGTGCTTAGATATCGGCTTGAGAATGATGTTACGTTACATGTCATATTTATTTTCAATAAAGATTGATTGATTGATTGATTGATTGATTGATTGATTGATATATGTATGCTAAACCTCTAAGTCCAAATGCTTGGCCTCCGTCACGCAAGAGTATGCGCTGCCATCAGAGATACATATTAGATCGTTTGTTGGCTACAACCATGAACTGCTTAATAATACGGACTGATTTCTGCGCATCGAGTTGCACGTGCGATTGTACAGTGTGGCACCGTCGTGATATGTGCGTCATGGCAAATTGTTAGTGTATGTAATCCAAGCAAACTGTTGTAGAGTCTTTCAGACTGTTACAATCTGCCCCTCGGCATTATAATCTGTTGAAAGCCACTACCGTTCGATAAAGGCTATTTTCTTGCCTTTTGCTGATCTCAAAACAAGGCCAATATTAATCACCTTGTTACATGTTACATCTTCAAATGGCAGCTGCGTTTCGGTATACAAGATACATCTCCAATCCATATAGAATCTATTATTTTATTTGATGCGTATTGAAAGAGCAGCCAATTCAAACTGTAACATTTCTTCTTGAGACACCAAGTATTTTCTAATTGAGAAGTAAAGGTTCACGCATTATACAGGATATTGCAAAATTTTTGGCACAAACTTCGGCTACTAGTTGAAGATATAAACCCTTATTCATGAATTAAAAACAGTCGAAAAACGCTTTATTTTTCTGAGATAATCGGCTTTGAAATTTTTCACATAATTCTACTACAGAACGACAGCGAATTCGTAACAGACAGGAACGAGGAATAATAGGCGTTCATTATTGACATGATTATCTCACAAACTAAGCATTTTTTTCGATATTTTTATTGATAAAATATAGTGTTTATAGTTATATTTTCCTCTAGCAGCCGAAGTTTCTACAAAGAATTTTGAAATACCCTTTAGATACAGGGACTTGGTCAAATAAATGTCACTTTAAACATAAGACTCGTATTTTAGGTTTCCAATATTGCCTAAAATATATAGTGATACGTAAACATTAAAACTGAGACTTATATGACATTGGTCGCATACAGTTAGGAACAAAGAAATACAGGGTGACACATAAGCTAGGAAACTGAAACATGTCTCACAGACTTAAATTGCAGCAGAATGCATGTATTTAAAGTTACATATTTACATGATACACTTCAGTGAAATAATCTGTGCAGAGTACTGAACACGAACTAAAGAACAGAAAACATGAATTCATATGAAAATCTTCGACCGTATGAATCATGTTAGTAACCAGAAGCCAAAGTTTATTCCTTGTTGTGCTTGGACTTCTTGAATGATTGGACACGGTTGTCAACAATAGTTTCGTTCCTACGCTTACTTTGGCTATGAAAGAAGCAGTAGCAGACTATGCTGAAAACAAGCATCAAAAATGCTTTCTCATGCTTTTCACAGAATTTTGGGAAGATTGATGTGTTTCTGTAAAATGAGTAATCCTGTAGCTCTGGAAGGCAGCTTACTGTTTGCAATTAAAAAAATAAAATAAAATAAAATAGAAAACCGGCTTTACTAGTTTGTCGCCCTCATTCCGTTCTAACTTTTTACATTTAAAAATCTACTGCAAGATTGAAATGTACAGAGAAGAAGCAGTTTTTCGAATTTTCAAATTCGGGCCATAACTGTTTTACTAATGTGAAATTTAAAAAAAAATGTAATCATCAGCAAGTAGCCTTCATTAAGCTCTTTTATTTGATATATCTGCTAATAACTAAATAAAAATGAAAGCGTAGTTGGAAGTTAAAAAGCTACAGACGGTCCTGAGACGGATAGACAAACATAAATCTGGATTCTACGTTTAAAGCCCTATATAATCTATCAGTACTATATAATAATTCACGTCGTGTTTTTATTTATTTATTTATATATTTATATCTTTCCGGTCACGCTCTATGGGAATAAGATAGGAGAAAATTCAGAGTTCAAAATGTAAAAAAAAGTGGGGTACCTCGCAATCTTTTTCTTCAGTATTAGATAGGGGAAAAATAGAACTAATAATATAGGAGAAAATTCAGATTTCAAAAGGCGAAAAAAAAGTTGGGTACCTTGGAATCTTTTTCTTCAGTATTAGATAGGGAAAAAATGAGGAAGCCCAAAAGACGGCGGGGGTTTTGGTGAAGTGTTAATATTTTACCGTCATTTATAATGACGGCACGGGCCACTAGTTCTATAATAAGAGAGCTGTCTGTCTGTCAGTCCGTCCGTCTGTCCGAAGACTTATTTTTCCCCTATCTAAAACTGAAAGAAAAGATTGCAAGGTACCTAACTTTTTTTGTGCCTAAGAAAAAGATTGCAAGGTACCCAACTTTTTTTTCGCATTTTGAAATCTTAATTTTCTTTGGTGAAGTTCGTGGACTTGGTGGACTTTGTGGGCTTGGTGGACTTTGTGGGCTTGGTGGACTTTGTGGGCTTGGTGGACTTTGTGGGCTTGGTGGACTTTGTGGGCTTGGTGGACTTTGTGGGCTTGG
>LQNS02278094.1:8634688-8702623 GCA_001587735.2 Parhyale hawaiensis | reverse complement strand
ATGCCTGCAATTGTGGTTTCATGCATGTGTTTCTCCATGACCTCTGCTTCTGGAATCGTAATAAAGCAATTTGTATTCAGAAAAAATACAAGCCCGGGCATGGAAAGTCACTGTTCTTCACCTTCACTTTTATCACACTTGAAATTCCTCGCGAGGACTTTCGAGCAAAATCAATTCCAGTCAACAAAGACGGAATAGATTTTGCCGTTGGCGCCTCAAGTTACTGGAATTCAGTTCCCACAATTCAAATTCCTCAATCGAATTCGATCATCTGCACCGGTGGCAAAAATCTTGCAAACTTAGGTTTCCTCGAGTAGTCGGTTCCATGCATGCATTCTATTTATTCTTGAGTAAGTTACTAATTTAGTAGCGCATGCTTTTTTATTTACCTTTGTCTGTATCGCCATCAGCTGCCTCAGGGCTCCAAATGCAGCTACTGCTTCATGAAGCTGAATTTCGGTTAGTAGTGCAAGACTTAGTAAGTATTTATATAACATAAATAAATCTATCTTTCAAAAATTAGTGAAAGAAAAAGCACATTAAAGCAACGTACCAATGAAAATCTCTACTACCATCCATCAAACGACAAGATTTAATTTTTTTTTTTTTGAGCACTTGGCTTGTTTCAGACCAAAAAGATCAACAGTGAGCTGTCACTGTCGCATTGAGGAGCGTAAAAGACGGTCAAACCTGCTGCCTATAACATTTGTGGATAGAAACTGCAGCAGTGTGAGAACACTTTATCCTTTTGAAGTTTACCTCTATTGCTCAGTTTTTTTTTTTTGGCACTCAAATTTCTAGACGAAGCTTTAGGAGTGTCCATCCTTAATGAATAATTTCGCATGCTAAGTTCTCACATTTCCCCATTCCCAGTCCTGGGTTCTCAAGTTTCAGTTCTGATGAACATAATACGCAGATGTTGTGATTGAAAAGAAATACTGAAGCAACGACATGACTTTGTTTACACATCATAGTAGTTCATTTCCAGCATTTGCCTTTGTACTAACTGCATTCAATGCAAAAATTGTACGACATAGTCTTGCATTAATAGAGGCCATCAACGGTAAAGTTTGAGGCTGCGCAACTGAGAGCCATCAGTCTTGCCCCAGGCGATTCCTGATGCGGTATATCGATAAAGGTGTCAACCGCCAAATAAATCTAAATTAAATGCTAATTGGCCATTGATCTAATTAAGGCCACTCTAAAGGAGCAAATTAGCTTATTATGGTGGACTTTTATTCCGGAATTAGGCTTGGAAATCAACTGCGTCATAGTTATTGCGAGCAGTCAGTGAGTTGTATCAGCCCTGCCACCTCAAAACCCACCATAGATCTATACACATATTGACTGGAAAATACACCACGCAGCTGCGAAGTGACCGTGGTAGCTAAACTGGACTCTCTTTGATGCCTATCTGTATGTCTTACCTGAAGGATAGATGGAAGAAAATTCATCTGCCGAAAGCAAAAGGTGTGAAATAGCAAAAAAATCGACACTCACATTAAAAGCTAATAAGTTCTTAGAATATGCTCAAGATACTAGTATGTGCATATTGAAATCGTTACTTAGAGATTGAAGATAAAATGCTTTTATTCTCTAAATCGCCTGTTGCTTGTAGTGCGTCTTATGTCTGATGTTAGCACTACGTATTTGGTTTTGCGGTTCTAAATGCGTCACTTTTTTAGCATTCTTATGCTTTGATTTATTCATTCTCCTTGTTTCGTTTTTTGTAGATTAATTAATCCGTCTCTTTCAAAAATTTTGCTCTCTCAATAGAGTAAGCTTCAGAATTGATCCTTAGACATTCAGAACTGCACCTGGCTCCGTGTAAATGCCGATCTGTAGCTAGGATTCGCGACGACTAAATTTCCACCACCCACTAAAGTTCTTTTATATTCTTTGTCTTACTGCCTAGCGAACATACATAGCTCCTGTTGACCGTGAATTTCATTCAAATATCTCTTGGGGTTAGTGCACGTCTCAGCGGTCTATGTGTGTCCGGATCGACACTATTTTGATAGTTATTGAAGAGTAACAAATTTCACCAACTTACTCAAAACATATTTAATATTAACCGTAATGTCATTGAATAATTAGCTTTGACGACAGCTTACACTTTTAGAGATTTTTTCAGCAATAACGTAACACATTAAACAACCAGCTGGGTGAGATACTGAACACTTTAACTCTTTGCCGGAACGTGTCTCTAATTCGTAATGAAGGCGTCTAACTTAAGCTAACCCGAGACAACTCATAGGATAAATTTAAAACTGGTAAACTCCCGGCCATAAACCGCGTGTCACGCATTGCTGTAAATTCCGGTTTTCAAATATTTTTAGTACAAGCTGAAATATGGAAGCGAGTTTCAACGCCAAGAAGGTTCCTACTAAGGGTACTACACGTAGTTCTCGTTATATGCGAGTGTGGAGTATGTTAATTCTTGTATACGTCAACGGATATTTGAGATGATTAATTGGCTTTATGGGGGGAAAATTCGCTGTTATGTGGCTCAGGAGTGGAGCGGGCCGATCCGAACCGAGTGCGACGGACCCGCAGCCTCGTGTTCTCGCCTGTGTCCTACCGACGCCGCCACCCACCCACGCCCCACCCACACCTGACCCAGCCTCAGTCTCACACATCTGCGACCTTAGAATGATTACTTACCACAACACGCTATTGTTTACTGTTATGTTGTTGTTTACAGTGTTTTTATTTACATTGGTGTAATGTACCGAACCATTACTGGCGTGTTTTATGGTTGGTTTTCCTTATTGCAGTATTATGAATATTACTACAAAAAAGTGTCAGATTTGATATTTAAGGAGAGCAAAAATGGGTTATCGAACATGAATGAATCGGTTTTACGTCACGACCTCCCGCAACTCCCAAGTAAGGATATTATGGGCTTGGACGGTGCCCAGCTAATGCCTGGACTTTGCTAGAGCTTAGGCCCTTTATTCACCGGATGCCCTTCCTGCCGTGAACCTATGACACTTGAGGGACTCGAACGCTCAACCTGCTGATGCAGCAGCAAGCGCTCTAACCACTACGCCACGGCCATAAAACATAATCCTCTTTATATAATATAAAAATGGGTTCGATATGCAAGAATTCACCGAACGAGATTTTTTGTAAATGTAACGAAAACCAGATTTATTCGTATCAAGTCTCACGACAACTGAAGCTCACTTCAGTACTGTATTTTATACCAAAAATATTCTTAAAAATAAATTTACAGTACAACGTGGCCTTTAATTTATATCTCAAGTTGTCGTACCTCTGGTTGCTGCGAATTTCACCATTTTTAGTCAGTTCACAAATATGGTATGTAAATCTATACCATTTAATGCATAAAAAATAGAGCTAATGCCAAGAACTATGCACAGGTCTATGACAGTAATATGGCCCTGGCTTGAAGGCGTTACAGTCAGAATCAGGACGCTTGAACATCTTGGCTCTCACAAGCAGTCAAGTTCTTGTGCATAGTTCGAGGAGTGTGACACCATTAGTGACCGGATTCTACTTCGAAGGTACTGATCTCAACGAGCTTTGGGATGGTCAGGAGTTCGCACGCCTTCGAAATATGAGCCTCCCCTCGATATGGCCATACCCCTTGACGATTTGTAGTCGACTGCAGCCGCTTACGCACTCCTCCGAGGCTTTTTGATACCTATCTGCTGCACGAACCAGTGCTTTGGGATTTCCTAGTCGGTGTGCGCGGTGGAGATGTCTTCACTTTTACATTTTACTGCCCGTCCTGTGGCCCTTATCCTCCACCGTCATGCCTTTAATTACCTCCGCCAAGGAGGTTATCTTTTCGTAAGGTTTGTCTGTCTGACTGTTATTCTGTCTGTCTGTCTATCACCAAGATAACTCAATAATTTATGGAAAGATCTTGACGAAATTTACTGGGATTCTTAGGTATGTTAGGAGAAACATATGATTAACTTTTGATGAAGATCCATCTATCGGTTTGGATGTTTGACTGCCTTATTTTTCTCAATGCCATAACTCAAAAAGTTATGGATAGATTTTTATGAAATTTACATGAGTTGTTAGGTATATTACGAAGAGTAAATGACCAAATTTTTGTAATGATCTATTTTTTCGGTCTTTAGTTTGTCACTACTTTTAATCTGTGCTTGTTAACCCAATGACTCAAAATATTATGAATGGATTTTTATGAAATTCATAGACGTTGTTAGTAATTTTAAAACACATAAATGATTAAATTTTGGTGATGATAGGTTAGTCCGTTTGTGAGTTTGACTTAAGTTTGTAAGAATGTTTGTTAGCAGCATAACTCAAAAAATTATGAACGGATCTTAAAATTGATAATGATAATAATAATAATAATAACTGAAGCTGTTGACACTGTTGAAGGGCACAAATGATTAGATTTTGGTGTTGAAACAAAGAAAATCATGTTCTCATTACTAATTTCAATTTTTCCTAACCGTTGCCATGTTTAACTGAGGTAGACGCTCTCAGAGTGCTCTAGTTTTATTTGCAGCAGGACCGCTGGGCAAGTCATGCCTGGTGTTTTCCTGCTTGAAGACGTACGAAGGAATAATTCTGACTGCAAAGCATAAAAACTGTGCCAACTGAGGGAGGGGCAGGAAAAAAGTAATTGCTGTTACAGGGCCATGCCAGGTTCTCTGAGTTTGACACGTGATATTCACATGAAAATGCCTATGTTCTACCAACATATTAATCCTGTCCCTCATGGCATAGGTGCGAGGGTTCAACAAACCCCATCGCAGTAGTTACCAATACCAAGATATTTCTGCAAATTAATAACCTTCAGTGGCTGAAGCTTATTAATTAAGGTCAGCTATCCACATATTCAAGCACAGCTAACCCACACTCACCTAAACCAGCAGACCAAATTCATGTGTCTCCTAGGAATACGGTAGCGCTTTTTAAAATATAGAGGAAAGATGACTCTGGGCGGTATAGGATTAACCCTTTCTCTCAGCAATTAATCAGCTTTCTCCTAGAAATAACACTATTTGAAATGTTGTACACAGATGCTATGCGAGGAAGGATTAAGCTTTTAAGCTTCTGGCACCCCTATATGCTCGGCAGGTGATTACCAATCGACAAGCCCAGCACTAAGACTATTTATAAAATTTCAGTTCACGCATACAATGCTAGCATTCCAGGGTCAAAATCAGAACTGGAAACTAGTAGGAGAGCACCAATCACGTTGTCTAATGGTGAAATTTCACTTGGATAAATTCCCTGACTGCACTGCTCGCTATTAAGATAGAATAATAAAAGGTTACAAGTCACTACACAGTTGTTTTTTGAAAGCAATAATTTAGACGCACGTCATGGGAAAACTATTGATTATTGTGGTTAGTTCTTGAAACGCCAGCGTATTCTGTTTCCTTTATTCAGATGCATATTCAGTTGACGCACTCCAGAATTATTTTTTGGTTTTCTCAGACCAGATGCAGTTTCAGTTCGCCTAGATCAGACGCTATTTCATTTATTCGTACGTGCGCCCATTTTGAGACGTCTGTGAGGAATTTTATTCATTTAATACAGATTTATTTTTATTTATTTAATTCAGTTGCATATTCTTTTTACGTAAATCACATGCATTTTCTGTTAGTTAGACAAGATATATTTTCGTTTTACTAAAACCGGAGGCATTTAATTTCTATTTATTTCGTCCAGAAGCATTTTTTGTTTACGTAATCCATAATTCACACGAATAGTCTATTTACTTAGATCAATGTATTTTCTGCTCATATGGGGCATTTTTCTTTCTATTTGCTTGGTTCACAGGCATTTTCTGTTTATTTCTACTAGAAGCATAATCTCTTTACTTAGTTCAGATGCTTTTTCTATTAATTAACTTTACGTACATTCTATTTATCTAAGCCAGACATCTTTTCTCATCTAGATATTAGCCTATATGCACATTCAACCATAGACTCTACTGCATTAAGTATGTAAATTTATACTTATGGCCCACTGTAAATAACACCTACGGCTAGTAAATCAGAAAAAAATCATACGTCAGTCATTGAATTTAAGGTTACCATTGCAAAACTCACTAAACCTGATCAGAACTAATTTGGCTTTTTACCGTAGTCCATTTTGATGATTTGTGTTTCTCTGTGATAAATGTTGGTCTTGTGTAACTATGAAATCAGAATAGTTTATCAGAGAACTGCAGGATTTGTTTGGTGGCACTGAGCAAACAAGTAGAGAGCAGTTGAAGCTCAGTAAGCAAAACTACCATTAATTTATGGCAATGGATTTTATGCCTAACTGTTTGATTTATTCTTACTAATATTATTTTCAACGTGACGGGCAAAAAACTTTACGTGTATAGAAGGATTTGCTAAATCTTTTAACGTTGGATGAGAAAGAGAAACGTGACATTTTGCAGCCTAGAATCAAACTTTATCTGCTCAAATTTCGAGCCCATGTCCTACGTTTTTTCACCTACTCTCTGGTAATTTTTTTTACCAAGTATCCAACTCCGCCGACCGGAGTTCAAAGCACCGAATCTGACCAATGCGATCTTGCATTGCTGACTTATGCACGTGTCACATGCTTTAATCATACTTGTGAGTGATTTTTCTACCCAATTCACGTGAATTAGATGCAAGCTCAGAATACTGAACCTAAAAAAAATCGCCTCTTCCTCTTTTGTAGAATCACCATCCTCGCGTTTTACTAAAACCCTCACTTGTTTTTTATTTTACCGAACTATTCAGCTCAGTCTACGGTAGGGGAAAACTTGAATCTGACGAAAGAGCTCCAGAATTACGTCCTCCACTTTTACCGACACTCTCAAATGATTTTTCCCGCTGCACTATTCACATCAGTGAACCTCAGGTCAAAGCATCGAATCTAGCAAAATGTTCCTAAGCAACGCATCGTAACAAAGCAAGATCAAAGACGGCCAGCGGCAGACTCGAGTAACCACTGCAGACTATCCATTTTAATTTCCGAGCCTGCAGTGATTTGCTAGGCACTGGAGGGGATACGGTGGGAGCCAACATGTATCCACTGAAGCTCTGCTAAGGCCTTAGGGTAAATTAAACTTTGCAGGTCTGTAGGTACAGTGTAGCCTCGCTCCGTAGTGCAGGCCAGAGATCAAACGTTTGAACTTCTTTTGCAGTGAAGTTCTTGCATCGAGCGAAAATAGAATGTGAAACCTCTCATTTACCTACAACTTCTTTAGCGCAAGTAATTAAAGACGCTGAATTGGCTTCATATGCAGCTGGTTGTATAAATTATATCGCTTGCTGTTACCACTTGAAGAAGTGCATTAGCGATCTAAAAAAAGTGATTAAAGGGATAAATTTGATCTCCCTTGGCAAAATACAGATCGACTTAGTAAGTAAAAAACTAAGAATCTTTTTAGAGCTCAACTAACTTGCTGGTGGTGTATTATTTTCATGCTACAACGCACTATTTACATTTACATGACACTACATACTGCCCATTTTCATGAATGGCTTTTTTTGCGAGACAAAATTTTGTATTATGGCGTTAATTGGTTAACCTTGCTATTCATGATTAATGTTGACCTTCTGGCAGGAATAACACTGTTTGTTACTTTCCAAATATCGTATGGGTACAGGGCACTAGAAGGTTAAGCCTGTGATTATCTGTTATTATAAGGTTGTTCGGAAAACACAGTACATATTGTGCGTTAACAGGGTGCAGTAAGAAACTCTAATGCGTCAAGTTACTTTCGTAATATATAGACCAACTGTCAAATAATTGCCCTGTATTCTTTAATATTTATACTGTGTTATCTTTGAGAACATGATTTTGCAGCATTACATAAACTATTTACTTCGAAATGAAGTAATAAATACATTTCAGTTATTGGTGTACTGCAAAAACAGCTTTCCCACAGCTTAGCTAGGTTTTTCTTGCATTACATCAAACTTCAATATGCTGCATAGATATTTTGATGGGGTTTAGATCAGGACTTCACAGTGGCTACTTCAAACCATTGATATTGTTGCTCTCTAACCAATCTGTAGTCCGACGTTCTCTGTACAGTGCTTCCGTTCGCTGCCCTGCACAAAGTTAGAATGGCAACCAAGCCAGAGGGCTTTTGCTGAGTCCTTTAAATTGTTGTACAAAATAATGACATCGTCCTCGTTTTTCATAGTTAAATTTTGCTTGGCGTATCGGCCTGTTCCTGGAGCAGCGGAACATCCCAAAAGTATCAAACTTCCTCAACCACGCCTCACCGTGGGTGCAGTAATCTCAGGGAGAAAAGCTCCGCTAGATTTCCCATTAACATAGGAAACATTATTAGGACCACAAAGCTCAATTTCTGTCTTGTATGACCACAGGACATGTTTCTGGAAAGCAATGTATGTCTTGCTTTGTACGTGAGACGAATCGTATACAGATTTTGGCCATTTGATATGAGTAGGCTTAAAAATGCAGTCTTTCTTTGTCTACCAGCTTTAATAGTAATGAACTTTATTACCTACTCATGGAAACGTTACCTTAACCATAAACGAATGCAGCGTATCTTCAGACTAGTAACAAAAGATGTATCGCAGTGCTTATATATGTATTCTAGACCTCTAAATCTAAATACTTGGCCTCCCTCAGGCAACAGTATGCACTGCCATCAGAGATACATATTAGATCGTTTGTTGGCTACAATCATGCACTACTTAATAATACGGACTGATTTTTTGCCTTTTGCTGATCTCAAAACAAGACCAATATTAATCACCTTGTTACTTGTTACATCTTCAAATGGCAGCTGCGTTTCGGTATACAAGATACATCTCCAACCCATATAGAATCTATTATTTTATTTGATGCGTATTGCCAGAGCAGCCAATTCAAAATGTAAAATTTCTTCTTAAGACACCAAGTATTTTCTATTTGAGAAGTAAAAGTTCACGCATTATACAGGATGTTGCAAAATTTTTGGCGCAAACTTCGGCTACTAGTTGAAGATATAAACCCTTATTCATGAATAAAAAACAGTCGAACAACACTTTATTTTTCTGAGATAATCGGCTTTGAAATTTTTCACATAATTCTACTACAGAACGACAGCGAATTCGTAACAGACAGGAACGAGGAATAATGGGCGTTCATTATTGACATGATTCTCTCACAAACTAAGCACTTCTCGATATTTTTATTGATAAAATATATGTGTTTATAATTATATTTTCCACTAGCAGCCGAAGTTTCTACAAAGAATTTTGAAATACCCTTTAGATACAGGGACTTGGTCAAGTAAATATCATTTTAAGCATAAGACTCGTATTTTAGGTTTCCAATATTGCCTAAAATATATAGTGATACGTAAACATTAAAACTGAGATTTATATGACATTGGTCGCATACAGTTAGGAACTAAGAAATACAGGGTGACACATAAGCTATAGGAAACTGAAACATGTCTCACAGACTTAAATTGCAGCAGAATGCGTGTATTTAAAGTTACATATTTACATGATACACTTCAGTGAAATAATCTGTGCAGAGTACTGAACATGAACTAAAGAACAGAAAACATGAATTCATATGAAAATCTTCGACCGTATGAACCTTATTATTAACCAAAACCCAAAGTTTATTCTTTGTTATGCTTGGACTTCTTGAATGATTGGACACGGTTGACAACAATATTTCGTTCCTACGCTTACTTTGGCTATGAAAGAAGCAGTAGCAGACTATTCTGAAAACAAGCATTAAGAATGCTTTCTCATGCTTTTCACAGAATTTTGGGAAGATTGATGTGTTTCCGTAAAATGAGTAATCCTGTAGCTCTGGAAGGCAGCTTACTGTTTGCAATTAAAAAAATAAAATAAAATAGAAAACCGGCTTTACTAGTTTGTCGCCCTCATTCAGTTCTAACTTTTTACATATAAAAATCTACTGCAAGATTGAAATGTACAGAGAAGAAGCAGTTTTTCGAATTTTCAAGTTCGGGCCATAACTGTTTTACTAATGTGAAATTTTAAAAAATGTAACCATCAATAAGTAGCCTTCATTAAGCTCTTTTATTTGATATATCTGCTAATAACTAAATAAAAATGAAAGCGTAATTAGAAATTAAAAAGCTACAGACGGTCCTGAGACGGATAGACAAACATAAATCTGGATTCTACTTTTAAAGCCCTATATAATCTTTTCTATAATATGAGAGCTGTCTGTCTGTCCGTCCGTCTGTCCGAAGCCTTATTTTCCCCCTATCTAATACTGAAGCAAAAGATTGCAAGGTACCTAACTTTTTTTTCACCTAAAAAAAAAGATTGCAAGGTACCCAACTTTTTTTTCGCCTTTTGAAATCTGAATTTCCGTTGGTGAAGTTCGTGGACATGGTGGACTTTGTAGGCTTGGTGGACTTTTGTGGGCTTGGTGAACTTTGTGGGCTTGGTGGACTTTGTGGGCTTGGTGGACTTTGTGGGCTTGGTGGACTTTGTGGGCTTGGTGGACTTTTGTGGGCTTGGTGGACTTTGTGGGCTTGGTGGACTTTGTGGGCTTGGTGGACTTTTGTGGGCTTGGTGGACTTTGTGGGCTTGGTGGACTTTTGTGGGTTTGGTGGACTTTGTGGGCTTGGTGGACTTTGTGGGCTTGATGAATGTAGAAGTATTGTGGAAGTTTTCGATGGGATGGAAAGATGTTTTCAAATACATATTTTCATGACTTATTCAACAAAAGGGTTACGTTTGGTGCATTAGTTGTAGATAATAAATAGGGTTTAGTCTAAGAGACAAGGATATGTGGAAAACAGTATATCTCCCAGAGGAACTCTGTGAAATAATATCACTGACCCACTACAAGAATACATTCAAGGTAAACGATTTCTGACTATATCTCATACAGGGACCAAGAACTTTTCTTGAATGCGGAAACCGGAATATGAATTTTTTTTTTACATTAAAAGTTCCTTCATTTAGAAGTCGTTTTAATAGTTAGGTAAACACTGCAAAATTTCTCTCTTGGGTATAGCAAAAGATATGTCTGCGGAGTTTTTGTAGATATTATGATTCATCCCCATCATTAAAGTGCGGTATGTTCCTTTTATTTCATTGAGGTACAACAGCTAGAAATTAGTGCCGGCCATTAAGGGTTAAAATGAGGCTTCACTAATTAAAGAGAAAACCATCAGAAAAACGATAATATTGGCCAAAACTTAAGTCATAAATCTGAAATGTGATTTTAAAAAATAAAAATAGACACATCAACACATCACATGAATACTCACAATCGGTTAGACTGTGAAGATAAGATACTGATGGCAGTGGAAGTTCTTCCATCAAAAGAATGTAAGCTCGAAGAGCTGTGTGTCTCAAGTAAAGAGCATAACGGAGACCATGAGCTTGATAGTATGGATATTTGGTGTATCTCAGCTGCTGCAGCTCTCAGAGGATGGAGATTTTCTGCTCGTAGCTCTGCCTCATGTGGTTCAGTAAGTTTTGCAAACATACAGCAGTTCGTGAGAATTGTGTTCCTACCTTGGCGAAACCAATTTGGAAGGGTCATCGGAGCAATATTAAAAAACAGCTTTACGTGCAAGGTTTCATTTTCACGCTCAAAATTAAATCCTTTTCACAATTCTTAGGACCTTTACAAACAATATCTTTTAAACATGTAATGGTATGTTTCTTCTTGAAATCGACAAGCTGATCTTGAAAAATTCTCTTTGTGGGAGGTTTTCTTGGAGTTCTGAAGGTTTCCAAAACGGCAGCGGGAGACAAATTTACAACTTTTTGCCGTTCAGGTATAATTATTGTTCTGACAGGTTTCAGTTCAGCTCTCAACTTGACACGAGCACGAGTCTGGAAAAGCACTTCTTCTGCAAAATGTTTGTAGCAGATGAATACATTCTTAAAAGAAGCATGATCCTTGCGATTTAAGAACTTGATCCACTTTTGTTACTGTTTTTTATCTTGAGGTAGAGGGAAGACTGTTCCTTTGTCATATCCTGAGTAGTTTAGAAGCAGCCCACGATAGAATACTTATTGACCATTTTCTTTTCACATTTATTTTGCACAACGCAATTTCACAAAAAACAATAAGCAATTGTGGTTGATGATGCAGACTCATATGCAAATCCCGGTATCTATAATACGTGAGCTTTTTGTTTCATAAGTTGAAAATATTGGTACAAGGTAATGTTCACCTTGTCTTCATGCTACAACGCATGACTTTCAGCAACGAGTAATTGAATTTTTCAAACCTGATTTGTAAGCTCAAGGCACATTTCCTGGTCCTGACTTTGAGACGATCAGTGTACTTTTGAGCAAATATTAGAATTACACTATTAGACCTCGGTACATTCATTAATCTGCTGAATACGTCGTCGTTATACGCAACAGGCAAGCGCTCGATGGATTCGTTTTTGAAGTTACACTTGAGCGAGTTACTGTCCAGGGCCAACAATAGGTCCGGAATAGTTAGCAAGTGACGTCTTAAGAACAATGTCCGAATTTCGAAATTAGCGCATTACGAACTTCATGTAACTTTCGTGTTTCTTTCTCTAAATCCTGATTATCACAAAAATCATCAGTTATTTTTACCCAGGTAAGAGAAGCTGTTCACAAACGTGAGCTATAGACATTTGAGAACAGAATATTTATGAACCTGGCAAGCTGCTTCTCCGGGGCGTAATACATGATATTTGCATACTGTTTTCACTGTATCATACTCAACACAATGTTGATTCGCTGCACTGTCGCTAAATGCTCACAACTTTTGCAACCGGTAGGACGGGACCAGAGGTGAGTTAGTGTTATGATGAAACTGTAGCTCTTTCAGTTTATTTGGCTACCTGTAATATTCGAACGATGTGCATCGAACTGTGTGGGAAGTCTCAGTCCCTATATCTCAGCAATAAACAGATTTACGTGTATCGGGTCTTTCAAATAGAAAGTAATTAAATCGACTTACACTTTACGTACTGGACATAAAGGGCTAGTAACTATAAGAATAGGAATTAATAATATATTATGCTGTTACTGTAGGAGGAGTAATTATCGGCCCAGGACCTGACCTCTCCATGCATGAGTGAACCACAACGATGTCATAGGCAGTCCTGCCACAGTCCCACTGTCACCCACGGAGGTGCAGTGTGTCCATGCCGAAATTCATATCGAAAAGCAGGATTGTACTGAGCGTATGCATAACGTCATGAATACTAATGTTATGAAGCCGCCTCAGCTTATCTGTTTCTGAGCTATATTTGATGCCTCACCCATCGCTGCATTGACGTATTGCATGTATATAGATACTCGCATTGCGCCGGACGCAATTCCAGAGCAGAATTTTTCAATAATAATGTGCCGTGATGCCGATAGCAAGAGTTTGGCTGTCGCAGGGGGAGGAAGTTGGTGAATTCGATCCCCGAGCAAATGTTTTCATTGGGAGACAATTACAACGTCTACACTAAAAACCGATGTTCTTTGATACCGAGCACAATAGAACAGAGATTTTTTTCACCTATAGAGCTTTGTCATTTCTACAACTATAAATTTAGTCTGCAGTCGCTCTAAGGAACAGCGGTTGATAAAGACCCAGCAGAGATTGTTTTTAAGTAGGAGAGCATTGGTTTTTAAAACAGCAATTTTACCACTGTTGTTGCTTACAATTTTGGCTGGGGCACAACCCCAAGGGAATTGTTTTTAATGATACAGCATTGTAGTTTCCAGAACAGCAAATTTACCAATATTACAGCGTACAGCGCTTATATCTTCCCTCTAGAAATGTTGACAATATAAAACTTCACTATCTCTACTACAACAAGTCTGCTCTAGACATTGTTTCTGAGAACAATATATTGGAAGAAACTTCGACCCACTATTATTGTCAGTACAGTAGGAGGTATACAGACTGCCAAGCAAAATTAAGGTTTACGAATACATTTACATAATTAATTGATTGGTGCGGTTTCTTCTCATTGCTCCATTCCTGAAGAGATGAACGAGCCAGATAATAATAATTTAGAATATCCTACACACACATACGGCTTCAGCAGTAGACTATAGAAGCGAGCTTACACGTGTATAAATCATTACACTCAAAAGTAAATTTCACAGCACTTGAAAGATTTTTTAAAAGTGAAGAGTGTTCGCCTTCATCCAAAGAAGTTTCATCCTACAACTCTCTCCCAAACGTTAACACAAAAACTATTATACCTGAAAAGCTTATAAAAAAATATGTGAAAGGTGAAAACTTCCAGTCCGTCCACTAACTTAAAAAGGGCTGCAACATTCATACCTCAGTTTCTCCTAGCTTGAACTCATAGCGTGTACTTAAATCAGAGGTGCTAGATTGCTGTACTGCAGCCACACAAAGCGAAGCACTCGCCTGCGAAAGTGAATTGGACGACAGGGATAACGCATTAGATGAAAGAAACTTTCGTCGCATATAAGTATGTATTATAATGAAGATTACTCCGGCTCGAACTCTAATCAGCAACTCCTCCGAAAAAAAAAAAAAAATGTGCACCCAAAATTTACTCTTCATCAGGCACTATGATATCGAATACCCTCTGAGGTTATATCATTAAATTTATAATCTGAACTAAAAGATAATAAAAAAAATTGTGAAAGAGCACAGGAGTGTTGCAATCATGGCCCTGTCTCACCTACAATAACCCTATCCACGAGAAAAAAGTAAATGAGGATTCCTTGCATTGATCGTGTTACCTAAAACGACTCGACTTTGAGTAGAGGATGACAGTCGTATGGCGCGAGTAAGTCCGGGGCCTCATGAACAGACGTAACATATTCGTTGCGGAAAAAATGTAGAGTCGGACATAACATCAACTGCCCCCACCTGCGCAGCCCAGATCGTGCGAAACACCATGCATTGCTATTGGTCACAGGCAGCATGTCACTCGCAAAAATTCATATTACACATCGCTTGTTGTGTCGGTGGGGCAACAGCCTAACCCAGGGGTTGCGCCTGGATTAAGTTATTGAGCTGTTGCTTATATATGCATAGCTGTGAGGGTCTTCAGTGTCGTACACCTCCCCTTTAATAGGCATCAGCTGTTTTTAAATCCCCCGAAGTATCTGCTGGGACGTAGAGTTTTCAGATAGTTTGTGTATCTGTTCTTCCACGCTCAAAGCTGCCGAAACGTGGGTTTTCCCAAAGTTCGTTGGTTTTCCCAAAATCTCATTGGCAGCCCTGGCAGTGGCTTTAGAACGTTGGCTCACTTGTGGCATGGCCGCTGTTAGTGAGGAGGTGAAGGTGCCGCTGCTGCAATTACTTACTTTCCTGGACTCGGCTCAAAAAGCCCACGAGGGCAGTCAAGCAGTATAATATGTTATTCTGTCTGTCGGATCAAGTCCACTGAGGTGGGTTGCGGTCTAGAAGATCCAGTCCAGTCGTACATCAGTACTAGATTTCAGTATATCTTTTTGAGTTAAAAAAATAAGGCCGATGCTTTGTAATAAGCTTCACTTGAGGAATTGTGCAAAAAAATAGGCTAGTGAGATCCGTTGAGCTCAGCTATAGAGAAGCATCATCATCCACACCTTGTACCGCATGTTGCCTCGAGCTCTTTCAATACGCTCACCCCAGAGCCTGCAGTGGAGGCGTCCACCTCGTTCCAAAAACGATGTATCGCTTTGATAGCAGCGATGCTATCAAGAGTATGTCCATGCATGTCTGTTGTGCGAGAACCAACTCGATATGGAGCGAGAAGCAGAAATTTATTGCCTTAAAATGGACTATTTCCAGGCTTTATATCGTGCTATAAACGATGGCTCACAAGTGCTGTATAAGCCTCCGAGCCTGCACGTGTTTGAACGAGCGGCCTCGATTCATACTGCTGAGATTGAAGTAATCTCAGTGTTTTTATCATAACCATGGAAAAGTTCATCTTAGTAACGAGGTGTGGATGAAAATTCTGCTGATGATTGATTGCACTGATATTATGAAAGCTTCGTGCTGCCAAGAATGCCCTAGGGTAAACTACCTCAATAGCAGATGTTGCATGGATTCACCGAGATTATACACTTATTATAAGGACTTTTAGATTCGTCATGCGCCTAAAACTGTAGTATAAGTAAACAGTAATAAAGATGCACACACAAAGTAAAATAAAACATCTTTACCTCCGCCAAGGCAGTTACATTTTTGTCGTATTTGTCTTTTTATCTGTCTGTATGTCTGTCACAAAGACTACTCAAAAAGTTATGAACGGATCTTTACGAAAGCTAGAGGGATTGCTAAGCATGTTAACAGTAACAGATGATTATTATACGGTGAAAATACATTCCTCTGTTTGTTTGTTTGTTTGCCTATTTTTTCTTAGTGCTATAACTCAAAAATTTATGGACGGATTTCCATAAAATATACATGAGTTGTTAGGCAGATTGTGAAGAGTGAATGACCAAATTTTTGTGGTGATCTGTTAGTTCGTTCGTTTGTATCAAGCTGTGTTTGAGTTTGTGCTTCTTAGCACAAAATTTAGTAAGGGATCTTTATGAAATGTTCAGGATTTGTTAGTTATGTTAAAAGACATGAATAATTAAATTTTAGCGATGATCAGTTGGTCTATTTGTGTATTTGACTTATGTTTGTCATAATGTTTGTTAGCAGGTAACTCATGAACTTATATAAACGGATCTTCAAGAAAGCCACAGAAACTGTTAATACTCTTAACAGGCACAAATTATTAGTTTTTATTGTTGATACAAAGAAAGTCGATCATATTGTGCAGACGCCGATACACCAAAGGTGTGACACGCCCGTCGTTGTCAATAAAAGCTAGCCCCAGAGCCGCGGCATATAGACTACTACCGCTGCCGGCTTGCCATCGGCGGTCGGTATGCGCGGTGTGAAGCATTGATTTATACCGCTAGATGACCTTTCCATCTTAATGGTCGATTCTATATAGCGCTTGTGCATATAGACATTTACATAGTGGGCTAATAATAGTGTATAGTACGATGTATTGTACTAAGATTCTAAATGTAGTGCCTGTCAGAGTAGCACCATATTGATATAGCGTAGCTAGTCGCTATAGTCTGCAAAAACATACTGTAAGAGTGATAAGTGTACTGAAAGGCGAAAGATAATGGATATCGAGTAAATCTGTGTGTTACTGCCATCAACTGGTGAACCCCTGGTAATCCGATACCAGTGACAGAGAGATCACTGAAGATGAAGATATGTCTATAGACTATTATTGATAGTGTCAGCAAGTAGTTCCAGGTGGGAACCTTTGTGCGACACAATAGAGATTGTGCTGGTGTCGCCTGCCGACTCAGTGACAGCGGCAACCAGTGCGCTTGCCGGGGCGTAATTTGAAGTTACTGACAGTAAGCAGAAAACCCCCTAACCAAGCCAGTATAGTAACCCCCAAGCCACGCGCCTGCACATTGGCGGCCAGTTTCAAGTTGATCCAGCGATGAAGAGATGCAGAGTACGCCGAGTTTACGCCGGTGTCTTGGCCGATTTCAGAAGAAAAGGGGGAAGGAACTATGAGCAATCAACGTGAAATCAAAGTGAACTACAAGTGAACGAATGTGAGACGAAGATATCCAGCGAAGAGACTACAACCAATTTGAATTTTTTTGTTTTCCGATGCCTTGCTTAGCGGAGGTATGCGCTGTCAGAGTGCTCTGCTAAAGAATTCTCCGGTTTCATGTACTGAAGGAAGGTAACCTCGGAATATTTCCTAACAGCGTTCTTTTACGATGCTGTGGTCATGACTACATGAACAAAAAGAAAAGTCTAACGCTTGTGAAGTTTTCATTAGCTGTTACATAAATTCATGTGGTACATTTCATTGATAACCAGAGTACTTCATGACCCCTGTTTACTCTCCTCCAAGTTCGCAATCAATACCTCTGCCTTGCCGAAGCATACCAGCTAGCAAGTCAACTTCGCTGCATGGAGGCACTGGAGAAAAATGAAGTGACTGGACTCACGCAGACAATCGACCTATGTCAGGTAATTAATGAGCCTAATTGGTGTTTCTGCCTGAGTGTGTCTCACTCAAAAGTGTCCTGCCGTCCTCGGTGCGTGCAGCAGAGGCTGGGATGCGTTTTATTTTCTGACGGCGCTGCAAAACCTCCTTGGCAACGGCAGATGTGGAGGGCGGCAATGCGCTTGCTCGTCAACTAAGGATGATGATTATAATTATCGGTTGTACTTCCCGCGGAAAGTCAGCACTACGCAAAGAGAGAAGCATGCTTGTTGCTATTCGTGCGTGATGCGTGCATATCCCTGAAGCGAAGGAGCTTGTCGAATAAGAATGATTGTCGCTAGCGCCGAAATGGGCAAAGTAAGCGCTACGTGAAAGGAAAAGTTGTTGACGGCCATGCAAGCTGCTTTATTACCTACATACCTGGAAAGCATACGAGCTCGAATAAGAATGATTGTCGACTATGCTACCAGTGAAACATGAGCACTACGGTAGACAAAAAAAAAGTTAGTAGCTGTTGTAAACGCAACTAAATTGAGCTCTATACTATAATAGATGTAGCACAGCGACGTAGCAGCGGTACACACAGAAAAGTACGTTCTTTACAATAAAAAACACCTGGTTTCTTATCACTAACGACGAAATATTTTAGCTACAAAGCAATAATAATTTAATTAATCGTAAAAGATACTGTTGTTGATCACAACGTTCCTGTTCATTGCTTGTTAATCACAAACGACAATGTGCATAGACGCAAACTCAAACGACAAGGTAGTTTACAGTTTACCAATTTTGTTTAATGGCAAACAACCATTTTTCTGCGTGTAGTCGCCCCACTCCTGACTTGATCTTAGTGCTGAAGGGTTGTAGGGTTGCTCCGTAAATTTGTGCGTGAAATGTTCAATTCTTTAGGATATATTAGTTATTACATACGTCAATGCTACCAAAACCTGTGGTCATATAAAAAAATTATGTGGCGTTTGGTTGCTCTTCCTTAAGAGTATTGCCTGAGCTAGACCCACATAATATAGACGGTACCTTTTAATATCAATTATGCCCTCGACCACGCCCTTCATTTTCTGTTCAAAAAACACAGAAATTACAATCCTCCATAGTGACTATATGGGTAAATTAAGTGCACTGTTAACTTCGCATCTATCATGTTCTCAATATTACATCCATTGTTCTGATGCTGCAGCCGGCACCGACACAAAGGCATTTCAATTTCTCAAGTTTGAAATCTAATCTAAAGGAGTTAGCTTCAAGTGTGAAATTGGGAACTCAGACAAGGAGAGAAGGGCAAGCAGGGAGCCTAGTGGGCAGTAGTTCTTGAGCTTGTTCAGGGCACCGACTCCCCTTGTGCCTCCTTCATTCATCCAAACTTCTTAATTTAAATGAAATGTAGCTATTGTATGAGCACAAGCATAGTATGTTTGTGTGAGTCATGACTTCTGATGCACGCCGAGGCAGGTATATACCATCGGTTCAAGCCAATGCCTGCTAGTTTTGAGATGATACTTTTTTTCAGCACCTATGTTGACTTACCAAATCCCTGGATTCGTCGGAACCCACTTTAAAATTTCTACTCTAGAAGGAAAACGTCCACTGTGCTTTGCAAATGCTCATCTCACCACCGCCACAGTTATCAGTGTGAGTCGTCCGTATAAAGATGCTATAGTAACTTTGGGCTCGAATAGCATTTTTATACGTGGGTTTCCGCGTTGCTGCTAGCGGCATGGCAGTTGTGCTTTTATCTATTATCTCAATTACCTCCGCCCAGAAGGTTATGCTTTCATCGAGTTTTTTATTTTTGGACAGTTACCAAATAACTTAAAAAGTTTCCGACGGATCTTTACCATATATATAGGGATTGTTAGGTATGTTAGGAAAACCAAATGGTTACCTTTTGGTGAAGTTCCATTCTACCGTTTTCTTTTTTTTTTTTTTTTTCTTTGTTGTTCTTTGTTCGTTACAAGACACAGCCCAGTCAGAAATAATGGTTGTGATTATAGTAGAACAACTATGATTATGGTCGAGACTTTGGTTGTTTATTATCGAAATATCCTCCATATTCAACCATTTATGGGGTGCAGTATGGTAGAAATGTGTCACAACCTTCGACCATNATTATAGTAGAACAACTATGATTATGGTCGAGACTTTGGTTGTTTATTATCGAAATATCCTCCATATTCAACCATTTATGGGGTGCAGTATGGTAGAAATGTGTCACAACCTTCGACCATATTGACACCATAATTCTCGACCATAAATACCCAATTACAACTATTAAGGTTGTAGCTCTTCAACCATGATCTACAATAGTGAACCGTAAGAAACACCATTCACGACCAAAATCGACTGTGTTCAGCGAATGATACAACTATATTCTACCAAGATATACTTTTTTAACTGTTGATATATTAGGCAGTCGGTGTCTGCTTTGCTTGCTGATGATTACTTTAAAAAAAAATAGCTTAATTACTACGTGCGTGTTAGGCCTGCAGCTCAGAATGGTCTCAGGCTCTAAACTTCAGAACGATGCTAGAGCAGGAGCTTGAACCAGTCTGTGCAGTTAACGCACGTTTATATGTACAGTATCTTCTATAACTCTAAGTCGGTATAGAGCTACTATGCCCAGTTTAGAGGAAGTCACAACTCGATTGATAATTTCCGGCCGTACCCGTTGTCAGGGTACGTAAGGTTAAATATTTCATGAAACTTGACATCTTTCACACAAAGCTGATGGAAATAATTTCTTGATAAATCTTTACAGATATGAACTGAATTAACATAAAAATAGATGGCAATTTTTGATCAAAGATTGCAATGCTATTTAGAAAGGGATACAACAAAAACAGTGAAGAAAATGGATAACTACCCTAAAGTGGCTAAGCGTAAAAAAATATTGGAAAAACAATAGATAAAAATAATGTCAAGGCCGTTAGTGTCCATACATACCCTGCAATTTTTACGTTTCATCGACAGGAAAGAAAAGATTAAAAATATGCACAATTTTTGCACCATGATATGAATTTTTAGATTTTTTTCATTCAATGGTCGATAATGTTGGGAATTCTAGCCATATTATTAAAATCCATGGCAATCCATACATGTTCTGTCCCCTATAATGGGAGCAATTCCCCTCGTGATCCTACGTGCAGAAATCCGTGGATAAGCTATCATAGTTATGCTCTAGCATATGCTCTACCATATATAGCCTTTAAACATCCATGTACTACCATCTACCATATATAGTAGTCAAACATCCATGTACGACCATCGACCTTCGTTTCCTGACAAAGCTTAAACAAACAATATAGCCTCCACCAATATCGACCTAAATATACTAAAATCAACGTTATGTTATGGTCGACATATCTACCACATTTTTCATCATCCATAATCGACATCTCTCATACACTCCTATATTCTACTATAATCGCAACCATAATTTCCGACTGGGAGGTGACCAACTTTTCGTGATGATTGGTTTGTCAGTTTTTGTGTGTGACTAATGTTCGTCAAAATGTTTGTCAAATCATAATTGAAAAAGTTACCGACTGATCTTCCGTTAACACTCCCATCCTTGTCGGAGGTACGGGGTCTCAAAGCGCTCTAGTTCAAAGATAACTTCATGTGACACTAAGTGAGAAGCAGCTCATTACTGGAGAAGCTACAATACAGTAAAAATAGAGGTGGTGTAGGAAGCTTTGTTGCTAGACGGCACTGCCAGAGAATGGTTTATTTTCTCATTATTTTATGATTTTTTTCCTCTCTATCAACAATACCTATATAGGGTGCATCATAGGTGGGTCTCGCCCACGTTGAACTGCATGTAGTTAAGACCTTTATGACTGACTTCAAAAGTTTTTAGGTTTTCTTTTGATTTACAGACTGAGAGCTTATTTTTCTTCGCAAACTTTGAAATGGTCAGTTTACATATGAACAAGCCTTAAACTCTCTTTAGTAGGCAACTGTCCATGTATAAATAAGAGCAATCTCTACTATAGGCAATACATAATCTCTCTCTAGTGAAATGCTATATGTGAGCGAAACTAGGGCAGATGGAGATGGTAAGAAGAGCTGATCGGACAGCATAGTGCCGGGGTTCCTAAGCAAGGGTGCTCGCACCCCTTAAGGGTGCGAGATGACCTACTAAGGGGTTCAAAACTTCGATATAATAAAGTTGAATAGAAGAAATTTGCACACAAAAGTGGTGTAAATTTCATTCTTCATCTGTTATCAGATGAGGTATTACTTTCATTGGTTGTGATAACATGTTAAAAGTTTTCGAGGTGCACCAAGCTGAGAAAACATACTGCTCTACAATAGATGAGGAGATGCAGCATTGAGCAAGACCAGTGTTCTCGGGTTTCCCAGGAAGAGGTACGGTCAAATTGACATTAGCTTTTACTTTTGAGGGTCAAATGTACTCACCAAGTTCTAGTCTAAGGAATATTTTGAGAAGAGTGAAAGGAACGACGCCTGTATCGCATGAAATCCAGATTGAAGCATGTTTCATCTGCCTTCATCTAACTAAGGTACTAAAATAGGAGCACTTCAGCTTTTCCCAAGTGTCAGGAGCAAGAGAAAACGACCAAAGTCAGTTGCCGGAAACTGGCTGACTGGCTTATAAATTTATGGCGCAAGCTCTAACAGCCATCTAAAT
Organism: Parhyale hawaiensis; assembly: GCA_001587735.2. NCBI lineage: Eukaryota > Metazoa > Arthropoda > Malacostraca > Amphipoda > Hyalidae > Parhyale > Parhyale hawaiensis. The sequence goes on along the minus strand of LQNS02278094.1, from coordinate 8,680,046 downwards.
TAGTTCTACAGTTTCCACGAAAATGTCAAGAAAGCGATGTAGCGAGAATTCACCAAATCTGGCGAGGCGCACCGCAACGCAAGCGTTTCCAGAAGCCCCAGCTCCTTGTAATCTCTTCAATCGACGACTAATTACATGGGATAAAATAACATAAAGAATATTTGACTTTCGATGCTCATCATCAGCATCACCTGTCGCATTGGCTTTTAGCTCTCTAATCCGGTTATGTCATCCAAGCCAGAACTGGGTAAAACTTTGCATTTAGTGTAAATGGGGCACCTTGTGCTGCAAGTACACTGTGTAGAGCATAACCAATACTCATCCCAAGTGCTCATCTAAAGATTTTAATTTGTGGCTTTGTGTTGTAACTAAGCCTATCGATACTTCATTAAGTGTATCGTTTGAATCTAACTTTCGAAGCGTAGGTGTGATCTAAATTCTGTGTTTTTGCTTTCTTTAATACTGCCAGTTATGTAGTGGGATCTACCGTTAGAAGAAAACGTTTTTAGAACTCAAGTCTATGGCGGTTTTTCGAAACGTATCGCCCAATCATTGTTGTTATGAGAAAAATTACACAGCTGCCGTGGTGAAGAGGCCGCTATAAAGCAAATGACATGCGATGATGAGGAGCGAGCGGCGGCAGTTTAGAATAACGTGTCTCATGCGGTCTCGTTTTCGCTGAACTCTTTCGCTTACTGAACGTATTAGGGAGGCAGGGGCGGAATCAATTCAAATGCGCCGACTGAGGGGGCGAAAGTTAGGGCTTCTCGCCCACGTAAGTTATTTTGGGTCCATCTGTTAAATGCTTGCATACACAAAGCAGTTAACGTTTTATGCTACCAACCTCATCCTGAAACAGCAACTTCAAGTATTAATAATCAAACTCATCATTTCGATTTTCCTCTACTCAATCCAGCATGGCCAGATGTGCGGGTAAATTTTACTCACTTTGGAAGGTGATAGACCAGAGGATTTATTAATATTAGAAAGGCATTTTGTATACACCAGCGATAAACTGGCTATGATGTGTTTTTCCTAAATTCGATCGGAGACTTCTAGTGGACCCGAGGGTCTTGAGTTCATTTAAATAACCCAGTGCAGCGAAGCGAAAACTGACGTTGGCTATGCCCTGTGTTGCACTAAACCTGCCAGTCGGTTTCTGTCCAATCAGTGTCAGTTCGGCTGCTGATGAGGGTGGTGGTTTTTTGCTCAATTACAGATGCAACTTGTTGATACTTGCTCGGGAACGTGAGTTATGCTGCAGGCTGTGTTTCACTTTTGTTTTTAAGCTTCATGAGTGTTCCTTATCCTCGTGCAAACACTGCCTATGTACTATTAAGTGACGTTAAGAATCCAAGTAACAACAAAAATATCCTGAGGTTGACTCTAAAAACATATTTACTATGCCTCTCTCGCGCACTGTGATGATTAAACTGCTTTGGCATAATTGATTTCACAACGACCTGGAAGTTGACACGAAGCTGCTTGGAGGGTAGGATGGGGATAGCTGCAAATAAACTCTTTTGCTGTCAGTATTTTCATCATTTCTTGAGTACATATGACTCTCAATTCTTCACTGCACTAGATGGGCTATGTATTACTCCCTGTCGGAGGCTCTGGGTTCCGGCGTCCCTCGACATAAGCGGGCGTTGTGTGACTGTCTTGATGTTGTTAGTAGAATTTGCTACAAATGCTAGTCAGTCTAACTATGCCTGTACGGCGGCTTCGCTGTGTCTTACCTGCTACCATGTTATATTTTCACCTTCTAAATAAAATATATACATTTGAAAATATCACTATCAGATAATATTAAAATGGATATATGAAACATATAAAGAGCAGAAGAGACTAAATATTTGGACAGAAAATTAAAACCACTTTTCTTCTTATATCCAGTTTCAGCTGTCGCATGGTTGAAGTTTCAATACTGAAATGTGACGGTACTACGCGATATACGGTAACATATACGGTCAATATACATCGCGCATCACCACTACATTAACAACAGAAATAATATTTTCAGGATAAAAAGAAGCACCAAGGTGATCACCAACATATTAAAAACCAGACATATTAAAAATCACAAACGTTTCGGCTTTTTAAAAATCCATCATCAGTGTTCTGAAGATGATAAAATTTGGATTATACAAGTAGTTAAGACTCAAGAATAACGAAAATATATCCATCGTAGGTCCCTAACCGTTAAAACTCTATGAAATAATGGAGAGCTTAACAGCCGATACACACTCCTTTAGCTCAGGCCTACGTTTAAAAATCTAAAACGATTTTAAAATGCGCACTCAGCCGTGGTTTGGGTCGTGTCTAAAATAGAAAAATTATTGCTGCTAAAAACATAGTCACTATTGATACAGTGGTCACGGATGGAAGATTTTGAAGGTTTCGTTAAAAGTTGACGAGTTCGAAAAGAAGTTCCTCTGTGTTGGGTGCACCTCACAAACAATTGGAGAGCAGTGCTCCCAATGTACGATCGCTCGCAGCGATCACACCTGTAATTATACACTACTGAGGAGCGCACCAACACGTCGGATACTTCTCTTCGATTAAAAAATGAACCGATTTTAAAATTATTTTTAAAATATATACATGGATCAAGGTGGGGAAAATACTTGTGTAGTTTTGAGACTAATTTTTGATCATTTTTTTCTATTTGGAACCTGATGAATGGTAATTGCAAGTATAACCGTGATTTGCATACAGTGGGGAATTTAGGTTTCTGATGAAATTTGCTGTTTAGAAAGTATTTTAATTTTTGATCAACTTAATATAACGAAAAGTTATTCATTTAAAACAATTTGCTCTGAATCAACCTATCTTTAGAACAGAAATAATATTTCCTGGGAAATTTCGTACCTAGTACAAGAGTAAACAGCAAAATAAATGAAAACATACCTTATTTTCTTACAGACTTTCCACTGTAGCAATACTAACACCACACGCCAGCGATGTAACTAGTATCGTTCGTAGCATCTTCATCATTAATTCATCAGCCTGTACTCACAATTCCATTACCACCCACTTCAGAAGATTGCCAAGCCTCATCACCTCCCATGGGGTGGTTAAGCTCATACCTATTTACCAGACATAAACTCATTCCTGCGTAACGATCTCATGCACGCCTCCCAAGCAACACAATACAGTAAGTATGCCACAGGCCCAAGCCTGTTTCTGCTCTCGGAAACCCCTTTCTTGCTAAATGGGCCGAGTCTCTAAGGGTCTTCAGCTCCGCGGGAAAATGGTGTGTGGGAATTGCATCGGTGCGTCCAGATAGAGTATAGTATGTGTAACAATATTATCTTCGTTTCAATTTTTTAAAACTTTGGTTTCGTTTCAGTGCGGTGTCACAACTTGAAACCGCTGCTTAAAAGAGACAAAAAGCGAAAATTCGAGATCCATAATTTGGAGCGTGACTACAACTTATTGCGTTTGAACACTGCGCTAAACAACATATCTTTGCCAATTCACCCTTGCTCAAAATGAAGAGAGCTGTTCGAAACTTTTCCATCGGCCCTAAGTATAGTGCAAACACTGCAGAAGCGGCTGGGGTTTTAAATAATCTTTTAACAGTGTAACACTGCACAAGCCGAGGCAGCGCTCGCGATAACTGAATAGGAAAAGTAATTCTAAAAATTACTTTGAATTTTTTGCCCTCGTTGGGCAGCGGCTTGTACGTTATTATGATAAGTTGCGAAGTGACCTTTCGCTATTCTGGCAAGCATACTCTACAAATTGTTCAAATTGTTAACGGAAATTTCCCTGCTATGAACACCTGTGTACTTATGCAAATAAGTTTTAAATAAAAGATGGTTTCAAACCTTATGCTGTATATGAACTGCTATGGTCAGCCACCATGAGCACTTCTGGTTATCTGGAATGTAGATGCACCCGCATACTCATTGAGTTTCAATACACGTACACTGCATGTGCTGTTACTGTGTATTGTGAATGTTCTACGAAAGGAAGCTTGGCGGCTGTGATACTGAATACAAAACGCCAGGAAAAACGAAATGTTCAAAATGCTGCAGCTTATTTATGACGATGAGGGAACTTCATAAAAGGCGATGACTACGGACGGAAATATCCCACGCTTTAAACAAACTCTCATATTCTATATTTGCGTTTCAGCTGCTCTTTGGCAGAATTTTGTGTTTGAGTGCTCCCATCGAACTCAGTCTTCATTATATTTAGTACATTATGGTAATGTGATATATATCAATTCCGGTTAGACACCACCCATCTAAATTACAGACTAAATATAACCACGGTCTCTGACAGGGTGAGTACAATAACCCTAAACTTGCCAGACAAGTGCATCTTAATATAACTTATGTATGTATTTAGTCCACCAGAGAATTAACTGCGTTCATTTTACGTTAAAAGGCTGACTCACGTATAAACACCGTACACGAGGATGTGCATATAGACAGGCCCCTCTCCACGGCATCAGTAGCTGTAGCTCCTCAACCAACGCTGCTCTCACTTCTGCCGACAGTTGTCTCAAGCCTTGCTAATTAACGCTAGAACTAAGCCTTCTAAACCTGCCTCTGCAGATCAGAAGAAGTCCATACTCGACTGCCGGAGCTCGTTTGAATCTTGCATGTGCTGATGAGAATTCGCTACAGAAGTGGAAAGTAAAATTAGTTTTTGACTGGAAACTGAATGGACTTGAAATTGGCTACGTGGTAGAGAATGATGCGGTCTTCCAGAGTATATTTAACCATTACGCTCACCTGAATAGATCCCACACAGTGAATGTGCTGTACAGTTCAGAATGCGAGGGAAAAGTATGATCGATAAGAGAGGCAGGTAATAAACTGCAAGAATTATTTATATTAATACGCTTAAGCTTTCTTAGGCATTAACCCCACTTCCACTTTCAGCGCAGTGATGACAACTTCCAGCACAAGTTATGGCGCCGATATCTCTATATAGGGACTTGTCATTCATTATTTCATGGTGTTCTGGATGGAGTATGAAGCTGAATACCAGCAAGCCTAAGCCTAAGATTGTCAGTCGGTCTCGGATACTCTTACCGCACCGCAGCATCATTCTTTAAAACTTGGTGAGAGTTTGCTCTCTCTAGGAGTCTAAATCCTGGGAAATTTTCGCTGTCGTTATTGTTGATGATGAGAATTTTACGTTTGAATCGCATATTAGGTTAGTGATTCGTGCCACGTGCTTCCAATAAGATTGAACTCCTGCGCAAGGTTAACTTTGTGTTTGGTGATAAAGATGTAGTCTTCAGATGCTTTTATGTTTTTGCGGCGTGTGTTGGAGTATTGCTAACAGAGCTGGGCTTCGGCTGCTGACAGTCACTTGCGTCTACTGGAACAACTTGCTATCTCCGCCAAAGACAGTGTGATATGACTAGATTATTAGATTCGATTAGATAGGCGGCAGTAGACGAACCAATGGGCCCCTTCTCAAAGAGACAACGGAACTTTGGCCCCGGCCCTCTAACAGCTATTGCCATTGTGTTAGTAAGATATAGAGGACTGAAGAAAAGCGAAAAAAATTGGAAGAATGCCTGCCAAAGAGACGATCATGAATGCACGCAAGCATGATCAAGAGCCGCTGATAAACGGAGTTGAAAAATGCCAAACTGTGTAGTTGGAGCAGGAGAGAGAAGAAGATGGATTAAGGTGGCCTCGGAAGCTTCGGCTTCTAAGAGTTTGCAACTCCTAGAGTAGCAGTTCTAAGCTGTGGAGGCTGTCTCACCCAGTGTATGTCAAGATAATTTTTAAACGCGCTGACTGACTCCACACTCACAACATCGGAAGGGAGTCTATTCCGAATGCTGACTATGGAATACGGAAAGAACTGCTGATTTAATGTCGTTCTCTCAGCTTTATGCTTGAGTTTTTGACCGTTGTTTCGTAGCGATCATTGAGGTCTCTTTTCAAGACTCCCTTTGTAGGTACGTCGTTGAAGCCATTCAAATACTTGAATGTTTCTGTTAGTTGCCTCCTGAGTCGTCTTTGCTCGAGGGAGATCAGACCCAGTTCCTTTAGGCGACATTCATACGGCTCGTTTCTCAGCTGAGGTATCAATTTCATTTCTCTGCGTTAGACTCTTTCCATGTTATTGATATCTTTACAGAGATGTGGCGACCAGAATTGAACAGCAAATTCTAAGTGTGGCCGCACTAATGCCTTGTACGAGGGAACGATGATGTCCTTGGACTTGTATTAAAAAATTCTGGTGATGAATCCGAGTACTCTGCTTGCCATTTTCACACTCTTGTCAACTTGCTGACTGTGTTGTAGTTTATTTGTAATAGTGATTTCCAAGTCACGTTGTTGGGTGACAGCAGGCAATACCGTCCCGTTCATTTTCGAAAGAGTTGAAAGATTCACCAGCCCTATGTGCATTACTGAGCATTTGTCGACATTTGAGTTCATCTGCCACATTGTGCTCCATTCCATGAGGTGGTTAAGGTCTTGTTGGAGCTCGGCTTTTTTTGTGGCAGGATGACAGTTTAGTATCATCCGCAAATTTACTGATTTTACTACAGATGTTTAGATCGAGGTCATTGATGTAATTGAGAACAAAAGCGGGCCAAGTACGCTACCTTGTGGAACCCCTGATGATACCTGTGTCCAGGCGCTCGTCTCTCCTTCAAGCTTCACTCGTAGCTGCCGGCCCGTAAGCCATGCCCTGATCCATCTTAAGTAGTCTCCCTGGACGCCATGGGCTTCCAATTTTTTCATTAGCCGTTGACAGGGGACTTTGTCAAAAGCCTAGTAATCTGTAAATCTGTCCCATCGGCGGAGAGTGCCCTGTCTGAGTCTGTTTTATAAGATATACAACAACAGGAACCATCGGTTGTATTTTTTTTGTCCCAGCTCGCAAAGTCTTTGTGAAGAACACATGAGCTGCGGCTTATACCCACCTCTTTACCTTAAAGACTATTTGGTGCCGATCTTACCACTTTAGTCGGTGTCTTCTAGTCTTATCCGTTTTGACCTGGAAGTCCTTGCCGTGGTTCGGCTGTGTGAATCTGCAGGCGTTTAAGTCAGCTTTTAATGGTTTTTCGGTAGATTTTTCTCAGCGGCATCTAGGACTTCCAGGTGTTGCATAAAGCTTCATTTGTGGTTGATTACCTATCCATGCTGGCTCGAGGACGCGTAGTGTTAATAATAATTTGTATAGCCTCTAAAGACGTCATCGATTTGAGCAGTTACATCGACATCAGATCATCTCACTAGCTTCTTTATCCACGCATTTCAGTAGTCAATTCAAAACTAGTTACCCGTGAGGCAGCCTCACACTTAAAGCAGGACACTAGGCTTAAGGCCTTTTCAACGGTAATCATTTTGGGATTAACGCCTGAAACTCGGTTGAAAGAAGTCTATCCGATACTCATGATTGAAGTCCCGGATATCCCAAAGCTCATAGGATTGGCTTTTCTCCAGAAAATTGTCTTAACCGATGTCGCCATTTGGTGCACGAGCTTACTCGACTCTTCGACGCTAATTCATCTCCTAATCTTCCTCTAAATTAAATCATCCACATCGAAATCCAAATGCACTCTCTAAGCTTTACGAAAATTAATCTGTCTCTGCCTGTTGCAGAGCTTTAAAAGTACACAGAAAATTATTACATATAGATCATTCCTGTTGAGCAGTGCTGGGCGCGGAATCACAAAGCAGTTGGTTACCGATTGCAATTCCACGATCGAAAATGTAACAGTCAGCGACTGAGGCGTGCTTTTTAAAAATGAATTAAAATTTTGTGATCCTGCAATGGGCAATCGCTAGTGAAGTTTCTTTCAACAATATAAGGGTTAACCCATCAAACCTCATTCTTTAGCAATGCCTCTTCAGTCAACTTCTGAGGGTATTTATCTTCAACCTATAATGTATAAGCCGGACACCAGAGCCAATATATTGATTGGAAAATAGAGGAAAGACGTGGAAATAGCTGACAAGCACTACCTGCATTATTAATAGTCTCTTTTATAACTAGAGCACTCTGAGAGCGCATACCTCCGCCAAGTGAGGCAACGGTAGCAAAAAATTCAAATTTGTTCTGAAACCATAATTTTCTTTGTATAAACTCCAAAATCTAATCATTTGTGTCTTATTATATTAATAACGGCTTGTTTAATTTTCTTGAAAATCCCTTTCATGACATTTTGAGTTAAAGTGTTAACAAACGTTATGACAAACATGAGTCAAACATACAAACGAACAAACCAATCTGCACCAAAATATGATAATTTATGTCTTTTAACATTACTAACAACCGCTATAAATTTCATAAAGATCCATTAATTATTTTTAAAGTTATTGTGCTAACAAGCATAAAATTAAAAACAGAGACAAACGAACGAACGAACAAATGGATCATTACCAAAATTTGGTCAAATACTCTTTGTTATATACCCAACAACTCATGTTAATTTCATCAAAATCCATCCGTAACTTGTTGAGTTATGGCATCGAGAATAATGAGGCAGACAAACAAACAAACGGATGGACATATCTTTACCAAAAGTTAATCATCTGTTCCTCCTAACATACCTAACAATCCCTGTAAATTTCATCGAAATCAGTTCGTAACTTTTTGAGTTATCTTGGTGACAGACAGACTAACAAACAAACAGACAGACAAACACGACGAAAACATAAGCTCCTTGGCGGAGGTAATTATTCAGTCTTCATTAGTCTAGCACTAACTTACGCTCATTTGTTTACCGTTGCCCTAGCAGACATCACATACTGCTCTTTTATCCGTAGTGTTTTGCATTTCACAATGCCAACCGGTACCGATACCGCAATGCAAACTAGCGCATGTCTGCCAAGTAGCTTAATTGAGTTTGGGGTGGCGGCTGCTATTTGACCCACACACAACCAAAAATGTTGGTTCTTTATCGTTCAACGACTGGTAGTTTTGCACTAAATTAATCTGCTAGCGCTTCGTTATTTACGGAAATTAATTTTGCACCTGGTGGTGGCAAAAATAAAAATAGTAGTTTTTCAGTATAAATAGTCGGATCGTGGAATAGCGAAATTTAGGCAGAAACTTTCCTCGATCACAATTACGAAGTTAATTCAAATATATTCAAAATTCTGGGATCTCCATGATCGCAGAATTATGGACTTTAACTATGAAACACCCAGCGCTGCTCTTGAGAATCAGTCCGCGGAACAAGACGCGACCGTCGAGCCCATCACATAGAAGTTGACGTAACCATCGAGCACAAACACTTGGAACAAGACGTGACCATTGAACCCATCACATAGATGTAGACGTAACCATCGACCACAAACACTTGGAACATGACGTGACCAGCGAGCCCATCATATAGAAGTAGACGTAACCATCGAGCACAAACACTTGGAACATGACGTGACCAGCGAGCCCTTCACATAGAAGTAGACGTAACCATTGAGCACAAACACTTGGAACAAGACGTGACCATTGAGCCCATCATATAGAAATAGACGTAACCATCGACTACAAACACTTGGAACAAGAAGTGACCGTTGAGTCCATCACAGAGAAGTAGAGGTAACCATCGAGCACAAACACTTGGAACAAGACGCGACCCTCGAGTCCATCACACAGAAGTAGACGTAACCATCGAGCAGAAACACTCGGAACAAGACGTGACCAGCGAGCACCGACACTTAGAAGACCAGAACCCCTTGGAATAAGACGTGACTAAGTTGCACGACAAGAACTTTTAATCCACTCGACTAAAGCGCAGAACTAAAATTGCAGAAAAACTCACGCCGTGCCAGGAAGATTTTCCTAAGAAAAAAGTTGGCTTCTTAATGAAATGTTTTGCTAAAGTTACCCCCAGAAACTGCAGCCACTCTCGGCGACATCCGTGCTGGTGTTTTTAACCGCCATTCTTCCGGAACATCGGAAATCGAGGGAGGTGCATTTTGCGCCTCGAGATTGTAAATCGATGGGCGTCGTGTTGCGACCGATGTTCTCTCTTGCAAAAAACAAAAGTTTTCTTCATCTAACATTTGTCACACTTCAGTAAAATGTCAGATCAGATCATACAGTTTTGAGTTAAAAGACAGTATGCTATCGATTGGTGAAGATATATCGGTAAACATCGGTTATGGGTCTGACACCGATTTCTGATGTTTTGACACTTTCTATAGGTTAAAGAAGTTATCTTAAGAAATTTTTCATGAATCTAATTTATGGGCAAATGCTTAGTTTTCGACATATTTGACTTTGTAGTTCCTATTTTTTTCCTATGGGAGAAAATACCCGGCGACCTCTTACGAACCTAAACTCGCCTAAACAGACCTAAACTAACCAGAATTAACCTAACCTTGTCTAACCTAACCTTATCTAACCTAACACTACCTAACTTGACCTAACCTTACCTAACCTTACCTAACCTTACCTGACCTTACCTGACCTTACCTAACCTTACATTACCTAACCTTTCCTAACCTAACCATACCTAGCCTAACCGTACCTTACTTAACCTAACCTTACCTAACCTAACGTTGCCTAACCTAACCTAACATAACCTTACCTAACCTAGGTCAGTTTAGGCGAGTTTAGGTTCGTCTTGGGTCGCCGGGCATGTTCTCCCGTAGGAAAATAATAAGAACCTCAAAGTCGAATCTCGAAAACTAAACATTTGCCAAGAAATTAGTATTCATGGAAAATGTCTTAATATGGCTTCTTTAACCTGTAAAAAGTGTCAAAACATCAAAAACAGGTGCCGGGCCTAAAACCGACAAATACCGAAATATCGAGCCAAGCACATGCACTAGGCTTAGTTTGTCCGAGACTTCAGATAGGAGTGTTGGTCTCACCACTTTACATCCTGTTGTGAGGCTTACCGCAACCGGGTTAGAATAGATTAGATAGGCGGCAGTAGAAGAACCAATAGGCCCATTGCCAAAGAGACACCGGAATTCATGCCCCGCCCTCTATGAGATATTGTCAATATGTTAGTAGGAGATAGAGGACTGGAGAAATGAGAAAAAAAATGGGGAAGAATCCCAGCCAAGAAGACGATCATGGATGCACGCAAGCACGATCGAGTGCCGCTGATATGCGGAGCTTAGAGATGTCAAACTGTGTAGTTGGAGCGGGAGAGAGAAAAAGACGGATTAAGGTGGCCTCGGAAGCTTTGGCCGTTAAGAGCTTGCGACTCCAGGAAGAGGAGTTCATAGCTGTGGAGGATTATGTTTAAAACGGCTAAAAACGTCTTTTTGCTGAACAGGATTTAATTTCGGTCGTCCCCAGGGTAATCAAATCGAGTTAACGCATGAAATTTTTTATAAGTCAGTACTCCTGTCTGAGGCTCAGGACCTGTCAAGTCTCATGAACTTAGTTTACGTCTGCCTTCCTTTGCCTTCCGTTCGAATGCTCGAATCCCGCAAGAAAATTTTTACAGAAACCACTGTTGTTATTCGACGACATGGCCGGTAACGCCGAGCTTAGCCGCGTCGTGCTTACTGTCGACATATGTGAGCGTTGCACATAGCGCTAATCCTACGAAAGAGGATGTTTATTTCAGGCACGACAGTTTAAGAACATTTTTATGCCCCCGTTCTGAATGTAAACAGAATGTAGATGGAGAGCGTGTTGTACAATGAATTATACTGACGTGTGGTCATATAACTCAAAGCAGACTGGCAAAGACGCGCATCTACTCTTCTGTTAAGCAAAATTTGATATTTTATGCGTGACGCAGCATTTATAGCCGAACGATGTAATAAATTAGGGAAATTGCAGAGAAACGTGATCATCAGAATAAATATCAGACAACGAAGGTGAATTCCTATCAAGGTAAACTGAAGATGAATGATTGGTGTAGGACTTGAAAGGCACTTAGAGTGAAGCAACATCTACAGTCTGCAGTCGCAATTCCTTTTATTGGAACACAGGTGATGAAAAGTTGATGTTTTCTGTCAAGAACAAACTCTCGATGAAATGAACCTAGACCTAGAATATTTACTTCACCCTAACTAAACTTCGTCATGCGTGCTGGTAAATAATGCCCATGGTATCCAGTGCCAGGTACATACATATTTTACCTATGAAGATGCTGCCTTGGTAGGTCACGTGCCCCTCTACCATAGCACAGCGTCTGCTCCTTTGTGCTGCGATTTCGTTATCAGCCCAAGCAAAAATATAGACGATATGGTCGCTTACGCACTGAGGAACGTAGAGTATTATGATATTAGTTACAATGTCAGCCCAGAGAGAAAATACAAGACGTAGCTTAGCATTTCTGCAAGTTCTTGATGCCAATATCACCTAACTATTGTGATTATTTTGGTCCTCTTGAGCTCCATGCGTGCCGCTGCGTGGCCCTGACACGTGAGCAATATAAATGTGCTATAATTCCAACGCTTCGATTCTGTCCTTGATAAGATGCCCTGCGTGGGTTTCTCTCTTTGCATAACTGAAGGTAACAGATTGTTGCACAAAAGAGGGCGATATACCTCAAGAAAAGTTGTTTTCAATGCAAGCAATTCTTCTGGTTTTTATTATATATTTTGTTCGCCGTGCAGCGCCGCATAGTCTTAAAGAACGTCTATTGACCGTTCGTCAGCATACATTACTTTGCTTCTTTATAGCGAAGAAATTCTATGTAATGCATTAACCAAAACTGTTTAACATACATAGAAGTATAGTATTCATGAGGATCGAGGATACGTTTTTTCCTTAAATACTGATTCATTCGACAAACAAAGGAAACTAAGTAGCTCGCCGGAGGGCAGGAGTCATTTTATCTTGTACACTGAAAAGTGTCATTTGGAAATTCACAACCACATGAGCAGCAATTTTCATCAAGGTCATTCGGCAAAAGTTATGGAGCTAAAGTACTTGTGAGCTACAGCTAGAGTTTTCTCTTCGTGTTTTTTTTTTTTTTTAACTGCTGCTGCTTAAGGGATGTTTTTGTGCAATACCGATTGTTAAGCATACAACAAAAAATGCGATATTAATGCAAACGTTGATGTTTGCATACAAGAGAATGATTTACAAAAGAGAACCTGAGACATAAGAGATTTATACCAAGCGTGGGCTGAAATTGAAAGAATACTCTTGCCTCTAAAAGTCCTATAATGATAATTTTCATGTCACTTCTTACTTATTTAGGTAGCATCATGCGAGCCATTGTCGCATTCTGGAATCTTCATCGCCGTTGAAAAATATTCCAAATGTGTCTCCAGAAAACTTTTCAATAGCTCTCTAGTAACATTTATCGAAAAGCGATTAAAAAATGAGTACTGTTCGACTCCCTAGTTCTGAAAGATCGAGAGAATGTCCACTGACTCGCCGGTTTAACCATTTTATGAAGAAGAAAATTATCAGTTGTCGTTACGGCCAAAGTTCCGATTACGTCTATTCCCGCCACCAAACCATTGCCCAATGCAAAGAGTTTAACGGCTATGAAGGAAGTTTTTGGTCCGGTGAGACTATTTATAGAAGCAGTTTTTGGCCATAAGATCTAAAGATTTTTTTTCGGGCAGAAAAAAAGAGGGAAAAGTAATAGGGTTTCACTATTAGTTAGCCAGTTCTGCAAACTATCACTTTCCGAGAAAAAAAAATGATTTCTGATAACTTTACTATTGCTGTGAGATAAATGTGTTTATCGGCAGAATTTCGCTGCACTCGTATGCTGTAGATAAAATCCTGCCAAAAATCCAGGCCACCCCAGCAGCTAAAACCGTAATTCAGTTTCTTCGCGGTGCCGCGGCGGCCCAAAATTTTGTTGGGAAATCGAAAACTAATGCCTGAAAGAGTCTTTGTTTGAATTGAAGTTACAGACCAATTAGTTTTCCGAATCGTTAATTGTGACACTGCATGGGGCACTAACATAAGATCTTGCGCAGCAGAAAAGTACCCGTCGAAATAAGAGGTACAGAACACTAAAAAAATCCTTTGCCATCCAGACATCCGGTAGGGCTAAAACGTAAAATTTGCTGCGTGCACGCCCTTAAAAAATTTAAAGGATTTTTTTTCTTTTAAAGACCGGGAGCCAATTTCATGATGCAGGACAAGACAAAAGAATCGAGAAGTAACTAGTAATCTAATATTTGTTTCAGATGGAGTTTAAGTTTTATTGCCGTCAGAACACAAACTACTATTTTAACCTGCATGTATTGTGTACCGCTTTCCTGAAAACTTCGAGCTCATTGACTATCTTTCTAATGTGGCCCGTGCTCACATTGAGAAAAAATTCTGCATCAAGTGTTTGCAAAGAAAACTGGGCTTGCTTTTATGCGGCTCGCAGTCCTCATTCTCATGGTCGTTAGACGCACAGACGAGGGGAGATTTGGGTCCCTTTGTGGTGAACTCTCGCTGTTTTTTCTTGTATTTCGGGCTTATTAAGTAACCTTGGGCATTGAAGTGGGAATGAGGAGTCTCTTTGCTTGAGTGCCGCTGTGGATATCCGTGCGTCTACAGAATGCGACGTTGGTAAGCAGTAAGGGAGGGTAGCCCGAGGGAGAGTCACTTAACAATGCGCCTGTTTTTGAAAAGATGATTGTTGACTCATTCTTTTTTTTTTTTTTTTGCCATTTGATATGCAGCAGTGAAGCTTATACAGTAAGAATCATTTTACAATGGTCATACTTTTTTCAGTGCTAGAGACATTCGTTAGAAAATATCAGTTACTTTAACTTACACGTCCGTGATAGTTAAGATTAGTTTATTCACAGTTCATGAGCGCTTTCAGTAGTATTATCAATGCTAACGATATACACAAAAATACCACTATGACATAATCTTTCACTCCATCAGTAGTTTTTGTATACTTTACTAAGTGTTTCGGTATAATTTATGTCTACTCATTAGCAACAACAGTGGTAAAAAGACCCAAAGACCCCGGTTAATGTGTCTCATATACGAAAGCTCCATAGTAATTTCTGCCCGTATGCGAATCAATAAAAATTCATCTTGAAATAAATTTCACGAATGTAAGCGCCAACATGGAAACACTGTCATCTTTTCGGCAAACGTTAAGAATTTGCCGAACTTTTGAAATGAGCCATGCAACACTTCGCACTAATATTTGGTTGCTGTTCCATTCCACTAGAAAAACGGAGAAGTGTGTAACTTGTGGACCAAATTTTGATCATTGCCCCCTCACTTGTCGCTTCGATCTCATGCAGAGTCCACTTTCAGCCGGAGCTTTTCCTACATAAAACGATGCCTAACGCCGCTGGCAAAAGGCTGAATATGCCAGCATGCAACGATTTCCCGAGCATACTATTTATTTAGTAGAAAATTGTTCAGTCAGAATGAAATTACTGTAGATTTAGCAAACGTGAAAAACCTTTCAGACGTAAGCCAAATAACCATATATAGCTTGGAAAGATCGAGCATTTTTCTTGTGGTATTTCTATGTCGCTCTTTGAAGTGTTTTGCTAATTCTAGTTCGGTTTGCTCAGGACGTTCTTCCATCACAGGTTCCGTAAAAGTTCAGGAGCAAGGAAACAGGAGTTTCTTGAGCGAAAGAAAACACCAGAGGAATATTTTTAAATTTAACTTGATCAATTCACTGTCGACGAGTTTCTACAGCAAGCGTTTCAGTTTCATAGGCTAACGCCACATACTAAGTCTTGCACATATTTCACAAAACATATTGTTTAACAGTTAGCTACAATAAAATACATATATTATGTAATGCCTCAGTAAATGATACCAAATGAACGACCAAAACATCAAACGAATCGTTCTTTATGAAGCTTTCTTAATTTAGGAAAACATTTACAGTCATTCAGGAGAGTGCATTGTGTCCTACCGAAAACTTCGTAATGTGTGAAAGGGATTAATTTTATTTTCAATCAATAATGTAAGCATTTTTTTGCTCGCTACCACTTGAATGTTGTTATTTAACGTAACTTTCTAAGTAAAAAAAATTATTAACTAACATTTTTCGTTGTTATTACCTTTCTCCAATGTAGTAGCTCATGGCGGAAATTCGATATAACCTGTGACATAATTATATGACCCACCGAACTACTAACCTTATCCGTTGTAAAATCAGTAAATTTGCGGACGATACTAAACTATGTCATCCTGCCAGGAAAAAAAGCTGAGCTCCAGTAAGACCTGGACCATCTCTTGGAATGGAGCACAACGTGGCAGATGAGCTTTAATGTCGACAAAAGTTCAGTAATACATATAGGGCCAGAGAACCCCTCAACCCAATTGAAAATGAACGGGACGGAATTGGCAGCTGTCACCCAACAACGTGACTTGGGATACACTATTACAAGCAATAAACAACACAGTCAGCAAGTCAATATGAGTGTGAAAATGGCTAGCAGAGTTCTAGGATTCATCACCAGAAATGGTCAATACAAGTCCAAGGATATCATCATTCCATGTACAAGGCATTAGTGCAGCCAAACTTAGAATTTACTGTTCAATTCTGGTCGCAACATCTGCATAAATAGTCCAACGCAGAGCAACGAAATTAATACCTCAGCTGCGAAACAAAGAACTTGGTCTGATCCCTCTCGAGCAAAGACGACTCAGGGGGCAACTAATAGAAACATTCAGGTACTTGATGGCTTCAATGACGTACCTACAACGAGACTCTTTGGAAACAACGATTAAAAACTCAAGCATTTAGCTTGAAGAACTACCTTATGTCAGCAATTCTTTCCGTATTTCATAGTCAGTATTTGGAATAAACTCCCTTCAAACGTTGTGGATGCGGAGTCAGTCAACGAGTTTAAAAATCGTCTCAACGTACATTGAGAGAGACATCTTCCACACCTAAGAATACGTCCTCCACCAGGAGTAACAAACTCCTGAGCTCCGCAGATCAGCGGATATGAATTGCACTTGCGTTCATTTATTATAAACTCGTTCATGAGATCTTCCTTTTATCCTTTTTCTTCTTCTTTACTCTGTCATCTTTATCCTGCTAACATAATGGCAATAGCTCATAGAGGGCTTCGGCGTAAGTCCCGGTGCCTCTGTGAGAATGTGCCTGTTGGTCCGTCTACAGCCGCCCATCTAATCTAGTCGAACCCTTCAAAACGTTTCTTATGATTGCGCTGCATCCTCCGTAACTTCCGAATAGTGTAAAGATCCGTCGGTAGTTCCCTTCAGCGTAATCGATCCAGAGCTGGAACTCTTCAGACTAAAGGCCACCCTACGGTGGAGCCCTCCAAAGCATTGGAGATCCGCTTTTGAATTGCTTTATAGCGAATGTGATTCGCAGGAGGATCCCTCGATTATTATTATTATTATTATTATTATTATTACAGTATGTCCACTGGGATTATCGGTGGATAATCTAACAGATACCGGGGTCTGTTATCTGAAACATCCTTGAGAATAAAAGCCATCCGGAAAAAATGCCCCGGGAAGAAAAAGCCCAACCTATCAGCTAGCTATTTAAAAGTAAGTTACATCACAATAAGTTGAAGTATGCTGTACCCCACTTACCTACCCAAACAAAACCAAACCTAACCTACTCTAGCATCTTCTAATCGAGCCTAGCCTAACCTAATTACACTTAACTAAACCCATCTTAGTCTGACGTAACCTTACCTAGCTTCCTCTAAGCTAACTAAACATAGCTTAACCTTACCTAACTTAATCTCAAGAAACTTAACCTAACCTAGCTGAACTTAACCTGGCCTTATCCAACCTTGCCTATCCTAACCTCACCTAACTTAACCTCACTTCACCTTAACTAACCTCGCCTTACTGGACTTAGAAAAGGTCCAAAATGTAAGAATTGGGCTCTTATGCATATAGCCTCACCTAGCCTCAACTCACCTAGGCTCACCTAACCCAGACTTACTAACCGAACCTAGCTTAACTTTACCTCACCTAACCTATATTAGGGGTCATTGCAGCCCACGTTGCGCATTCTAATGCTAGATGAAATTTTGCTTTGCTTATATTTAGCACGCTTAAGTATACTTCATTCAAAATAAATGAATCGAGCTTTCAATTATTATTTCAGAAGAAGTAAGTTGTTCGGGTGGCTTTTTCCTCTGGAGTATTACCTACCGGGTTTTCTCGGATACCCTCAAAAATATACACGGCTGACTTGGGTATCTGCAGTCTCACATACACGGAAAAAACTAAGGCATGCTATTGCCGTGTTGTCCCAAAACTAACATACTTTACTGCTCACCGTGCACGCTAAGACAGGCATTAACTGCAGTACGGTAAGGCGCTCTGGTTTTGGAACAAGAACACGCTTCACTTATCTCAGAGTACAGGGCCGAACACGGGTCCCAAAATAATGCTAACGGAAGCATGCTCGCTCTACACAAAAAATATTATCTTTAGGAGCAGCGTAGGAAGCAACTCATTACAAAGTGGAAAGAGTTTAGAACTTACTTTTAATTACGTCGCATCTTGGTGTTTACGGAACTTTATCACACACGTTTTTACAGCGAGACTGGCTGGAGCGACAAATCTTTAATCTGCAAGATCCAGCATAGAGAATTGGTAGGGTAAGTGCCTGTTTGTACGTGATGGCAACGCTCACGAACCTTCAGTTTTAAGACTGATAAGTTCATGGTAAGAAGAATTTAATAGAAAAAAACTAAGCACAGGCTACCAGCCAAACAGCACCAGAATCTTCGGTCTCAAATTGCAGGTAAATAACACAATTTTTCCACATATCCTTCAATCATTAAAGCAGTTTAATTAATAAAGGTAGTACTTGTTCGTAGATCGTACCACTGATCAATAGAGAATATGGATTCCCTCTAAAACCTTAGTTGCGTTTTTTTTTTTGTTTTTTTTTTTTTTGCAAACTACCCCACGATGTAATTTTCCATTAGTTCATTTGCTGTGCTTTATATATACCAACTAATGAGCCGTATAATCTTACAAAAACATGCAATTAAAGAGGAAGTAATGAAAGAAATGTACGCACTTGTATATGTGGTACGAAAGAGACTTATCGCTTTCAGAGGGAACCCCCATGGTCAACAAGGGACACTTTTTCAGTACTGAATAATAGATTCCCCAGAGCTGCCGGTGATAATAAATAATTGCTGTTGACAATAGAAGAGTACCGTCCGGCTGCTGTCAAGAACGTTTCAGAAACTTCAAACAGCACGTGTTTCCCTTTAAATGTCAGGGGGACAAAATAACTACCGCATTTATCTAAATGCTGGCGCTTTTCCACATCGGTGGAAAACACTTTACGGCACAAAATAATTAATCTTAAACGCCGCCTTGCACTTTCTTTGGCTCACAAATATCGAAGATAAACCTTTGTTTTGTCGTAGGAATAGCACTACTAACTAGAGCACTCTGAAAGCCCATCTTCCGCTGAACAAGGCAATATTAACGAAAAATTCAAATTGGTTCTGAAGCTAGGATTCCCACTTTGAAATCATCAAGATTTGGTCGTCGTTGGCGCCTCTTGACAGTAGTAAGAGCTTCTGTAATTTTCTTGACGCTCAGTCAGTAACTTTTTGAGTTATGTTCTGACAAACATTTTGACAAACATTTGTCAAACACAAAAACGGACCAACCGATATTCACCAATATGTGGTGATTGGGGCCTTTTAACACTTCCAACAATTCCTGTCAAAATCTTTAAAATCTATTGATAACTTTTTGAATAATGTTTCTGACAAACATCCTGATAAATAGTGGTCCAAACACAGAAATTGACGTACAAACCACTCATTACCAACATTTGGTAATTTGTATCTTTTAATGGTTTAAAAATTCCTACAAATTTCATGAAGATCCATTTATCACTTTTTGATTTATGTTGCTGACAAACATAGAGACAAGCAAACGGAGAAACAGATCAGCAAAAAAAAATGTTCATATGCTCCTCGTATTAATCCAAATAATTCCTGCAAATTTCATGAGAATCTGTGCATAACTTTTAAACTAGGCTACCGAGAAAAAAAAAAAAAAAGAGGCAGACAAACATAGAAACGGTTGAACGGATCTTCACCAAAAGTAAATCCTCTGTTGATCCTAACATACCTTACAATCCCTATAAATGTTGTAACGATACGTCCATCCATAACTTCCTGAGTTATCTTGGTGACAGGCATACAAACATGAAACGAGCAAACTTGACACAATCATAACCCCTTTGACGGAGGTAATGATGCAGAAAATACTGGGCAATGGGCTAAAGACGTCAAATGCAATTGTGACACCGGCACATGACTTGGGCTTAGCTTAAGCTTTGAAGTTTATTTCCCTTTCGGTCATGATCTTTTTTCCACCTTTGCATAGATTAATCACTTTGGATCCGTCGAACATAGTTGCTGTTCCTAGAAGAGGCTGTATATTTATGGTAACTCTATCTAGTATGATAGACTATATATAGATGTAAAATGAAGCAGAAGCTAAGATTAGCAGTAAATGCATGGCATGCTTGTAGTTGATCGAAAGGCCTTGTCACAGAGTGTTAAAATAAACTGGACCAACAGAAGAACATTAGCACCATAGGCTTATGGCGCTCGATATCAAAGCACGGTGTCCTCTGAGCCTCAGCACGCCCGCACTTGACACGCGTAGCGGAGCTCCATGGCACATAATGGGTCGTTGCGAGCCCTATTGAAGTGCCAGGGCGACAGCATTACATCTTTTTTTCATTTTGTGTTCGCGTCCGAACCTGAGCAGTATATTCACTTTTATTACAGTAATCCGTGGTGAACGCTGGCGAATACCTCGTTCCGATCGCTCTAACGACACTTGTTGCAGACATCGTCCTTGGAGACGATGCCTCACAAAACGCATGAGTGATAAACTTGATCAAGTACCAACGGACTGTGAAGCTATACGTTCTGTTTTTGAACTGTGAAAATAAAGATATGGTGCAGTTGCTAAAGGCTCCGATTTCGATGAGTCTTACCAAGAGTTGACTCTCAAGCGGAGAGGGAGGAGGTTCGAGCCTGCTTGCCAGGCCTGTGAGTTACTGCACTGTTGCAGTTGTTGAGTCAGCATTCCGCGTTCAGATGCTATTGCGGGAGTTCGACCCTAACCAGAAAATGTGGCCGCAGGTTGTCGTACTAGAACCTTTCTTCTCTGCCGCTATAGCTCGGACAAGCTGGGATCGACTGCAGCCGTGCTCTCCTTTGAGGCTAGTGGGCATATACATGTCTGCGACACAAACAAGTGAGTGTAGGTTCGATATTTGGAGTGTGCGTCAAGTTGACTTAACCATTACTTTAACGATGCAAAATTTTAGCATTTTGATATTACCTACCCTATTAGAAATTATCGTATGAAACAACTATGATTATTAAAGGGTTCAAACTAAAACATAAAAATAATAACAGATGTCGACTAACAGATAAAAACTAATTAACGATTCGGGAAGTTTCTCCCATCATCAGAAAATTTTTAATAAAAGCTACAAAGGATGCCTGCTCTACCACTTGCAAAACCCTCACATTCAGCTCCCCGCCTGCATGCTGAGCAAAACGACCATCCAATCAGTAAAAATGACTTCTCAATCATTGACTCTTCTAATCTAATCGAACTCACAACNCGATATCAAAGCACGGTGTCCTCTGAGCCTCAGCACGCCCGCACTTGACACGCGTAGCGGAGCTCCATGGCACATAATGGGTCGTTGCGAGCCCTATTGAAGTGCCAGGGCGACAGCATTACATCTTTTTTTTCATTTTGTGTTCGCGTCCGAACCTGAGCAGTATACTCACTTTTATTACAGTAATCCATGGTGAACGCTGCCGAATACCTCGTTCCGATCGCTCTAACGACACTTGTTGCAGACATCGTCCTTGGAGACGATGCCTCACAAAACGCATGAGTGATAAACTTGATCAAGTACCAACGGACTGTAAAGCTATGCATTCTGTTTTTGAACTGTGAAAATATAGATATGGGGCAGTTGCTAAATGCTTAGATTTTGTTGAGTCTTACCAAGAGTTTACTCTCAAACGGAGAGGGAGGAGGTTCGAGCCTGCTTGCCAGGCCTGTGAGTTACTGCACTGTTGCGGTTGTTGAGTCAAAGTTCCGCGTTCAGATGCTATTGCGGGTGTTCAACGCTAACCAGAAATGGGGATTGTAAGGGGGCCGCAGGTTGTCGCACTAGAGCCTTTCGTCTCTGGCGCCATAGCTCAGACAAGCTGTGATCGACTGCAGCTGTGCTCTCCTTCGAGGCCAGTGGGAGTATACATGTCTGCGACACAAACAAGTGAGTGTAGGTCTGACATTTGGGGTGTGCGTCAAGTTGACTTAACCGTTACTTTGACAATGCATAATTTTAGCATTTTGATATTACCTGCCTATCAGAAATTATCGTAGGAAACAACTTATGATTATGCTCGAGCTTGGAAGCAAATCATTCGTATTCACCAGTATTTATGGGGTGCTTTCCAACCTTTATGGTTGAGCTAATTCCAAGGTTTTCTAACCCTAATTAAGAAGGGAAAGTAGTCCTTAATCAAGGATGTTTTTCAACCACGTTTCCTTACTTACTCAACCTTCTGCCCCGTATTCGCCAATGGCATATCCCTCCCTATTCACATATATTGCAATCTGTATATTATTTCCGATACAAAATCTTATCAGCACTGGATATCTCCTCTGTGTTGCTGATGATTAATTGCTTACATAACAAATAGTATAATTCGCACGTGCGTGTCAGGCTTACAGCTCAGACTGGTTAAAAGCTCTAAACTTTTGAACGATGTTAGAGCAGGAGCTTGAACCAATCTGTGCAGTTTACGCACATTTACGTACAACTTCTTTAACTCTAAGCCGGAATAGAGCCGTACTGCACAGCTTAGAGGAAGTTACAAATCCATCATGAATTTTGGCTGTACCCGTTGTCAGGGTACGTAAGGCTAAATAATAGTAAATATACCATAAAACTTGACGTCATTTTACATAAGCCTAGGGGGAACATTTTCTTGATAAAATGTTACAGATATAAACTGAATTGCCCAAAAAATAGATACTAATATTTTATCATAGATTACAACACTGTTCAATTAACAAGGGATAGAACAAACAAATATTGATGATGGGTAAGTACGCTAAAGCGGCAGAGCGTGTATAAAATCAGGAAACAATAGATAAATATAACGCCAATGCGATTAACGTCCATAAATAAAATGCAAGTGTTTGCAATTCATTGACAGCATTTGAAGAACTGAAAATGTGCCAAATTTTTGCACTATAATAAGCATTTTTAAATGTTTCGTATTGAAACTTATCGTCACACAATAATTTTGGTCGATTATGCTGGGAATTCTAGCCATATTATAACCATGGTTATTCATACATATTCTTCCCCGAATAATGAGAGGAATTCTACTTATGATTGTTCGTACGGAAATCCGTTGATAACCTACCATGGTTATGGAAAAAAAATTCACCCTTAATCGTATGTGACGAATTCTACTTATAGTTTCCTATTATTTGTGGTTGGAATTCCACTGAAAATAATTTTGTACGCAAAAATACTTATGTTTTGCAATATTTCAACCTTACCGCTCATAATCATTGGTATTTCCGCTTAAAACTCCTGATTGGGTACTCCCGAAGTGAACCATATGCGGACTGTGGTCTTTACTGCAGTCTGATGAAGCTATGATAACACAAAGCAACACTCACTTCCTATCTCTGCAACCAAAGTTTGTCGAACTGAAGTTGCAAGCACCGAATTTTAACAAAGAGTTTCAGGACAAGGGAAAGAAGGCCAAATCCGGATTCAAGGGAACGGCCACACTACCGCATGCTCGTGTGATATTGTTTATGCGATATTGCAGAATGCCGTGAGTATCGCACGGCAGCGTCCACACCTGATGTACCACGTACCTAACGTTCGATTAGTACAGATGCAGTCATGCAGAGAACTTCGTAGCTGACGTACCTTTATGCAACGCAATTTCTTCTGTCACTGGCACTGCTCATAACTTGCTGTACTCATCGGGTCGATGACATCCTGAACAGAGAATCTCTGTGAATGGAGATACCATTTCTTTACATTTTCTAGCGAAACGCGCTCTGGCAACAGACTTGACGGCCAATATCTTAGTAAATCTGCTGGTAGACACACAGTCTTGCTGACGAGGACACGTGAGAAACATGCGGACGACTATTATTTGATGGAGCGCCTAACAAATACTATTGACTGAACCCGTCTGTAAAGCAGGTTCACCAGAGAATCCTTGTTCCTCGTATGAAGTGTAAAATGTTCCAGGGTTCTGCTTCGTCCTTTCAAATACAACGGCGTGACCAACAAAATAGTTATTAAGATTGTAGCCATCAAGCAAGCTGCTTAGCGGGTGTCACTAGCGAAGTTTATGACATATTTTTAACATTTTTAGTAAGCTAGACTGCGCGTGACCCTTTGAATCACTAGAAACCAATCCTAAGAATTCCACTTTCTACAGGTCCATTCGTGGACTAGGAGCAGGCTATCTCAAAATTTTTAAGTACTAAAATACAGAGAGACAAATACTTTTTTCTGAAATAAAAGTACTGGCTAGAGGTATTCAAGCTGCCGTTCATGGTCAAAGAACTATTTTAATTAATGAAACATTGAAATATCAAGTCGGAGCATTATTATTCGGAAATCTTCGAGCTCTTCTTAGTTTATTCCCTACCGTACGTATGACAGCGAAGACTGTGCGCACAGTGATACCCAGGCTAAGAAGCATAAAGATTATCCGAGTTTTATAGGTGCTAGTTTAGCGAGCACTGTACTCGATTTTTGAGTCCACCAAGTGCTAGCATCGTGGTGAGGTTAGGTTAGGGTACCTCGACAAGTTCTATTGCATGGCGACATTCAACGACAAAAATTCGGATCTGTTTCTTGAACTCCTAAGAGACATTGGGACTTTTTTCTCAAACCAATGTAAGTTCATACCTCTATTAATATTTCTTACACAATATATAATTGACTTAATAAATGTCTCTAAGTAACTACTATTTTAATTGTACCTTTCAGGTAAACTGCATGCTAAAGCAGATTGTACATGGTAGACTCTACGCTAAAGTAGATCCTGCATGGTAGACTGTACGCTAGTGTAATACCGTTTTTTAGTATACAGATTAGAACGTAGAGAGTTGTGGATTTTTTTTCTTGTTTTCATTGAAGCAACAAAACATTAGAGCGTTTTCTACTGCTTACGGGAAACAAAAGTCTATAGAGTTAATCCGACTTTATCCGTAAATGAAAACAAATCGTAGGTACTAAAATATCCATCATGATGGAAGGGTCCAAAAATTTGCTTGGTCGCAAAATGACCATGCGAATTTTGCAGCAATTTGGCAAAACGCATCGGTGTAGACATATTCCTGCGGTCACGTGGACGGGACTTTACAACAGTGTCAGCTTAATTTCCTCCTCGGAAACGACGAGCAGAAGAGAAATCCTGCGCAACAGCCTTAATAACGCAGTTTATGAGCAATGATATAAATTGATTCATTAATTAATTAATTCTAGTTTATATTGCCTATCTCTCATGGCAAACAGTATTCAGAGCTGCCAGCTATAAAAGAAAGAAATTAACATTTTCTTGATTTCTCTTAGTGAAAGCCAAACTATGTATGTTTAACACAACTTAATTTTGGAGCAGCGATCAACATTTTTGCATAATGAAGCTATCGCAACAACTGTCTTCGAGCGGGAGTAGCACATAACTTCGTTGATAAACGTTTCTTTGTCTTGGTAGAAGCATTTTCTGGATATCTGCATCCACCAAGGAGGCTATTTTTTTGTAAAGTTTGTCTCTTTGCCTGCCTGTTCATCTGTCAGGATGTCAGTCTGCCATAATATGTATAACTTAATAAATTATGGGCGAGCTTATTAGGATCTTCCTGAAGTTTCTAGAGCGTGTTATAATTATTAAAAGACACAATGATCAATTTTGGTGAAGATCGGTTTCTCCGTATCTATCTTTGACTAACTTTTGTCAAAATATTTATCAGGATGAAACTCAAAAAGTTACAGACGCATCTTCAGGAAAGTTGCAGAAGCTGTTATTACTGTCAAGATGCACAAATGACTAAAAATTGATGGTGATAAAAAGTAAATCTTAACTTCAGGACTACCCAAGGTAGTCCTGAAGTTAGGATAACACTCACGGTAGCCGCGGACTATTCGTGCTGCATAGTTGTATTGAAAGTCGCACGATCGATCCACCACCAGGCGCGGTCTTTGACACGGCCTCGGCGCGCTGAATCAGCAAATTTGCTTGTGCGCACAGCTATCGTGGGAGTACCTACCTTAGGGTAGGAGGGGTGGCGGATCGTTGAACCTTCCGTTTCGACGCCATAGTTCACAGCGACCCGGCGTCGGCTTCAGCTGCACTTACTCCTCTGGGGCCAGTGGGCCCCACACGAACCAGTGCGTGTGGATTTCCCACAGGAGCGTGTAGTCAACGTCGACTTTACCTTTACTAATTTTAATTTTTCGTTATTATTGCCTTGCTTAGCGGATGTACGGGCTTTCATAGTGCACTATAGTTGCGTCTTACTTTCAGCCACCCCTCTTATCCAATGTGTACAAAGCCCGCATGAGCTCCACTCGGTCTTAGCAGTCCGGTATCACCATGGCTTATCATCTTTATTTGCTAATAGGTCCAATATGGCGTCCACCTCGTATTTAGCAGGGCCCAATGTGATTACCACGTGGCTACAGTAAAAATCATCTTGTGGGAGCAAGGTGGTGGAGAAACTTGACAAAGGCACCAACATTTGAGCTACACGACCACATTGGCCTTATGTGACATAAGGGAAGTAGGTACTATAACCGAATTGGGTACATATCAATCACATTCGTCCAATGCGGCAGTGACAATTACTGAAACGAAACCAATTTACCCCCTGAGACCCACGTGAGGTCCGCCTGACATGGCTGACAACGCTTTTACAAGGTTTAAGCCGGTTCTATACACTCATATCGCACAGACGCATAATTTACGAGCAACTTAAAAAAAACTTAAAGAATTTAAACATTTGGTAAAGCCACTAACTAAGGTATGACTAAAATACATTACAATTGCTTTATTAAAGACAGGTAAGCCATAAAGGACAGAACATTCTACGTAATAGGAGTAGGACGGCAGTAACCTAACTCTGCCTGCGATTGCCCTAACACAGCCAAGATTCTCTCGTAACAATCCACACATGCGATAAAGCCCTGGCCTTGCAAAGCTCCTGTCTGCACAGATTACCTTATCTGGATGCCATGCCTGGACTGCCCAGTGTGGGGGCGATAGTAAAATAATAGAAATACGCTCACGGTTTTCCACTCTAAAAAGTTATGCAGCGGTTAGAGTGGTTGGTGACATTGCCATACTCGTTACGAAGCCGGACTTTCTATCCCAAGCCAGGGAGAACAAAGTTTGTGGTGCTCGGCAATGCGTGGTCAGCATTTCTATTACTCACAGTTTACTGGAGGAAGGGGGTGTACTGAGAGGTTGGGAGGAGCGCGGCTGTCATACGAGCCTTCAGTCAATGTCATCATAGCCTAGACAATTTGTGGTCGACTGCGGCCATACACTCCTCTGAGTTCCAGAGAGAAAATATACCTGCAGCATGAAACAGCACATAGAAGTTTTGCAGTTGGAGACTTAACTTTTACAGTTAGTAGTTACACGATACGCGGTTTGAAAAGATATTTATAACAGACATTCAGCTGCGTTTACTTCAAGCCTGTTGGTATGGAAATTATTGGGGAAACATCACTTAAGGCTTCTATGGTTTCATTGCTACAATCGAGAAAGCTAATTTGCTAACTTCAAGCTCTTCAGTATTTCAAGCGCTTGGGTTTTCTATTCGCTACTTCGGATCCGCCTTCAAACGCTAATCGAAACCGAATGCGCTTGCAATATACAAAGGCTCAATCCTGCAAGTTAGAAGTGCTTCGACGTGCGGAAATACACAATTGAAATTCCGAACGGCTATTCAATCTGTGAATTAGAAGATCTCAACCGCAATGGTAGACTCGAAATACTTGATTATTAACTAAGATTATATAATATTTGTGTTTGTGGGCTGGATAAACAGAAAAGGTCAAGTAGAGACAATCAGAAGATACGTAGAGTCACTTAAAGGCACGTAGAGGCTCTTGATCTATGTGGTACCTTCTTACCTCTTGACAAACTAACCCAAGTATGTCCATCCGGAAGTCATGCAGTGTTAAGAGATTACTTCTACCATATTGATACGTTTAAAGAAATTGCTCCATTAAAGTCGTAAGTCTTCACTATACTGCACTATTCGGTCCATGCCATACATGGTACACTATACATTCGGAGGTATGGTAACTTCTGCTTCTGAATTTGCTTGCCCAGTTATGGAAAATATAATACAGTATATATGTCTAAGAATCACTTCAGTTTCTGAATTTGCTTGCCCAGTTATGGAAAATATATAATATATTATGTCTAAGAATCGCTTCAGTTTCTGAATTTGCCTAATCCACTCGATGGGAAATGTTTAATATCACCGAAGCTATCTGAATACTAAATTTGCCTTTGACAGCCCCTTCAAAACAAACAATGCTTCAGAAAAGTTTCAATAATTTCTAAATTTTCCTTATTCAGTCACTAGGGAGCTACTGACAACTTGCAGGCATCTGTTCTATGTGCCACGTACATAATCTTCATTATTTGACCAGGTCATTGGGAAATAATCATAAAACTGCTAAGCCTGTTGTTTTCTTGACGGAGAAATTCCTTACGGTTAATGTAAAACTTTGGCCAGAAATAATTAATGTAATGTCGAGTACTAAATTGGAGAGATATTTTCTGTTGATTTTAAGAAAAAAAAATATGGGCATAAACCATGCACTTTTACAGGCAGAAGTTATCATTTGATACGGTGAAGACTAGATAAACGCATTCATTTTTACCATGTCTCGAATGTCAGTCATGTCATAAGCGGTCGTTTCTCCTCGGTTGAAGCACAAATCTTCAGCCGTCCCAATGCGAGTCAGGTTAAGACCAACAGATGCATCTCGATCGAAGGCGTCCAACCCAACGCTTCTGTCTGAAGTTCTGGGCAAGTAAAAGCTAACGAGCTTGACTCGCCGTCGCCGCTTTCATCAAAGACGCCTTGAATATGGCCAGAATTATTAGGCTACCACCCGGATGATAACACGAGATAAATAAGCAAGTTTAGCAATATCTTGCAGACCAAGATGACGATCACGGAGGCAGACGAAATTGTTTTGATACAAATACCTATAACACGCCAGGACTGGAATACAAGACGTTCAGGTTCCATAGTTTAGAGGAGTGGTTTTAGACGTCTGCTGAACAAAGTTTTTATTGACCAAGCTGAGACACTCGAAAGCTTGGTCAATAAAAACTTTGTTCAGCAGACGTCTAAAACCACTCTTCTAAAATACTTGTATGCATAAAAAGTTCAATTCTCATGTGAAAACTCATACATGTTCCCTAGCACACGCAACCAATACACCTTTTCTCTCGCTTGAATATATTTCATGCGTCAAAGGCTCATTTCATAATAATGTTCACTAGCACATGCAGGCAATGCACCATTTCTTTTTCTTGATGATGAAAGTAATTCTGACGGAAGAACTCATAACAATATTTACTAGCAGACGCAAGCATCTGGTACACCGTTCTTGTGGCTTGATGATGGAATCCATTTTGGTATGCAAAGCTCAATACACAACGTTCACTTCCAAACACCAGCAATACGCTGTTCATTTGGCTTGGCGATGGCATGAATTCTCTTGCGAAGAGCTCAAAACAAAGTTCACTAACAAACGCAAGTAATACGTCGTTCTTTTTGACTTGATGATGGAACAGTTTTCCACCTCCTCCGAGGCTACAAATCAACACGAATTTTATTTTGTCTGGGTGGTCCTTTGGGAACTGGAGCAAAAATGCCGCTGTGGATCCCCAAGGTGTTGTCGATGAAAACATGTGATTCGCTCAAACAATTGCAGCTCTTTTCTGTGTTCGATGGAACTTTGTACTTACCTTGTTGTGAGATTTTAGTATTTCTTTGTTATCTGTGATGTTTTTTCCCTTGTACCTCGAATCAGAATATGGATTTGAATACTGCATACCAGGCTACATCAGACGCTTGAATTCTTCATAGCATCTAAAACTTTTCATTTTAATGTTTGTAACTAGCCAACAATAGAAACGGTCTACGTTGCCAGATAAACGATATAGGTACGTATGAGAGTTGAAAATCTGTGAGACACTAAACCACGATGTCTAGTATGTCGTAAGATGAAACAATAATCTAGAGAAAACATTCTCTTGTCAGCACAATATGGGATTTAAAAGTATTGATATTGATTAACACTTAAAACTAGAGCACTCTGAGAGCTCATACCTCCGTCAAGCAAGGCAATGGTAGCGAAAATGAAATTGGTCCCGAAATAGCAAATTACGCTTATTATCAGCAAAAATTGGTCGTTTGTGACGCTTGGCGAAGAATATCTTCTAAACTTTTTTGAATATCCGTCTGTAAATATTTGAGTTATTTTCTGACAAACTTTTTGACAAACGTGAGTGAAACAAATCAACGGACCGACCGATCATGAACAAAATTTTGCCATTAGTGCCTTTCATCAATTTTAAGAATTCCTGCAAATTTCATGAAGATTCATTCATAACTTCTTGAGTTATAGCTACATCTGACAAACATTAGTCTAATACTCTAAAGGACGAACCGATCATCGGAAAAATTTGGTTATTGGTGCCTTTTGGCAGTTTTAACGATTTTTTTAAATTTTAAGTATATCCGTTCATAATTTTTGAGTCATGTTATCTCATAAACATGAAAACAAGCATACCGAAAAAAAATGAATAATCAGATCAACATAAAAATTTAGTCATTATCCCCGAGTAAAACCCTTATAAGTATTGTAATTTTTTTTTTAAATTGCTTCATAAAATCCTGAGTTATGAAACCCAGAATAAAAGAGACAGACAAACAAACAAACTGTTGACCGGGCAATCCTAGTAAATTCCATAACAATCCGCTCATAATTTTTTGAGTTATCTTGGTCACAGACTGACAAAATCTACAAAAGCATAATCTCCTTGGCAGAGCTAATCATAACAGTAAACGCACCCAATATAAAACAATAGAGCTTCTTTTTGAAAACGAAGTGACCCACCAGAGCATCATTTCTACGATCCCTTCATTTAGGTTTTATAGCATTGATTTCTTAATTAAGTAATTTTTAACAAACACGAATCAGTTATCTACACTGATGGAAATTTTGGCGTCTTTTGAGACACTTAAATTCATCAAAATTACATGGGTTTTTGTCCCAAAACCGAAACTGGCATATATGCTAAATGCTTCACCATGACACACTTAAATTTAACTAACTCCACTGTCACTATAATTATTATCATGTATTATCTTGCATACAGTAGACACCTAACAAAGTATTCATCTGGCTGTAATTGCAGAATGTGAAAGATCAAATATTGAAGTAAATAGACGCCAGCCCTGCGAAAATACGAGAATCGAAGTCAGCCGGCAAGAGAATTTTCATTCTTCTGCAGCATGGACTTCATTTCTTGCTTGCGCACTACCAGTGCCATATCGTCAGAATTCTAGAATAACGTGGCATAACAAAATCTACGTTCGGTGTATCCACTCTATGCAAGATCATGAATGATTAGTATTATCATATTAGTAAAGTTAGTAAAATAAAGTGCAACATGATGATGCACATAGGGTCTCATGATGCACTTGGCACGTTCATGATGCACTTATGTGCCTCTGTTTTGTGATAAAGCCGATGATGCATCAAAAACAGGTATAATTGATGCACCTGAAAAGATGAAACTTTGAATTACAATGGCGATCTGCATGTTAGGATGAAACCGTTTCTTGCTTCGCACGTCTGACAAAACTTTGAAGCTTTTCCGCTTTGTTTTTTACCTCAGCTTAGTTGAAGACTTTTGAAAACCACGGCTATTGCAGATCTGCTTCTTTGAGCATATTGTGAAAGTTCTGCTGAATATATCTTAAACTTGCTACATTCCTGTCAGTTTTCAATCTAGAAAATATTCTTTTAATTCGAATTTATCTCAGGGTCAAGTAAGTATTTTGGGGAGGAATTTATCGAATCGAATATGCCGCCCTAAAGAAATTGATACAGCGACGATTATATTAACTAGATCAGCACTGCATAACCCTTTTTTGAATTAGACATGAAAATATATATATTTCATTACATGTTACCATCCCATCGCAAAAATTTGGCAATTCCATAAAATCCACGTAATCCACAAAATTTACTAAGTCCACCAAGTCTACGAAGTCAACAAAATTCACCAAGTCCACAAAGCTCACCAGGTCCACCCGGGCCACCAGGTCTCTAGCCCAGGCCTATAGTAATTAATAAGCCGTTCCCAGGTCCGTATCCTCGATGCGGTCCGATCTTGGGGAAGGCTTCGGACACACTGACGGACAGATAGCTCTCTTATCATAGTACTAGAAGGCCCAGCCGTCAAAAATGACGGCAAAAATTTTGTGATTGAGCTTTTTATTGTTCCGGTTCCCAGTACAGGTTTGGCTGTATTACAGGTCTCAACCCTGCAGGCCTGATCTTCCATTAGTGAAACGCAAGCTGTACAACAATGAGTTTTGCGACAGCAAAATATACCGCTGCAAGATAAGGAGTGAATATCAGCTTGGAATTGATCAAGCGTTAAGTTGCACAAAGAAAATAATAGTTCAGTCAAAAATTTTAACTGGAATTTTCCAGGGCTCACCGTATTGTGGATACCAACTGACTGCTGAACCTCCAGCGTCGAAATTTGGCTGCAATGTAAATCTATCAGTACTATTTAATAATTCACGTCGTGTTTTTATTTATTTATATATTTATTTATTTATAACTATATTTAAATCTTTTCTGTCACGCTCTATGGGAATAAGATAGGAGAAAATTCAGGTGCCGAAGACGGTATCTTGGATACGGGGGTCGCACTTGGGCGCTCCAGCTGAGGGACCTGAGCTCGCCTGCATTATCGTGTCTAGACATGTTCATTGTTGCTACGGGAGATGTCACTTACCGATGCCTCATAATATCTATCCAATTTTTTTAGTGAAATTCTGAATTTTCATTAAAGAAGCCTTCTGAACAGTAATAAGCACAGGAGACAGTGGGGGTTTTCCTGAGGTGCTAATTTTGTACCGTCGTTTATAATGACGGCCCGAGCCACTAGTACTATAATAATAGAGCCGTCCTCCCGTCAGTCCGTCCGTCTGTCCGAAGACTTATTTTTCCCCTATCTAATAGTGAAGAAAAAATTCCAAGGCACCCAACTTTTTTTTGCCAAACTGTATCTAGGATACGAACCCGGGAATTTCCGGGTTATTAGTGAAGGCCTGGTCACGGGCCTTTGTGAACTTGGTTGCTTTTGTGCACTTAGTGAACTTCGTGGACTTTGTGGACATGGTGAAATTTTGAGTATTGTGAACTTTTTCGATAGGATGGTAAGATATTTTCAACTACATACTTTCATGACTTATTCAACAAAAGGGTTGCGTTTGGTGCACTAGTTCAATATAGAGAGGCGTCTGCTCAGCGTGAAGATTCAACTGCTTCGATATCATTCAGCAATGAAAGCGGGGACCCAGAGGCTGGGGATCCAGAGCTCGGGATCCAGAGGCCGGAGATCCAGAGCTATATTTGTCACCGGTACTCCAAGCGCTGAAATTGTATGGTATCTCAACTTGTTTTTCAGTACATGAATTTTCTCCTATTAAACTCTTTAACTGCGTGACGTGGGAGAGACGGACCAACATTGGAGTTTGCAAGGGAAGGAGCAAGCGACCAACAACTGTGTTTTATTATATAGTAGATAGATAGCTTTGCATTGAGAAGTCTGTCTGCTGTCCGCTAAAACATTAATCACGACGATGTTACTTTGGTCGAACCAGCAAGCTTGAGGGGCGGCAGAAAGAGAATATTCTCAACAGTGTCCCTTAGTTTATACATAGATATATTTATACTGCGGACACAAAGCTGAGGTCACGTAGATACTGAAGACCATGTCTTATTAGTGTTGCGAGTGGCAATATAGGCCGCACAGGACGCTTGGCCATTGTTCTCGAGCCTCTGTTGTGGTCGCTGAGGCGAGCCAATAATTGTTCTTAGCTCGCATTGCACAATGGCTCCGGAACACCTAAGTCACAGGCGTCACAATATTTACTAACGTCACCGTTTACTCTCCCATTAGGGGCCGAAAACTTGAAATTATTCTTGCACCAAAGTATTGAACATCGACGCCGTTCTTAGTCTCTAGCCGCTAAGCGTTTACTTCGATTACATAGTAGGCAGTAGACGGAGCAACAGGCCCATTCCCATGGAGCATGCGGGACTTGCGCTCCGGCCCTCGATGAACTATAGTTTTCCGTCTCCAAGGATGGTCTAAATTTGACTAGTATTATAGATTTTAATCTGCAGCATCAGTACGGCTGCCAATGTCACAGTTTTGGTCTTCGGCGTTTAAACAATTACCACAATCCCGTTTTCAACTGCAATTATGAAAGAAAGCCGTGGGACTTCCCTTCACCTGAGCATCTGGTGTCCAAATATCCGTCCGTGTTACAGTTTTTTTGCAATTAAGAAGTACAAAACTTAAAGTTTTTAGCAGCTAAATGTCCGATGAAAAATTATTTGCCAAGAGTCACTGATTGTACCAAAACCTAAAATATCAAATATCCAATGGTGCACCCTCTGGTGTCACACTGCTTTCTCGTATTGCGAGTATATTCACGGCTGTGAAGTGATTAATGAGAGCTTCTTAGTCCCTATAAGCCTCCAGTAAATTCTTAAACTGCCCAGTTTTGGTTTTTATGAAAAGCTAATGCAAAGAAACAACTTGACCATCAGAGATCTGTTGTGGCAGTCTTATCGAGGTAACTCTACTGTAACAGCAGGTTTATTTCTGAAAACCTGAAATGTATGCAGAAATGCAATATTTTCTGTTCTCCTGCCTCACTTTTTCTCTTTATTTGAAGCGTACAAGAGATATGCGGTAAACTAAACTGCTGAATAGTATAAAGCCGGACCATGTCTCAGTAACTTTCAAAAGACCTGTTATCAAGGTTTCCAAATGGAGACAGATAGCTTTAATGGGCACAGCCAACGGTAATTTTACAAAAGTAGCATTTAAATATCCCGATCCGACATTGCTAGGGACCAAAATTTCATTTCTTGGAACGACCACGAGCAGGTTGCCAAGCGGCTCCTGCGCTAAGTTTAAGTGCTCCCGACACGAGGAGCACCGCGCTGTCGGGGTGAAACTATCGTTTCGATATCCAAAGTCTTGTGAGTTTAGACGTTCGCCAGGAGCAGTTAATGTCGCACTGAAGGTCACAACCTGTTGCTAGTGAAATTCGGCTATTGAAAGTTTCCCTTAAATCTAGTTCAGAAAAAATTCTTTGCTTGACATATTAACTTGTCTTTTAATTATGTCATTAGTTGAAGTCAATACATTTTTGAAACATAATTTTCATGAACATAACTTATAAATTTCTATGAACTGTCTTTAAAACATAAAATTATAAAAATTCCGGTGCAACCTCTGGAGATGTCGTTGAAGCTTTTAGTTTTTTAGAGAAAGAAACGACGTGCTGTTGCTATAAGTAAAACATAAAAGGGATATCTACACACGCTGGCAGTAGAGTATGAATTATATGAGAGAATTTGACGAGACTTTATTTTTCATTCATCGAATGTTTTGAAACGCTGCATGTACATTATCTTTATTCAAAATGTCATCAGAGGAACCTATTTTAGAAAATCTAGTATCTCGTTTTCGTAAGACCACCGCATATTGAATTGTTTTTGCTGCATCTTTAATTGTTGGTTTTCTTTTACAAGAAAAGCTACATTCCCAAAAACTTCATCTTCATTTTTATCTATTCTTTTTTAGGCTAAACAACTTCGAAGATGATTGTCTTCTTCACATTTCCTTGACTTTTGTGATAACCGCACGAATTCTTTCGACGCAAATCGGGGCAAAGATATAACACATGTTTTAAGTCTCTGAAAATGAAAGGTAAACTTTTTTCACATTCCTGGCGCGTGACGATGAAAGCTGTTTTCTAGCATCATTAGTGCCCTGCAGGCGCATAAAGGCGCGCCGACAGAGAAGGACTGCCAAATGCCGGTCTAATAATTTTAAAGCGGAGGCTGCAGTTGACATATTAAAGAAGGCGTTAAAATTTAGGCGCTTGAAATGCTTCGGCCATGGCTTTACCTCCGCTCTCGACGATAGCTCAGCGACCATATTTTCTTGTCAAATATCAGCTTAAGCTTTTTTTATGGTGAGATAGAAGCCATTTCTTATTTATTAAGTACATAAAAATAGTATAAATATGAAGCATATACAGTATAATCAAACCAGTGAAAGGAGTCCGATTGGCGTGGCGAAGAACGCAAAGCAATTTAGAGAATCTCACTTAAGCGTGAGGCATAACTTGTGACAATCGATAAAATTATATTTATATTTGAACTCTCAAAGTGCATTAGTCAATATTTTAGATTTGACACTACTGCGTTCAATTCAACCCACCCCTTATAAAGGCCTGCTTACACTGATTTGACTATAGTATATACAAATAGTGTCAAAATGTAGTTTTAATATTAAAAATCTAACAATGTAATAAACACCGTCCCGTCTTTATTTGTTTATAGATTTAAATGTTTATATCGAGGGCTTAGAGCCAGAAGTGTCCATTTTTGGTGAAATCGGGTTTCCCTCACCAGAAAGGGTGCCCGTGAAGCATATTTTTAGTATCACTGGTGTCTATGCCAAATCTCTTCATTAAGAAGAGATTTGGCATGAAAATGTATGGCATAGACATTAGACACCCGTGACACTAAAAATACGCTTCACGGGCTCCCACTTTGTGATTAGAAGCCGATTTCGCCGAAGATGGACATAGCCATTTCTGGCTCTAAGCCCTCGATATGTTTATATATTTGTATGTTTCGTGTCCCTCTCTTAAAGAAATAGGCAAAAAATAGGTCAGGTAGCAGATTTTGCTATAAGGTTGCGTTTTCATGAAGATCGATTACGAGATGCTAAAAGCTGGCGAATGTGGGCTCCTTATTCCTATATAATTATCTCAATGAATTTCTTTGATCAAACGCTTCTTGAAATCGAAACGATAATAATATTTTAGCTTCTCTTCTTGCGGCCATGGACTCTTATTTTTATTACTTCGTCCATACATCAAATCATATGTTTGTTGTCAGTTTACGTTGAAATACAATAGGTGATCAACGAAGGGCCGACGAAGCGATGATTTTTTACGGGCAGGGCATGGACATTATTTCTTTAAGCTTGCTGTCGTTTTTTGACGGAGCAGCTTTCGCTTCGACACATAATCTTCGATGTACTGAAGGCTTGTACGGTATCACTGATACGCTGCGGGTATTTATTTAAATTCACTGATGTTTTGCTGCTTGCTAATGTAAGATTTTTTCCGCATGTGCTCTAAGGTGGGAGACGATTGTGTTTCTTACATGAATTGAAATAGAGAACACTTATATTCAATCACAATTTGAGCCGGCTGCTGCAGCGTATCCTTCTGAAGCATATTACAGACAAAGACATGAAGTGAAGACGAGTCGTCTCAAATTCTGGGCTGTCATTTTTGACAGCGCAGGCACTCTAGCATAGTATAAATAGTAAAGCTGCATCTCAATGAGGACCAACAGCAAGTACCTACTCGAGTCATTTACGAAAAATGCATTGATATTTCTAAACTCCTTGCACCGTGAACTCGCTATACTCTCAAAAATTGTAAGGAAATATAGCATATTGGCTTCACGACGTCGATACAATAGCTTTTTATGACATCGTAGATTAACCTTTTTACAACTTTTTAACCATTTTATGATAAGGCCCATCAACATAATTTTTTTTCCAAAAATTGATATTCTTATAAAGTTGTAGGTCAACATTCTTAAGACTTTTTGATCTGTCTGTGATATACAAAACAGAGAACTGATATATTATGAGTTATTTCGCTACACCATATTTATACACGTATTGCAGTTTTTGCCGCGTCAACACCTGGCATGACCCAGACAGGTGGCTCATATGTCTGCCCTTGTGTCCTAACAGAATAAAATAATGCAAAAGAGTCGAGTGAGTGACAAAACTAGGGACCTTCAGATCACCACATCGCCACTCCACCGCTGTGGCTGTGGTGGCCCTGTGATGATGTGTAAGTCCCACTTATATCCCTCACTTGATTCTGTGTATATGTATATATTCCTCTGCCTTAGTAGAGAAGCAGAGAAGCGCTGTGCATTGCGACAGTGTATTCACGTCCTGTGTACAGTGTAGGGCCGAAGTTCAGTGTTTTTCCGACACTTGCCGAAGATGTCGGCTATGTTTCGGGCTGCAAGTTTCCCCAAGAGCTCTAGCCTTTAGCTAAAAGGANCCAAACACGGGCATGCAGGCAAGCGCCCAAGTGCCTCCCCGTATCCAAGATACCCTCTCTGCAACAAAAAAGTTGGGTACCTCGGAATTTTTTTCTTCAGTATTAGATAGGGGAAAATAAGGCTTCGGACAGACGGACGGAGGGACGGACTGACAGACAGCTCTCTTATTATAGTATAGATTTGAGCCGGCTGCTGCAGCGTATCCTTCTGAAGCTATTAGATACAAAAACATATTAAGTGAAGACGAGTCGTCTCAGATTCTTCGATGTCATTTTTGACAGCGCAGGCACTCTAGCATAGTATAAATAGTAAAGCTGTATCTTAATGAGGACCACCAGAACAGTAAGTACCTACTTGAGTTATTTACGACAAATGCATTGATATTTCTAAACTCCTTTGCACCCTGAACTCGCTATACTCTCAAAAATTATAAGGAAATATTGCATATTCGCTTCTGGATGTCGATGCAATAGCTTTTTTATGAAATTGCACATTAACCTTCTTGCAACTTTTTGACCATTTTATGATAAGGCAGTGTTTTTTCAAAAAAATTTATATTTTTATAAAGTTGTAGGTCAACATTCTTAAAACTTTTTGGCCTGTCTTTGCGATATACAATACCGAGAACTGATATATTTTGAGTTATTTCGACTTCACTATATTTATATACATATTGCAGTTTTTACCGCTTCAACAGCTGGCCTTACCCAGACAGGTGGCTCATATGTCTGCCCTTGTGTCCTAACAGAATAAAATAATGCAAAAGAGCCGAGTGAGTGACAAAACTAGGGACCTTCAGATCACCACGTCGCCACTCCACCGCTGTGGATGTGGAGGCCCTGTGATGATGTGTAAGTCCCCACTTAAATCCCTCACTCGATTCTGTGTATATGTATATATTCCTCTGCCTTAGTTAGTGCTGTGTATGCGACAGTGTATTCACGTCCTGTGTACAGTGTAGGGCCGAAGTTCAGTGTTTTTCCGACACTTGCCGAAGATGTCGGCTATGTTTCGGGCTGCAAGTTTCCCCAAGAGCTCTAGCCTTTAGCTAAAAGGAATACTGAACGTTGTCTCATGTTCAATGCTTCTGCGAGCGTCTTATAAATACTTTGAATTCGATAGGGAAACATTAGCGATATGAAAATTTTTAATTGTCAGCAACGGAGAGGCATTAACCTATACGCCTGATGAATTATTTCGTTTTCTTTGTATGATCATTGGCGCGCTGGATTCGCTGATTTCCAGCGAGATAATTTAATTCGATAACTGCCAACTTCCCCGGAACGTCTTTTCAGAGCATTGATTCCGACCCTTGCGTCGAGCTTCAGGCGTTAATCTCAAACTGATTATGCTAGAACGAGAAAAAATGGTTTGCCATTAACTCTACAAACTAGATCCGAAAAAGTTAACTACATGCTCGAGATAAATATCCTGGATATATTAATGCCATTTGGATGTTTACATTATCTCGATGAATGCGCATTTGATATCTTGCGCACACTACACCGTAGCTAACATATTCCCAATAGCACTTACTATGTATATGCTGCAGTTATCAAGACGTCTTCAACGCCAACGATATGCCACAGTGTGGTGTAGTTTGAAATGCTTGCAAGCGAACAGCATGGTAGTAGGCAATGGTATTTTAATCCCATATGTCTTTACCGAGCAGCTGAAAAGTGTTCTGTTAGGAACAGTTATTAGGGAAGTAACCATGTATGGTAACTTACCGAGTAAATTGTTAAACTGGTATCGCTTCGCGCGTAAGTCCGTCATGATTGCATAGAAATAGTATAAGTCAAAGCACCACATGCTGTGTTGGGTCTATCCCCTTTGTATCACTTTTGAAACAACGTAAGACGTATTTAAATGCAGTTTTAGATGTTATAAATTCATACTTTGTTAAAATACGTTTGAGAATATGAGGAAAAAAACTGCTTCGAGACAACTACACATAGTTCTTGTTATTTTTCTATTAGTTTCATTGCCCTAAAACGAACCACAGAAGAAACTACAAACGTATTGATTCGACCTCCTTTCAAATGCATTCCTCTTTTTAAACATAAACTTAGGGATTTCCATCTTGATGGAATAATATTCAGTACCAAGATAAGAGTCACGTGGAATCAGCCTCGAAACATTATGACTGTGGTCTAGCAACTCCTCAATAAAGACAGAATATCTCAGCAATCAGATGCCATTGTCAAGTTTTATTACTATGACGATATTATTAATCTGTGGATCTTGCAAGAAATGCGAAGGTTATTGGCTGAAGGCAAGCTGTAACCTTTAACACCCACTGTTTACGTGGCTTGATGGATTCTTCTGTAATTTCCTTGGGCGTTCAATTTGAACAAAGAATAAAAAAAATTACCTTTAATACCCACCTACATTACTGAAGCCTGTGAAGTAGTCTGCACAGTAATCTACATGAGCTGTACAATTAGAACGGAAGATTTTTTAAAAAGGGTTTTATCCCTACCTTGCTAAGCTTAATGAATTATACTCTTCAGGTATCTTCACGAGCCGTGCAATTGAAAAAAAAAAAATGGCTTCCGTTAAGACAACAACAGAGTCCTTGCGGAAACATCCAGCCCACAGCATACCACAAAATTGCGCGACAACAGCTTATCGGGCACAGCCCGAACAGACATTGTTCGCCGGATGCGGACACACAAGTAGCGAGTGACGCAGTCTTGCTTTCGCTTAGCTGCAAGCAGCTGTAAATTCTATATTTGTTACATAAACATTGGAGGGTACAAACAACGAATTTAAACTTTGTTGTTTCGAATTTAAACTTTGTTGATTGTAATAATGCTAAAATATAATCAGTATTACCAAATTATTACTGTTATTATCGTTACTATTATTATTGGTTATTAATATTATTAGCTACCGGCAAGTTATCACCACGATGCACGTATCCGCTTATAGCTGGTTTGGCCGGAACTTTTAATGGTTATAAGTCCAGCGGTTTTTCTTCATTGCGTAACTTCATTTTTTGTGTCGTTTCTAATATGGCGTGGCATATTGTTGAACAGCCTAGGGCCCCGGACAGTGGTGGAGCCATAAGAATATCTCGCTGCAACTGCTGCACCACCTTTTCTGATAAGGAGTCGCAAGTACGACCAGAACGCTCCAAGTATCTGTCAACAATTCGTTCCTATACAACCACAGTCATTCTTTCCAGCATTTTTTAAACATCTTTGAAAGTGACGCTGGCGAATCTTCTTTGAACGGAGTACCTGCGGAAGTGGGAAGTCTCTTGTGATAGTTTAAATCTTGCATGTCGGAAATTTGAGCAGTAAACAATTTGTGGGTAACCAAGAGACGTTCTAAGGTCTTCTCGTCTGCTCGGTATCCAAATAGAGGATCAGTATACAATCCCATGGGCATACCCGCTACAGTGGTAGTCTAGGGTGCTGAACTCATGACACTGGACGCTGCAGGATCGAATGCCAACCCAGCCAGGCGACCTTCTGCAGCACTAGGCGTGCTGATTCAGCATTTGATACTTGCACAGCTCCTGGAGGAGTTCCTACCTTTCCCAAAACTGGGGAGGGTAGGGAAGCACGACTCGTTGCATAAGGGCCTTCCGTCGATGACGTCATAGCTCTGGATGATCTGTGGTCGTCTGTAGCCGTACACTCCTCTGGGACAAAATAGCCAATAATTCAACTCGAACCAGTGATGTGTTTCCCAGCAGGAGAGTAGTCAAGTCAACTTTACCTTTACATTTTTAGCACCAGTTGTGAACATTATGTCGGTCTTTTCCAACGAGAAAGCTCCAAGCACCCAACGGCTCTTTTTCTTTCCTACGGTTACAACTCTAGCCGTATAGTCAAATCTCCGTTTTTTATGATGTCGTGTTTCACATTTTTTCTAACTGAAAAAATGCTCTCAACTTATTCCTCAATCCAATATTTCTAATTTTTTCCCCAGATTTTTTCTCAACATTCGTCCCTGCTTAATATGGATGATGTGTTCCCAGGTTCACATCGATTGCGTGTCCGCACAACTGTGCAGCCGCGAACATCTTGACCTAATTGCAGCAGAACGAGTATTAAGGCCAAATTTTCATTAGCTTAGCTAGTACCAAAAAATTCTCATTCAAAAAGAGGAGCCAATCAGGCCAAGTTGTAAACAAAAATCGTCAAAGCGCAGAGTTTTGCGTGGGTTGTGACCTGGAAAGAACATTTTACGTCTACAAGTGGCGTATTCGTGCTGACAGGCGCGTTCCAGTGTACACCTGTGAAACAGAGTTTTCACGTCGTTCTTCTCAACCCATTCAATGTCAGCTGAACGGATAGGATCCGTGCACTAACTTTTTTCTACACCTACGCAAATGCGACATCGTTTCTTTATTAATATATTTGCTTATGTTTTGCGTCTGCTGTAAATTACATTCCTATTCCACAATTTCATAGCCTGATTTCAAATAGAACAGCCTATTTCTAAAATATGTATAGCCTGACAAGCCGATAGAAGTGAAATGAACACACAGTTATCAGCTGCATGGTATCAAAACAAACATGGCGTCCGTGTCCTTACAACTTTTTCGGGCTCTCTAGTGTTATACGGAATTAAAGTTCCCTGAACTTGACTGATACATCGCATTGAAAAAAACGGGGATACTTCATTCTTCAGTCAACAGGTTCCACCAACTCAACGCGCCGCGTCCAACTGTTTGAGGGAACACGTAGAGACGAATCACTTCTGAACTCGTCCTTAGTTGTTCCATTTTTTCCATGACTTTAACTTTCAGTGCGATTCTCAGACAAGCTCAGCATAGTTACGCAACACTGACCAATTCCATTCGTGTTTTTCTTCTAAGTGGTTTTTTCCTTGTCTGCGTAAAAATGATTTAAGACTAGCAGAATACTTGCATTTCAAAATAGTTAAGGATCCGTGGGCTAATTCATATCAGTATTTGGCCTGATTTCCTCTCAAAATTGCGTTGAAACTCAGGTTTTAGGAATACAATGCTAACCTTTACCAGAAAATCAATTAACAAAAGCTCTCATAACAAGCACACTATATCTCTACTGACCAAAATGAAAGGAGTGTTCTGACGACGACTTACGTTACAACAATTATCTAAATATTAGGTAAGAAATGTACACATTATCTACTATATTACAACCATTATGTAATATTATTTTGCAATTATTGATTTGATATTATATTTCAAATTATTAGGTTTTATTACACTGCATGTGTGTTACAGCTCCTTCTCAACAGCAAATTAAAAAAAAAAACTCCTGAGATGATCAGTACGAACTCGATTATGCACCATCCGAAACAAACGACAGCGAG
Organism: Parhyale hawaiensis; assembly: GCA_001587735.2. Lineage (NCBI taxonomy): Eukaryota > Metazoa > Arthropoda > Malacostraca > Amphipoda > Hyalidae > Parhyale > Parhyale hawaiensis. Next base: position 8,636,347 of record LQNS02278094.1, on the reverse strand, counting down.
CATAAATCATCCAAAAAAAATATAAACATCAGCGTTGTCGTATTTTGCACATATACGATATAGATCGTGGATGGCATAGTAGCTCGAAAGCAATCTTTTCTTTTGTGGCCACAAGTTGCCTCTTCTAGGAAGTATTTGTGACGGCAATGAACACTTTCCCTCCAATACGGAACGGTGACAAAATTACCGATAATTCGACTTATTCTTAGATAATCCGATTTAGTCCTAGGCGAGCGCCTCAGGTTTAAACAGAATGTGAAGCGAGCTGCTGTTACACCAAATATTGCCACCCTTTTAAGAGATAGGTTGGTGCTTTCAGTATAATGGTACGTTATCAATCTAGAGAAATATTACAAGTTGCATATATATATATATGTTCAAATAACAGAAAAACTGTCCACCGTTGCACCTAATATAGTATTTCGTACTATTAGTTGCACTCGGTAGTGCACTGAAAATTATAAATAAGTCCAATACTGCCGAATTAACGTAGGTATTCTTACAAGAAACGAGCTAGTTGTACATGGTGATGCAATGAAGAATATGTGTTCATCAGCAAGTAACACAAATTCACCCATGTAGATCATCGTCAGCGATAATAATATAATCATAAAGTTTGATACACTAAAATAGCCTGGAAATGGTCGTAGTTAATGCTGCCTCTCGCCGATGGACTTTGCTAATTTTTTTTTTATTTATTAGTAATTTACTTTTTGGGGACCCCTACGTTAGTAGCAGAATATTTTCTATATATCTACTCAATTAACTAGCCTTAGGACTCATTTATAGAAAGTGACCCTCACCTGAAGGCATGATCGAAAGTCGTAGATGATGGCTGAGCAGCTTTCGGCTAGTGCTTGAAGTTATATTGACATTATATTGATAGATAGGAACAATCTTTTGCTAGCAGTTGACCCTTGTACGATATCCAAAGATAGGTAAAGTTAACACTTCTATAGACAATGTTTTATTAATCACATTGATATTGTCATCGAATCTAATGTGGGCACTACCAAGATTTATCAAGAAGCACATCAAGTAACATTCATTTTGCATTTTTGTATTTCTTATTAACGCAAGAACTGTATTGTTGTTCCATGTGATGTTGTACTACACCCATGAACTGATATTGAAAAAGTGAGACGTTTCTTAGTCGATGGATTATGCTTGTTCGTCTCTCTTCGGCTTCTATGAGTTCTTCTTTTCGATCTGTTTTCACTCTGACAGCAATGGCGACAATGCTTTTGTTCTCTTCAGCACTGTGGCAGAAATCCATAAGGCCACAGGTAATATCAGAAGCTAAATATACATTGTCTTATCCATAGTGATCAGCAGCGCTATACCTGTAAATTTACCGGTAGCGATTTCCACTAACAACTCCGTCCATCCCACAGTGATGGTGCAGAACTGGGCGGCTGCTGCTGTGCTGGTGATGATTGTGGTCGTTGGTGACAGCGTCACCAGCAGCCCACTGACAGGACAAGCTGTACCTCAGCAGGACGATCACTCCCAGTACCTGTACTCAGAGGGCACCCAGGTGCCTCTGCTTGGCAGGGCACCACCAGCATGGCCTGTGGCAGGAAGCGCTTCTGCTGACGACTTCTTCACCCCCAGTGTCCTCCGCAGGTACGTCTAGAACACTGAAGACCCAGTGTCCTC
>LQNS02278094.1:8606377-8631743 GCA_001587735.2 Parhyale hawaiensis | reverse complement strand
CTCCCACCCCCAGTGTCCTCCCACCCCCAGTGTCCTCCGCAGGTACGTCTAGAACACTGAAGACCCAGTGTCCTCCCACCCCCAGTGTCCTCCCACCCCAGTGTCCTCCGCAGGTACGTCTAGAACACTGAAGACCCAGTTGCAAAATTGCAGAAATCCCGGTACTGTCGACCTGGGGTGCGATGAACAGAAGTAAGGCAGATATGGGCTGTGGGAGGATGAGCTCTGATCAAGAGCAGCTCATGAACAAGACTAAGAAATAAGTCTGTGTTCGTGCGTGCATGTAGAAGGAGGAAAGGCTATAGAGACACCCACGGAGAAGCAAAGGAGGCACAAGCATGACCTGCTGTTGGCAGGACTTCTGCTGACAGCTTCCTCACTCCTAAAGTATTCCGCAGTTGCGTCCCGTGGGGCCTACGACACCCTGAGCCTTTACGCCACGGAGTGATGATCGCAAATTCTCTTTGGTAGAATTTTTGTTTATGAAATTTTTGTGCTATAGGACGCCCTGCGCAGGCAAATGGTGTCTTTTATCAATATAACATTTACCACTTGACCTTATGGTCGCCGTTTTACTCTTCGAGTACTATAAAAATTGTTCGCGAAAACAATTTCGGTCTTCACGAAGTCAACATCTGTGGGCGAAAAGGCACTAATGCTGTAGTTCCCATGGTCTTTCAAATTGGTGTCCTTCAATTAGGCTTCTACGTAGGTTTCTAGCGCTCATTCTCCTCTTTCTACATACACACGCAGGCATCCCCTATTTTCTAAAAAGTAGTTAATGCAGTTATTTGGTTTAACTTCACTGCTCCTAATGCCCTCTTTCTGCAGCCCCTCCCATTTTCCCCATCAACATCTGGGGCGGCCGCGAGCAGCCATTTATGGAACGACTGCTGTCATGTCAAAATAGTTGCACACAGGAGACATACGTTCTCTCATTGCCAACGGCGGGCTACATTAAACCGATGCAAGGATATGTAGCTTGCTTGTTCCAGTTCATGCTGCATTGTTTAAGTCCGTAGCATAGATACGGCGGCATCAATGACGTACAACCTCATACAAAGTTGGGCGATCGATGGTACAGTGCGGCTTCGGTATCAGGCTATGAAGCTTGTACGAACTTTCGGTGACTTCCAGCTAGTGGAGTGCAGTTAAATTTATAAAATTTATATCCCTACACTTACTACAGTCACTCATGCTAACTCATATGAATGACATATTGATGAATGAGTTTATGACTCAGCCTACTCGCGAGTTATCACAGCTCTCGACCAAAAAAAAAAGACATAATATTGTCATAACCGGTAAAATTATTTTAGAGGGGTCTCCTAGAAGAAACTGGTGCAGAATCTGAACTCAATTCGCAATAAGTGTCTGGAGACCAGGAGTGCAAAAAACTCTCACATTTCATTCGTTCAGTTCTGACGTAAATAATTTTTATGTAGTTGAAATATTTCGCTTTCAATTACTCCATCGCTGTTGGAACGTCTATGTTGAGCATACGAAAATTAAACACAGAGAATATGTACCGTAGCTGGAAATGTTCTTAAATCATCGTTCCTTAGCATAAGAAGAGTTCCACTTAGTTAACTGTGTTCGATTGCAGTGCCGTGGAAGGAACTGCCAGCCACCCTGCAGAGCCCCTGGGCGACGATAGGGTTGAAGACATCGAGTATCTCGACCGCTACCTTAACTCGAACCCCAGTCCGGTGAGTGAAACACATCCAATCTTTTCTATTTTTCCTGCTGCTCTAAGATCCAAAGATGGCTGTAAACAACGACAACAAAATCTGCTAAACTCTGTATTTTTCCAACGAGTTGCTGCCTTGTACGAATATGACCAGACATCCTAACTTCATCCAAAGATCTGACGAAAACCCAGTCTGTATCAGTAGTTTTAGGCACAGGTATTTGTAAATTACACTGCTAATTATATAAATACTTATGAAAATTTTTGTAATTTTTCATACTCAGCAACATACGGGTTTCTAAGACATACAAAGATATGGTGGATGTTCAGAAACTAAAAATTCTACTACGCATGTGACAATGCAACATAAGTGAAAGGGTAGTATTCTGTCCGATGGCCAGTGCAAGTGATCACCAATGTCAGTCCACAGCATATGCTGTAGCTAACAGTTAAAATGAAAGATATCAGTCGCACTTTCCTCCAGCTTGACTGACGAGTTACGGTTATTTGCACTAGTAGCAGAAAGCGTATACCTTCATATATACTATTCCGGCAGTAAGGCAATCCTCACGAGGACTAAGTCAGTTAGCTGCATCTGCATCCATACTCTAACCAAAAACTTACTCTGGCTGCCTGTTGTACCCTGTGGCTCATCGTATTGTTCGTAGTGTGCCCGGCAGTCGAAAATGACATAAAAACTTTTCTATATTACTACTCCATAGATCAACATGTGGTGCTGATTTTGTATGAAGGATACGCCACAATTGTCAAATGAATGATTGGAAGAGGTGACTGCGGCCAACGAGCTTCTATAAAGAGGAGGGAGCCAGGAGCCTCGTCCGTTGAAGCTCAAGAGTCTCTTGTGGCTGTCAGACAGTCGCGTATGCACCAATCGCATGTCAGTAACTCGGTACATATATCTCGGTACATCCACCAATGAGATATAGGAACGCGTCTAACAGCCATACGAGATCTGGTTGACTCACTGGCGTATCTGTGAATGGGTCGCACGGCTCCCTCCTCCTCTATGCATAGGAGCTCCGTGACTGCGGCCGATATTAATTCTTCTGAGGAGCACAAGCTTCCCAATCGTCATAACATACACTGTGTCTGCGCTTGCTAGACGCACATAGCATTTCTTCTATCAAAACTTCCCGCCTCCATGAAACGCTGGAATATCAATGTAAGATATTTTATTGGATAAAAATAAGTGCTTCAACGAAATCTATTTTCTTTCCATCGTCCAGTGGTTTTGCTTTGGAAAATACTCATGCTAAATTCTCTTTGATGTGAGATGAAGGGGCAAGTCAGTAACCGTGGGACTGCTAAAAGCGCTTCAGAAATCTTCAATGTTTAGGTTTGAAAATTTTGTAAAGCACGGAAGAAGTGCACTAAATTTTAAGGCTTTACTCAAATGTGTCCTCGTCTGCACCTTGTCTACTCTTAGCCTGTCCACCTGCCAGTTTTCAGTAGTGCGTGACAGGATCTCACAATCTTCAATAGGGCTTACTTTTCACCTATATGTTTGCGTGCGTGGCAGAAAAATTCAAATATAATCCTGTATATTTTCTTTATAAAGATACATGAATATCTCAGATTCTTGGCCTCACTGGCACATGAATTATCCATAAGGGAAGCTCAGAGTTTTAGAGTTTTTAAGTTAGATAAATACATTAGAGGTTAGTGGAGATTTGAATCCTCGGTCTCAAGTGCATATAAATATTTATATATATAGGCATATATATATATGTATATCAATGGACACAGCAAATAATTTTAGTGTGCTGATATTTTTTATCAGGCTCCGTTAGTCCAGCTGTTCAGTACGTTACAAATCAGTATGACACGCTAGGCTGTAATACGTCGAATAAAAAAATTTATAGTCTAAGCTTACAAGGGCTCAACGGTTCTCATCTTCAGACTACAACATTCATCATCTTATATATTAAAAAAGCAGTACCCATGACCTGGATAGGGAAGCAACATGTATTAGTTGTAGGACGTTACTCCTAACATGTCGTTGATTTTCCTTCATACTTGACAGATAATAATTGAAGAATGAAACCTGAGCTTTGTGCAGCAGCATCTTCAATGAGAGCTCTATCCGTAGACTTGCTGCCTATTCGTTAAGCAAGTTGTCACGTGTCCTTAGCATTCCAATTGATACATGTGCTCGATACAAAAATCTCTGCAGAGCAGAAAAGAAAATTACTTTCAATGTATTGAAAAAGTAGTATGCTTATATTTTTGAGCCTTTTACTTTCCAGTATGATGCAAAAAAAATGCTTTTATGTAGAGACGCTATATATAATAATATCAGAAAAAAATGCATTACGTGCTTCTTACAATATTTATATGGCCAATTTACAAATATTTAGCTTTCGTACTTATGGTAATGCTCAATACGGAAACCTATTATATCGATGTAGGAAAATAGTGCACGAGCACCGTATTATATGGTAATTTACATATATTCCGCGTGTATTTCATCTTTATCTAACTTCTACAAAGCTGCTTCAAGCGGTGCATGTACGTACGCGTGTGGCGCGTGGGAAGGACTGAACTGCTGAGCAGTTAATCCCTTCATAACAAGTAGATATTCACTTAAAATTACAAAGAAATGGGTTAATTAACCACGCAGCAGCTGATAAGCTAAGGCCACCATCAGTGAAAATAATTATTATCCCTGATAATCTATGAAGTCTCATCTTTGTGTTAGACGCAACCCGATGCATGTTAAGTAGATAAGAATGTTAAGCAGTACATGATGCAGGCATTTATCCAGATGAAATTACTTTATTTTAAGGTCCTATACCTCAACGATCCAAAGATCAGAGCGTTGAAATTTTCACTGGAAAAGAGTCCACTACTTCAGCTGAAACATTTAGACCGGTTTCTCGTTATATGCGAGTTTCTTGTGCGAATTCGCTCCTATGCGAACGGATAATACTTGTGATGACTGGTTCGCTTTAAGAGAAAGAAGATGCTCTTCTGCGATTTGTGAGTTGTGCGTGGGAGGCGGTGCGCCACAATACAGTATCTTGGATTTTTCTAGCTAACAAGGTTTTTTTCATCGAAAAATGTTTCAATATACCATTACTGCTGCATTTTAGTTGTGCTTTAGTACAGCGTTACTATGACAAAGAACTTGATTTACCATTTAAGGGAAATAAATGGGTTAAGGGTGTCCACCTTATCTTATGCAGATAGATTTGATATATGCGAATTCGCCTTATGTGAGCTGCTATGGGACCGTAACCCAGGTATATACCGAGATAGCTGCGTTATAAAGTGAATGAGTGCAGTGTTCTCTGGCGAAGGGATTATCAATTTCAAAAAGCCATATGTTGTCAGTAATTCAATGTATAATACTAGCAGGATTCGATGAAAAAGGACCATATCATTTCTATAAGTCCCTTTGAATGAAGGTCCCTCATGATTTGGGTAGCGCCTGTTCTACAGTTAAAAGCTTCTGGCCGCAAGCAAATAAAAGCAATATATGCTGGAAAATATATTAATTTTGCGGCATTAAAACTCTTTTCACATGGGTATCCCATTGTAAATTATGTAAGTTTCCGTCAAGATAACGCTTCTAACCACACTAGGAAGCTAGCGAAAGACTGGTTTAGAGCACGAAATATTAGTATTCTAGAGTAGTCACCGAAATTAGAAGAGTTAAAACCAATGTTCTATGTATGTAGTAGTTGTTGGATAATTTGAAGACAAAGCAAACTTGCTTAGATGCATAAGGAATGTAGAGGTAAAATTGATTTCATAAGTTTGGTTATTCGTATTAAATCACTGTAGGACTGGCGCGTGCAATTTCTACAATCCAAAAGTGATGTCGGTAAAGATTGATGATTCATTTTATTGACTTCCACATCTTTTTTTAGTCTTATTTTATTGCCCGCCTCACAGAAAAATCATATTCCTAGATAAATCTTTCAGTACTTTGCATAATGTCCAAAATTGCCTACATAGCGTTTACAATACAATTCAAATATTTGTTGAATATTTCGTGAACTTTGAAGTAGGGTTAACACATTTGGGTGAGGCTGTGAAAAGGTCTTATCCTTCATACTACTACTGTATATATGTATATATCACTTGTTGCCTAAATTACTATCACTTAAATCACTTTAGTTTAAGCTCCATTTTACTTGAAAGGGGGATTCATTTACGTATTTCGGTGGAACCTAAAGTAACGCCTTCATATCCTTACGATTTTTACTTCACACTGCACAAATAATTATAGTGTATCGCCGTAGCCCTAATTAAGTGCTGCACAGAGCGAAGTATTGATCACTTTTGTTTACGTTGCATCCGCGATTCTGCAAGATTTCTTATCGCATCCAGCTAGATTTTTTATCGTTTCCAGCTAGATTTCTTATCTCTTCCTGGAAGATTTCTTATCGTTTCCAGCTAGATTTCTTATCTGTTCCAGCAAGATTTCTTATCGTGCCTGCTGCGTGCGCACCACATTTTTTGATCCGGCAATGTACGCTGGAGATGACCTCCTCTGACTCGCAAAAACCTTCCCAACAAATGGATTAGTCTCATATGAGATTCAAGGAACCCTCCCCGCTGTCGCAAATGTAAGAACGATTTCCCTTGAGAACAGGCAATTTTTTCCTGTTACTTAATGCAGAAAGCAGCGGCAAGACTTGAATTGGGCTGCAGTATGAGCAAAAGGCTACCTATGAGCTGGAGATTTATGGGAGAGTGTGCGTCATAGAAGAATGTAAGGACCGCCATGACTGTAGTGAGGTAGCTTGTGAGAGTAACTTGGCCGACCAAGATCTACCGCGAATTAAAGAAGGTCATGTGGTGTTGCTAACATCCTGATCTACTGCCATGGTCATTCTACAGGAAAATCGTAGAAATAGCAGTCAATACTATAGTCAATACTATTGAAATTATCGGAACCGTCCGAAGTGATAGAAATGCATTTAGCAGATATTTAAAGTTAAGCCTCAATAGCAAAGTGATTGCCGCAAAAACTCGGGAAAATCAATTATTTCAACCCACTCTGGCTGCTTTGAAGCTCACTCAGGAGAAATAAATGAAAAAATATCCTTTTTTATGTGTACATGTAAAGCGCGCAGAAAAGACATTTATTCTAATGGCACAACGATAATTAACTTTTACTCTGCTGGAACTCGAAACGGCAAAAACTAGAAAGAAAGTAATATAATTCTCTCCAAGTCAGCACCTACGTAGTTAGTGCCATTACGTACTGCACAACACAACTGTGAGATCAACTTACGAGTGGACGCTCACAGTGCGCATCTTCCCGATGCATTGGAAAAGTCTGGAGCATGAACGATGTACGAACAGAATATCCGCTCATCTGTTGAACGTGTGATTGTGTCCAGTACAAAAACAATATTTTTAGGTTTTAAAGTCATTTCAGATATTTAGATATCTTTCAAATGTTGTCAATATCTCAGAATCCTCCGTGCATTTACGAAATAACACATGTAAAGGCAGCCAAATGTTAACGGTTGGCCAGCCGATGAAGGTTTCTACCAATCATTTCCTTTAATTTTAACTTCAATTGAGAATGTTTTATTAATATTATTTTGAACCGAAAATCATCGAAGAACAGCTGTAGATTACAAAATGTTTAATTTTTTGTACAGTAAAATATTAAATTTAACAAAGCTGTCGACGCTGCGGCAGCACATTCCAAATAAACTTCATACAGACAAAAACGTAAAACGGTTCCGAACTGGAGCTACCCTCCAAGAGCGTAGACTTTCGCCAAGCTGCGCACCACTAGAAAACAGAAGGGTAAACTGATAGACGAAAACACAAACGGACTGTTGGATAATCATCATATTTAAATCCTCAGTTTCTTGTAACAATCCTAAAAGTTGCTGTAAATTTAATTAATATGCGTCCAGACTTCTCTGAGGTATGTTGTGAACAGACACTTCGTCAAACAGACAAGCACTGATAAAAGCATTGCCTTGAAGACAGATTCCAGCAACATACAATGTTGCAGCAATTTAGATAAATTGCACCAATAGCAACTTATCGCGAATACTGACAGCTTTATGTGTCTCTTTCCAGTTTATACAACACAACGATGTTATGCCGCTCACTCAATAATTGTTTCAAGATCTGATGTTCAGCTTGCATTCGTCCCAATCCACCTTGAAAATCAGCAGCATAGCTACGGCGGTAACTTGAATGACGCGAGAGCTGAACGTCATTTTATAAGTTGGATGTACGATTTCATAGTGTGGGTCAGGTAGCGTCACACCCAGTGAACAAAGGAAGAGACCTACTTGATAAAGTGGTTGCCAAGTGGTTGGGGGTTGCCAAAAACTGTCTGGTGCGCCAGGTTCTCCCACTTTGCATGTTGCAATATCACGAATCCTTCGCAGTCCTTTTAAATCCAAGCAACAACCCAACAGATTTAGCAGATTAAATGCCGTACCTTTACCTGGGGGCCTTCCCCACCAAATGAATGGATCAGCTCTTGCACAGGAAGAGAAATCAAGATGTTTATGCTTGAGAGTCAGGGCATGCAGGATAGCAGCTTTGGTACAAAAGCATTCACTTCCATGGGTAAGAGCAGCGTAGATTCTAACGCTGTCCAAGCAAGTGCGATCTTATACTGCATAGCCATATCATAGGGAGCTTTCTGTGCCATGTTTAGGGCATTAACCATGTCTTTCATATCTTCACGTATAAGATAGAGTTCAGATGATATCTTACCTACGAGAAAGGTAAATTACCTAACAAAGCGTTAATTAAAAATATTAACTGGTTAAGCAACCTATGGGTGTCACCTTATGTGTGACCACACTCTGCTATAAATATTTAGACGACTCTAATAGAATTCAGTCGCATATCCGTTCACTCTTCACCAAAAAGTTTTTCTTAAAAGTTAGTTGCTATTTTTTGGTCGAAGCTTAGCCGGCTTTAGGAAATTCAATTAACGCGACATTCATGAACGGAGAAATTTATCGACAATCAAGAGGAGCGTCTAATTCGAGCTCGGAAACCTCGCAACTATTGACCGAACAAAAGGCGTATTGAATCTTTTGACGAGCTTGTTTCTTTGATTTTTAGTGTCAGTAATTTCAGCACAAAGTGTTAATATATAAAAGTGATGACTGTTTACCAGCCCCGCACTATGTGATGACTGATGAACATGCGATATATGTCTCACATTAAACTTTGCCGTAAAATGTCTTTTAGAATTTGAGAAACAGATCCACAGTATACTGAATGACTGTAAATAAAATGACTGTAAATAAAAACGAGAGCTTCAGATGCTATATTGAGCTTCTTAAGCAAAATGGCGCCCGTGTCGCACGACCAGATAGCCTGATGTTACTTTTCTACCTGGATGCTGACCTAATGAATATTATTACTATATGTATCTGTATAAGGTAAAGTCGCCTCGATTTCATACACAAGTAACTGCTCATAAATTCCTCGATAGAATTCAGAGAAATGTATGGCTGTAATGGACCACAGATTGCTTTAGCTAGGATGTCATACATGGAAGGATGTTGACAACCAGCTGTACTTCTTCCCCATTTCTGAGCAAGCCAGTACTCCTCCTTGTTGACTATGAATGGCAGAAATGCCGATGCTGCATTGTCCAGCAGCGAAACCTCATCCCTGGCTTATAATATAACGTCTGACCTAGCAAAACAACACTGCTCGCCACTCGCCACTCGCTCAAATAAAGCATCGTAGGTAGAGAGTACTTGAATTATCTTGGGTGTAGACGACACAGTAGAGTAATTATTTGATAATAGTACTACCTGACTTCCTATCTCAAAATTAGTTAGGAGTAAAAGGTTTGCAGTAACAAGCTAAAAGGAAATCATGATGGATACTCATAAATTCTGAATCTTATTTTTAACTGACATCACTGGGAAAGAATATGAAAATAATTAGACAATATTAGATAGCGCTTGTAAACAAAACGATTTTACCAGTAAACTGAATACCTCATGGGCTTGAACAACTGGAGGTGTTCTCCTGAGCCTACAGCATCGTTAGACGCAATTTTAAAGAGCCAATGGCAGAGAAACAGACAAACAGACTTGCGGATTATGCCCTAAATTTAAATATTTACTCCTCGTCACATACATGACAGCTTCGGCATATTTATGTAGGACCGTCCGTAACTTTTTCAGCAATGTTGCTAACCGACGGACAGGCAGTATAACAAATGAATCCCCAGTAAAGACATAACCTCCATAACAAAGGTAATAAAAGATACTTTGATGTTGTGAGAATTTTTCTGAGGAGAGAGGCAACGCCTCTCTGACCGTAACTCACGAGCCGTAAAGAGGGCAAATAGGAACGTACAAGTTTATATTTTACGGTAGGAGATATAAGATTTCCTGAAGTGGTTGAAAAACAACATCCTACGTCTTTATGGAATTCTTAATGAAACTGTTAATTAAATACCACCGAGGTAAAGTTCCACAAGGAAGTGATCTTTGTAGCAAACGATGAACATGTAACTTACAATATAACTACTTACAACACTGAAGTTCCATTGGGTTGTCCTGGTCGACCGAAGCCAAGCCAACTTGATATGAAGTGTTCGGGCTGTAGACAGGAATTCTGACTTCATCACTTTAAATCGTGTTGTAGGTATTCGAAGGAACCCGTTTATGGGCGTGTTCGATTGGGACCTAAGCTGAAAGCGCATAGCTCAACTCTAGCGAAAAGTCAATTCAGACTTCTTTTTTACCGCTTTGACTTCAATTTAACTCTAGAAGTGCCAAAAATTTAAAACTACCTTCAAAGGCTGTTGCCGTTAATTGACGGCTAAACGGTCGGTCATTCTAGGTAGTACTTATCTGTTTACAATTAATTAGAAATGTCACTCTGTTCATATTTCGTTGTCATCTACATCAGACAAAAAAAAATCAAGTCAAGTAACGTAGCAGTAAATATTCAGGGTTATCGAGTGGAGAGATAATTGTACCTAAATTTAAACAGCCATCGGTTATTGATGGGTCTTGTCCTTCTAGTATAAAGGCCTTACGTGAAAACGGCTTTGGCTGACAACTCAATTCTATTACCGAGGTAGTTCGAGTTCTTTTTTTAATCACAATGCACTTGATATTTCTTTGTAGTAAACAAAGATAGCTGCAGCGTAATATGAAGTATCTGTGTCGTATATAGTTTTCATGAAATTTTTTTAATTTTTTTAATATTTCATATTTGTACGTAGAGAACAAGTATCTAATGTGTTATCGGTATGAAGTCTAAAATGTGAATGGCTGGAATTACTCGGAGGGTCCATAGGTCAATGCCTGTACAGTCAGAGGATTAACATCAGTTATGACAGGTGAGCACTGGTACAGCCGAGGTCATTGTGTCTAGGCTAGGCTTTGTTCTATGGATATTGAGGGATTCTACAATTGTGAGTTCAATCGGAGTAGAAAAGTCAATGACGGAAAAGTCGATGGTTATTTTGTTCTGCATGAAGACGAGTAGCTGAATTTGAGGGTTCAGTACTGATCTGAAATTTTAATCCTCTAACTGTACTGGTATCGACATCTGGATCACAGTTAATTTACTACAGATATTTATGTCAGCTCTAAGCAAACACCCTTTCGCCCAATCTCAGCTAATTAGTGACCGCCGTGACTGGCATCAATTTCAGCCAATAGGTGACTGCCACGTCACTATACCGGTGCAAACAAATGCTCGCGGCGGCTCGTTGCACAGTACTGCAGTATACCAGAAAGACTTTTCCGCCAATTGTTTATCATTCATTATTCCAAATGGGTACTACCCATACGCTTAATTACATAAGTAAAGGACAGTAATAGACCACAGATTTGATGTATTGTATTGCATCTTGATTACCAGCGCCATAAAAACTCCTGAGGAAATTATCCGAAAATGTTTGCCTAAGTTGAAGCAAAGACTTTGCGCGAAATAGAATGATTTGCATGAGCTTAAAAAGACAAAATTTGACGATTTTCATTCACTAAGAATACTTTTGCATTAAGACAGGTTATAAAGTAGAATGTTCTATGCACATGAAAAGCACAGTAAACTGCTATTGATCAATTTTACAAACGTTTATATAATAAACAATCGCGTCGCACACATCACCTCTCGCATACACGACGCCATGTTGGAAAATTACCCAAGATGCCTCTGTCTTGGGATTACCCAGGATGCCCCGCAGTAAACGGAGTAACACTATTGGTTGATACATTTTTGTGTGACGTCACTATGCTTCAACTGCAGGTGCTACAGGCTCTATTGTCTGACAACTATCTATAGTAAATGAACTGTGATCTCGGTCTTCCGAGCAATTCCAGGTACATGTATTCGCATTTTAGACTTCATACCGATAACACATTAGACATAGGTTCTTTACATACAAATAAAAAATATTTAAAATAGACTACTCATCTGAGAAATACATATTAATTTTTGAAACACTTGATTGTCTGCTTGCTTACAAGAAATTTGAAGAAAACAGGGTTATTCGGAGAAATATGCATATAAAATAAACGCTTCTGTGAACTGATGTTTTAACAAGAGTTCGGTAAAAAATACTAAACCAATACAGAAACAAACTTTTTACCTTTTACTACAGTATTATTAAAATTGAAGTCTATACTTAAGCCACATAAATCATACAATTGTTAGGTAATATGATAGAATCATACGAGCCACTGACTGAGTCGCTCACTAGCAGTCTAGTGCTGCGCTACTATTTACATAAGGTTACAATAACAGAATAGGTTACACACAGAGACACTAATTATCGCTATTCTAGAAAAAAAAGTTTCCTGCCATCATTTTGTGACGTACTGGAAGCCGCAGTTTTTTCTTCATTATCTGCTTGTCTGTCACTCTCAACTGTGTAAATAAGTTATTGCTAACAAAATTTATTGAAGTGGCATAGACTGCAACAGTACTTGACTCTTAGGGTCCAAATGGCCTCTGACGCTGGCGGTCAAAAAGAGAAAATTGGGATTTTCTCAAGAGCTAGTATGAACATGTCCAGACACGGTCATGCAGGCAAGCGCCCAAGTGCGTCCCCGCTGTATCCAAGATACCTTTTCCGCGAGAAAAATTTGGGTACCTTGGAATTTTTTCTTCAGTATTAGATAGGGGGAAAAGAATAGCTCTTGAGAAAATTCCAATTTTCCGTTGCCGACTTTTGGCCTCCAGCGTCAGACCTAAGAGTCAGGTACTGTTGCGATCTATGGAAGTGGATATAAAATTTATTTGATAGGCTAATTCTTAGCTTTATAGGAAGAAATCATGACATCATACAGAGCTTCAGGCGGTAGAGGTCATTGTTGTCATTTCCGAGAAGGCTATTGCCAGATTGATCGAATATCACTGCTAAGTTCGCCGCCTCATTGCCAAACTCACTAAGTTTCTAAATTTACCGCTAATACAGTATTGCACTTTGCTTAAACCAAACAACCAGAAACGAGCATATATATATATATATATATATATATATATATATATATATGCACGCAGAGGCGTTCGTGTATTTTACATTTTACTAACAAGTCCGTTTGGCGGTGCCGACTCTAGTCTCCAACTGTGAGGTAGCGATTAAAATCTACCTACGAAGGTTGGAGTTTGGCAACAAGAAATAGCTCGCATTCAGGATGGCTATTGAGATTACTATGCTCTACTATTAGCATCCATCTTCTAGATTATGAAAGAATTATAAACATCCTAGTATTGAACTGCGCGGCACCTCCACTAGCCCCTACAGCCGCCACCGGTTGAATGGTCTAGTTAGTTATAAATAATAGGAAGTTCTAGGAAGGGATCGCAGTAAATCTCCGTTACAGCAGCGGTGCAGTTCGCTCATAAAAGGGAGCATCACGGCTCGTCACGGAATTAAAGTGCCTTAGCTACCATCAAGTCGGTGACGACGCTCGCACGCTGCTTTAACACGCCGCGTGGGGACACTTGCCGCCATCGCCTGCTCTAATTTATGACTGCTTTCACGCCCGCAATCTTGCGAGGACAGCGTGAGTGAAGCGGGAGTCGGCTCAGTGCCTTTCGATGTATCCTTCTTTGCGAGTTTAACTGAAGCAAAAATACACTGAGATTTTTAACGCGAAATGCAGCTAAGAAAAGATGCATCGTCATTTTTAACGGGAAATATAAGCAAGCAAAGAGGCTTTGGTGATTTTTGACTCGAAACACAAGCGAGCTTAACTCGAAATGCAAGCGAACATAGATGCGTTATGATTTTTAACTAGAAATAAAAAACGTCACTGTGACGTTTAGTAGGTTTGATCGTCAGCCTTTGTGGTCAATTTTAGTACGAGAAAACTCTGTGACCTTTCACATTCAATGCCAGCAAACATTTAATCTTCAACTTGGGCACAAGGGAGCTACGTTTATTCAGCTTCCTTACTATCTAACTCTGTGAACCGTAAAAATCATTAAAGTATGATATGTATATAGTTTCTGTGTAAATTAGTTCTATTGACCGCAGTTTCACCACATACGAAAGAACGGATCTCCATTGCATGACAAGTTAACCTTCGTCTTAAATTTTAGTTTGAAAGATCATTTACGAAACGAATCAATTAATTTTAGCAAAGGTAAAGTCCATTTGACTTTGCTTTACTCGCAAACTTCCTGATTGTTCCTAAGCAAGTTTTGATTCTTTTCATTCGCTGTTCACGCTGTGATTAATAATATCGCTTAGCAAGAGCTTTGTAATTTCATATAGTAGGAATAACAAGCTTACAAACACGCAAACTCTGAAGGGTTATTAACATCATCACCAATCTTCGTCGTCACACTGTTCCTCATCATCAACACCATCGTCATTATTCCTCTCCAACAGCATGGCTTCAGCATTCGTCGATATTGGTAAGCAATAAAATTCTACATAAATTTTCGAAGTTTTGTCACATCGGTTACATGGCTATCACTGACAATTTTTTAGAGAGCGCATACCTCCGCTAAGCAGGCAATGTTTACGAAATTCGAATTGGTCTTGAAACGATGAATTTTTTTTAATTATCATAAAATTTTTGTCATTTGTGCCTCTTGACAGTAGTAACAGCTTCTGTAATTTTCTTGAAGATCCGTCCATAGCTTTTTGAGTTAAGTTCCAGGATATATTTTGCCAACCATTAGTCAAACACACAAACGGACAAGGCGATCATCACCCAAATTTGCTCATTTGGGTCTTCTAATATATCTAACAATTAGTATAAACTTCACGAAGATCCGGTTATCATATTTTGAGTTATGTTACTGACAAACACAAATCTAACATACTAACAAACTGATTGACAATCAATACAAAAACTGGTCATTTGCTCCTAGTAACAACTCCAACAATTCCTGAAATTTTCATAAAAATCCATCGATGACTTTCTGAATTAGGTATGCTACCAAGAAACAAGAGGCATCAAAAGTCAATCACCTGCTCCTACACTAATATACCCAATAATCCCTGTCAACTTCATAAAGATCAGTCATTACTTTTAGAGTCATTTTGGTGACGGACAAGCAGATGAATTCGACAAATACACAACCTCCTTGGTGGTTGCAATAATTGGGGCGAATATATCAGGTTTAGCATACTGAATTTAATTCTAATGTTTAGTACTAAAGTAAACGAATAAGTTACATCGCAATGAAGTTGTGGTTTAGAACCATTAGCATAGTGACTGGCTGCAAGTCAGAACAAAGAAACGCGCTTTCAGTCTCCATATCAGTCTAAAAAAATCGGCTAAGTCGTTGGCAATTGTGATTCGTAAAAGCTCTGACTACAAATCGTTCCAAAATGCATAGCAGATGGTAGAGCATATCGTTACCAAACAAGGAGCTGCAATGCAGTGCATGTAGCGTGTAGTGATGCTATTTGCCACTTTCTGATTATTCAACTCTTGTGATAAAGTACGCTTCATGCATTTACCACCTCCCAGTGTATATTTACCAAACTTTATTGATTGACTGATTTGGCAGTGGTATGGCCGAATTGAGGCAGCAACATGCTCTTTAATCGATGTAAATTAAATAACAATATGAGCACACATCATATCTGTCAGGGATTTATAGTAGCTTCACATGAGAATCTTTAGTTCCTTGTGAGCAGTACTTCGCGTCTGGACGTTGTTGCGCACATGTAACTGTGTGCCAGCGGCTCCCAATGATTTTTTCTACGCCGGGCACGCCTATAAAACTTTTAATATAATCTCGCACCCCTTTCAAGATTAAAACGCATACAATGATAAAGAATAAAGTTAATGCACAATTTGGAAACAGAATACAGTATAAGTAGAATTGTGAATGACGTGGAAAAGAGCCAAGATTTCGCACCCCCAAAAAATCACCCGGGCCCGTATCCCCCGGATGCGCGAGCACCCCTTGTCGGAAACCCCTGCTGTATATATTTTATATAATTTAGTAAACTGTTAGCTGTCCCGTGAGCTGACTTACGCCGTACCACTGATAACGTTGCGGGTTTCTCTTCAAATGTATAGTGAATTTTTAATTTAGAAGGATGACGACTTTTCTGCTGCTTGGCCCAGCAACCTTCAGCGTTGCAGACAATGCCATTTCTAAAACAGAAACCAGAGTTTTGTTCCGCCGTTAGAAGCCCATGGGGACTATATTCTTTCGTTTCAGACAGTGCTCTTCCTTCGGAAATGGACTGTTAATTTGGGCCTTGATAGGTTAAACCAACACAGTGAAGCAGTAGGACTCTTGGTATATTTCTCATGCAGACCAAAGCACTACCGTATAAACTCGTGTCTTACCGTAGTCACCTGAAGCGCAGTCCGACAAAGGTCTCAATATTTTGCATCGGGACTAGAAGATGATGCTTGCCAGTTTTCATGAAGCAGAGACGAGACTGGAGTGAAACTTGCTAAGTCCTCCTCACTGCGGCATTTGATGGCATCGTTGCCCAGAAAATCTCCTCAAATGCAATAAGCTCCGTTGCCACACCCGGAAATAACAAATAAATTAGATATCCAACTCTCAGTTTTTGCACAGCCGTTATATGAAGGCTAAAAGCATTTTTTCTTGCCGCTCCGTTACATTCCTCTTCCCTTTTGCTACTACAAGAGCAATATAAAATTTTCTTGTTGAAAGTCCACACCAGTGAGATGATTATTTGTGCAAGAAATTAGAAGACTGATACTTTTTCTCCTATCAACAAGAGCAAATAAAGCTAGTATAGCCATCGTAAAAACCCCACAGCCTCCTAACTAGTACAACCTAATGCGATAACAGTCTGAGAGGCAATGAGCTTCCTCCCTCGAACAGACATTGCACGGAGCACGGACATACAAACAGAACCGCTTGCAGTCGTCAACGTAGTCTAGCGATTGCTTCACTACAGCGAGCAATGATTCATGGTCAGCCAAGTCATATGAAGCACACAGTATGCGGAGACACTGGGTAATTTAGTAGGGAGATTCAAGTTACTATAGGGTGATTTTCCAAAACAAAAATAATGAGAAATAATAGAGATGGAGAACAGTATGCATAGAAATACATTTTTTATATTAAAATGCCGTATATTAAATTAAATAGTTCAAATTATGTCAAATTTAAAAGAATTAAATCCAAGGAAACACGGGTTCGAACACTTTACGCTTGTCATTTCTGGTGACAGTGCCTGCTAAATCAGCAAACATTCATTTTGGAGAGCATTAATTGTATTCCTCGTGGACGCTTTTTTAACATTTTCTTTCACGAATTAAGGTGGCCTTCTCGTAATAACGTTTATTTCACGAATTAAACTGGCCTTTTCATAGGAACTTTGCATTAGCGAATCAAGCTGGCCTTCTCGCAGGAATAGAACTCATTGAAAAGTTATACACAGACCACGCAATGAGAGGTAAGGTTAATATCCCTATTACTACAGGGCTGTACTTAAGCCTGCTAATCTTTGGCTACGCCTTCATGCGAGCACACAGATGTCATTCCGTTCAGAATTTCAATGCAGCTTTTGGGAAAGAGGAGGAATAGTAGGTGATGCATACATTGTCTCTGATGCCCAATGACGCAAATTTTATCATGCTACCATCCCTTCACTTTTGAAATCTCCTCTCTCCCTGCCGCTCCCACAACATGTTCCGGACACAATAAATTATTTCGAAACCAGGCCGCCTGTCTGCTTCGCTTAATTTAACCGGAATATTATTTGAGTGCGGCCAAAGAGTCGTTCAACTCCCTTTAAGCGTTCGACATCGAGACGACGGACGATTTAGCGAAATTAATTAAATATTACTGTATTTCAAATTATACCGCCCAAAAGGAGGTATCAAGACCAGCCGTATTACTGATTAATAACTTCAATATGTGTGCTTACCAGCGAGTGTAGCAGTAGAAGCGTGTGGTGAGGTGCATAGAGAGTTATGGGAGCACCGATATGCATTTTGTATACAAACGGCGTGTTTAATGCTCTCGCGTGCATCGATATTATCCGATAAGCATTCACTTGACCAGCTAGAATTTGAATCCTGGCCACTGAATTCGTTACTTTAGGGAGAGCTTCAGGCAATAATCACACACCGATTGCTCTTGAGCTTAACAGCAACCCACCTCTCGTTAGCAGGATTGCCTTTACATCACTGTCAAAGCTTTAGCTCCTGTTTGAGGTCGCTTCGTTTATTTAAAACATTATAAAGAAGTTTCGTAGTTGGGTCTCAAGATTCATAAGGAAAATTCTTAATGCTCCAAGTAGGATTGACAAATACGAAGATCTCTAATTTGCTTCCAAAATCATGAAAATCATTTAAAAGCTGGATACAGTTCGCTTTACAAAAAAAAAATGCAGATGTGGAAAACATAAAGTTTTCTAATCTCCAGAAAAATTAGAAATTCGTAAATATTAAATTAACGGAGTTATGATCATCTTACAGAGATTAATTTCGAGGTGCAGTTTTACGTCTATATTCCTTGTTCAGCAAGCCTGGCAGAAATAAGCCGCAGGCAGCATGAAAAGGAAGCGGATCTTCTCTTTAATTAAAATGTTAAATGTTCGTTAGGCTTAAAAGTTCGAAATTGCGGGCACTTGTTATTAACTTTTGGAAGTAAATTTCATCTTCAAACAATCTCATCGCTGAGCTTATGCGAATATAAAAGACAGTATCAATTAGGCGAAGCTGTGGACGAAAAGATTTTGCTGGCGTGCATTCAACAACTGCTCTGAAAATTTAATGATAACGCAGCTTGCTGAGTCACTTGGTTTAACCCTTAAATGCCTGATTTAATCATAGCACACCCGTAGAAATAACACTATTGGTATATGTTGCATATATGGCACGCTATGCATTTAAGGGTTAAGACGTTCTTTGAATCGCCTACTGTCGCCGAGATAACTTCTGGTCAGTTCCGCTAAGCAGAATTGTGCTTTGGTCGTCTCAAGAGTAATCAGCCTGCTGTGAGAGGATTAAATTCAATCCAAATGAGCAAATCGACAGTCCGGAATTTGTGATCCGTGCAACCAAAAGCTGGTCGAATGAAATTATGTCATTAGAAGCCGAGGACCCTAACGCTTTCGTAGCCCAGATGCATGGTATAACTACGTTACGTAGTTATAAAATGCCCACATGCAGTACCCCTAATTTTGCAGGGCAGGTCGTCGAAATAAGAGCCTTCCGTCGCGGCCACCATAGCTCTTCACTATCTTTGGTCGACTGCAACAGTACACTTCTCCGCAGGCACTTGGCCCATATATGCAGCAAGAACCAATACTTGTAGATTTTCCAGTTGGAGAGGGGGAGGTTGCAGTCGAGTTGTCGATGTCTTTACCTATACCCTGACCATTTTATCGTGGCAGTTGGGGCGGGGCCAAATTCCTCTACAACGTTGCCAATTCTATGGGTATTTCTAAGATTTCTCTATATAAAGGTAAGGGGGTGGGGCCAAGATATGGGGCGAACAATATATCAGAAGTGCCCAAAGAATTACCAACGCTGTAGAGGAATTGTTCACGCCTAAGCTGCCTTGATAAAATGGTCAGAGTATAGTAGGACACAGAAGGCTCCTGCTGAGGCTCTGCGAATAGTTGTTGATGCAAAGCCGAATTCACACTGCAGTCTTTTGTTTCCCGTATATATTGAGGGTGATGTGTTTCAGCGCCTTGTTGTGCTTGCAAACGCAGTCGTGTGTCTACCGAAAGTTTTGCTGAAATGCTAACCCTTACGTCAGCTGAATTTTAACAGGTGTTGCTAGAGCAGTTTAAAAAGAAACTCTTTAAGTTTTGAGCGACTTACACCTCAATTGTTTCACCCTTGTTGACAATGACAAAAGAGTATGTTGATAGTTAAGTTTAGTGCGAATTGGAATTGAAAAGCCGCCCATCGTTGTCTATGGCTTACAATGAAGCAAGAAAACGTTGAAGGCGTCAACAGAGCAATAGTGCAAGGCCCCCGTAACTAATAAACATATATATACATAAATATTTGTGTCACTACGTTCAAAATTTTTGCTACCTGAGATGGGAACGTGCGGCCATTTGTGGTCTTGTTTCTTGAGTCAAAAAAGTTCGGAGATGCGGATTCCTGACGGTACTCCGGATTTTATCCTTTTAGCAGTGACTGAGTCTGCAGACTCAATTCTTGCAGAAGCTGCAAAGCAAAGACAATATTTTGCCCAGTAATCCGCGCAACAGATTGTTTTAATTCGAATCTTTCGTCCGCAATAGATCTACTCGATACAATACTATGCAATGTCTTCAGTTTTATCCATTCCAAAGATGTTCTCATTGCTAGAATGAACAGAAGCTTTTTAGTTACTCATGAGTGTGAGGTGTCGTTAAATGGTGCAGGGCGCACACGTGCATAGATAGCTAAGAAGTTGACGCTTCCAAACTGACAAAGGGCAAAGTTGTTGCCATTAATTTGGCGTATTGTAGCATTCGCACTATTTTTGGTAGATCTTGCAGCGGGCACTAAACTTTCTTACTTTTTCATTTATTTAAGACTGATAAGCAACTAGAGCTTAATCTCAACCTTGAAAACCACGCTATGTCATGACTATGTCAGTGATCATCAATCCAATGACGATCTCGACTCCAATCTTCTCCGAAATAATGCACCGAACTTGGTGTTATTGGTGACCATCTGTCTAAATTCTAACTCAGCTTCAACCGTCTCCTGCACTGTATTATGTTTCAGCGGCCGTCTATTGAAGGCAGATCTCAACTTCATCCTTCTCCTGAACTATCTAGGCTTTAGAGGCGATTTTGTTCCACCATCTTTAACATCCAATCTGTTACATGTGGATCTGTTTCATGTGGATCTGTTATATGTTGATCTGTTACATGTGGATCTGTTACATGTGAATCTGTTACTTGTCATAATTGCCTAATCACCCCTTGTCTAGAGGCTCCGCTAAGATAGTTGATTCTTTTATCTTGACAGAACAGCAATAGCTCCTAGATCGGTCAGAGCGTGAGTTTCGACTTCTCTCTTGCAATTGCCCTGTAGGGTCATCCACTGCCAGTCATCTAATCTGTCCAAAGAACCTTTCGTGTTAGGTTTGATGACTTCATGTAGGGCTAAACCTTGCAATCCTGAACAAAATGTGAAAAATCATCCATCGGAGAATGGATTTATAGACAGATTCTTTAGTTTTCTCGATGGTCAGCGCTGATCACCAACCCTTGAGTTATCCAATAGCTATCAGTCTTGAAGAAAGCTGCAGCACCTTTAATTAAGAAAAATAATAAGAACTGTAGTCAACGGAGAATCAAACTGGTGCTCATTCTCCTATTCGCAATGCACACATTTTTAGATAGAGAACACAGAAACTAATGACCGCGTGAAAATGCACGCCTTCAATGCAGAGAACCATATACGATACATATTGTCGTGCCGAGACCTCCTAGTAAAATATTGGTACTGAAAATGACGTCACTTCCAGCCGAAGAACAGTTAGAGCTAGAACGCTATGAGAGCGCATACCACCGACAAACAAGGCAGTGTTCACGAAAAATTCAAGTTGGTTCTGAAATTAAGATTTCTTCCTTATCATCTCCGTAATTTCTTCATATGTTCCTCTTGACAGTTTCTGTAATTTGGTTGAAGATCTGTTAGTAACTGTTTGAGTTCTGTTCTGACAACATCATGCAGTCATACACGCAAACCGATCATCACCAAAATTGTGTCATTAATGCCATTCAACATTTTTAACAATACCTGCGAATTTCGTAAATATCCATTGACAGCTTTGTGAGAAACGGGTCTGCAAAGATTTTGAGAAACATTAATCAAACGGACTAACAGATCATCACCACAATTTGGGTTTTTGCGTGTTTTAACATGTTTAGCAATTCCTACAAATATCATGCAGATCCGTTGATAACTATTTGAGTCATCTTAGTGACCAATATCAAAACAAACATAGAGACAAACGGACAAGTAGATCAACACAAAACTTTGTTCATTTGTTTTTAATAATAAATAAAGCCCAACAATTCCTACAATTCTCATAATGATCCGTTATACTGAGAAATAAGAGGCTAGCAAACTAACGGTTGAACGGATCTTCGCCAAAATTCAATCATCTGTTCCTCGTAACATACCCATCAATCCCTGAAAATTTCGTAAAGATCTGTACATAATTTTTCAAACTATCTTGGTAACAGATAAGCGAGCAAATAGACAGATAAACAAACATGCAAACTCGACAAAGCCATAATTTTTTTGACGGATGTAATAATTTCTTAAACAGCGACAATTTCGTTCGAGGATGAAGAAACAGAATGTTCCTAAACACTTTCAATGTCATATATACACGTGACTATGTGCGTTCATTCTGCACGTGACCAAGAGCTAATATTCTGAACTAAAATACAAGTAGCTTTAATTGAACATTTATTTTCGATTGAAATATACTTGAAAAAAATTCATTCATTTTGAAATGCAATACATGTGACCAAAAGCTTTTATTTGGAGATCAAACGCATGTGACAGTAAGCATGCACTCAGAAATGAAATACACGTGACTTTACACATTCATTCCAAGAGGAAAAAATGACGCGATGATTAGTCTTCAGGGCAGCTCAATAGTCTGAGGTATTTTTAATATCCGGTAATCAAGTTCTATTTGATTTACATCCGACGAATTTTACAACGATAGAAAGTATGAACCACATTTTCAGAATCGTGCAACATGACAATGCTATGTTTTGAGAATTGCATTGCGAGCCGACAGTTCGATGACGCAGCTGATGGTGAAGTACCCTATGACATGGAATTAATCTGTTGTTTATTTCGTTAAAATGTTGCTGCCGCCAACTAAAAGTACTGAATGAACTGATGAGCGGAGTGAATCATACATGATTTTTTATTTAGTTTGGACAATATTGCTTATTATGGACCTCGTTTGTTTGAAAGTGAGAGCCGTTGATCAGATTGAGATTGCAGGCCCGGCTGTCTGGGACAAACTGACCAATGAGCGATGGGGATAAAGTAAGTGCAGGACGGGATCAGGCTTTCACTGCAAGATTTTTTGTTTTAATTCTATATAGGCACTGATGTGAATTGAAATGGCCAATAGAGTGCAGTGCCCGCGATCTGCAGTATCTGCTGGCTGGGCAAGGCTCAAATCGTTATCGTGCCCTGCACTTTTAATGTAGTTAAAGCCTGGTGTGGCCCAAAATATCATTTTTGCCATATGATTAGACTAATAATAAGTTTGAAGACTGGAGTAAACTGAATTACAAAATATGAAAAACAATTATGTTTCCGTTCAAAACATCTAAGAAGGCTTACCGGAACCAAAAAGTAGCCGTACTCTATGTTTTATAAGGTGTATGTAGAAGAGTGAGAGGCATTAGTTGTATTCTTCTGTCCCTGCCCTCAAGGTCCTTAGAAGGAATACACGCGCTGCGGTTGATGCGCACTCTTTCGCTTTTGGAGAACTCGTCAAATCAGTCGGTGGTTCGTGTTCTGGTGTTCGTGTTCGGTTTGCAATTCAATGCCGGCAACAACTTTCGGCCGTGTTGGCCTGCAGGCATTTAAGTCAGCAGTTAATGGCTTTTTATTGGATTTTTTGGCAGCGTTTTCGGCTTCCCGGTGTTGCATAATGCTTCATTTGGGTTGTACTACCTGATGCCCGGGCGTTAAGTTTTAATAATAATAAAGCCTCAGGAACGAAGTTCAAATTTCCGTTAAGGCTAAAGCGTGGTTGACAGGCTGTACAATGTAATGCGATACTGCTTTGGAATTTTTAGAAGTTTTCTGGATACTATATTGGAAAATATATGCATTCATGTTTAAATTATATGTACCTATATATCGCTGTGTGCGCCTGTGCAGGAGGGGATCGCCCCACACCAAAGTTGTATATAAGAGGAATGGCTGGGAGACTTTGGCGGCTGGAAGGCTGTAGCAGCGTGGCTGGACAGAGCAGCAATGAGAAAATATAGAGTATAGGCGCTTATCGGGTGGAGTATATACTTTCTTAGCTTTTTTTATACCAATAATCATAGCAAAACTTACTCTTAACGCGCTTTGTATGTGAGGTAAAACGGGCCACAACAAATCAGCCACGCAAAAAAAAAAACAAACAGCCGATAGCTTGCCAGGCGAACAACGACAGGGTTCCCTCCATCTAATAAATCTCTTTGAAAATAACTCAGTGTCTTCTCTAATAGCGAAATTGTCGTGCATCTCAGTGCATTTTGTATGCTCTGCAATGCTCCTAGATGTCTAGAAGAAGCCAACTCACATTGAGAGGTGAGAAATGAAATTGTATATCGCGTCTTTGTAGAATATGCAAAGTGAGCCTTTTTATGTTTGTTCTGCTCTGCTTGTCCTCAAGCCGTTTGAAATATCTAAGTGCATGACGGAGCCTGTTAAATACATCCATCTGCTTGACAATTTCTCCTCCAGAGAATGCACTTGCATATTTGAAAGTAAACCATCATAATTTTTCAGTGTTAGCCCTGGCCGCTGATGAGGAGACAGTTCAGATCAGAAGCCTATTATAGCTAGTACGAGTATAGTGCACTATGGGCAGCTAGATTCTGCTGTGGGACCCATACAATCCTTATACCAAGTGATTTAAAAAAAATATTCTCATTTCATTGAAAGCTCGATCTTATCTCCTAGTTTTGCTTCTCTCAGTAATGATTTTAATAGGTAGGCAATCAGGAACCTAGAATATTGACAGATACTCATTACCAGTTAAATAGCGCAGAAGCCTTTGGGCATTTCAATATAGTCTATAAAAAGGTGCTCGCAAAGCCACTGAAAATTCACAATTTTCTCATGCACAGGACTTATAACTAGTATTGTTATTTAAATTTAGTTTGTATTTATTTATTTTTATTCTTGAATTTTTTTGCCTGGGTGCTTACGTGGTTGGATGGCGCAACGCTGTATAAAGAAGTAATTATAGCGATCACAAATTTGCAGACTGCTTCATTTACGCCACCAAGAGAAATGTACTAAATTGCTCTTCTTAATTCATTCATTTAAGTATAAGAAGTAAAACCAACGTCGTTACTAAAAACATGATCTACAAACGTTTCGGATTACAGAGAATCCATCCTCAGTGCATTGAAAAACACAAATGAACGCATAGTAATTAACACAAATACTCCAGGAAAAGAAAAACAGACAAATGAATTGTAAACCTAACTAACCAAAATACTATAGAAGATTAAAATCAGACCAAATGCATTGTTAACCTAAGGCAGAA
>LQNS02278094.1:8577912-8595721 GCA_001587735.2 Parhyale hawaiensis | reverse complement strand
AGTGATGTACTCACGTCATGCCGAAATTCTACTTGATTTGCTGAGTCGTGAAAATAAGAAAAAAGAGGAAACAAAGTACATATTACCAGTCTAGAGGGACATAATTATAATCATCTCAACCTCCGTCTTTACTCTTTTACCTTGCCACCACCAATCTCCAGGTAACCATATTTGATGACTTCATCAAGCTTACATTCCAAACTCAAATAAAAGTTTTGCGAAATGAGGGCTGACGAAGTGATAATATATGCATGGTGCTATAACCGCCGAGTGCCAGCGGTAAAGTTTATTCAAGATAAATTAACCCTGCTAATGAATATATTAAGAATCGTCGCTAACATATGGGTAACATCGATTGGAATGGCACAATCGAGTTAAGTTAAGCTCATTAGGCTTAGCTTGCCCGGCACTTCATAGGAGCGTTGGTTTCGTCACATAAGATACTATTGCAACCCAATCAGCTTCTAGATGAGTTAGAATTTCAACCCAGAAGCATATTTGAATGTTCTGCTGTCAAAGAAGCAATCAACTGGGGCTACCATCACTCCTTTCTGGAGTTTCAGAAAAGTTAAGAAGCAGGAGCTGTGCTGAACTTGCTCTCACCGTGCCAATCGAGGACGTCTTAAGGCGATGGGCAGAAACCCTCAATGAATTCCGGGGACTTGTTGCCGATTTGGCTGCTGCACTGACTGGGCCGAACACTGTCCTCTTCTCTTGTTTAAATACTTCTAAAGTACCAACATCTTGTACACGAAACCGATATAATTATAAGATGCTATAAATGAGATGAAGAGACATAAATTTGCGCAGCTTCACTTAAATGAACAAATCTCAGCAGCCTTCCTTAATTTGTCAGACAATTCATTCACGAGTATTGGCTTAATGTCCCACCATTTACGAGTGAACTGGGCTAAAATTCAATTATGCTCCACCGTATGGCCGTCTCCAGAGTAGTCGAATATGGATTAATGCCTGTTAAACTCAATCAAAAGTAGCGATCTTAACGCTCATGACTGAAGTGCCGGACCAGTTAAAGCTAATAAGAACATCCTGTAGAATGGAACTATCCCAACCTATAGTATCATGTACAGGCTTTCTGTACGGGATGCCTAAGCTCCAGATGTACCTACTGTAGGTAGAGCGAGAAGGCAGGAGCATGCAACCCTCGGGGTACGGTACCCGGGTTGCTGAATATTAATACCCCCATCACCGGCGCGTGTAGTGTGCAATGTCCCCCTCCAGCGAGACGACTGGATCGAGCGTCAAGCAGGATGTTCAACAACAGATTTGTAGAGCAGCAATCGTAAGGAATCGGGAGTTGCTGGGTGTAAGGAGTTGACAGCAGAGCTGAAGTCGGGCACCCGCCATTTCCAAAAGTAGGACTCAGACACAGGCTTGTTCCAGGAATCGAATTTTTGAGAGTCGGAATCAGAAGAAAAGTGATAGTTTGATTTTCTTGACTGGTTTATTCGTCAATGAGTTTAAATAAGAAGTTAGAATCCCAGGGAAGTAGTGATGAGTTGGGATTAAAGTAGGAGTCGGACATCTGAGCAGTCTAGTTTCCAGGTGGCAGGCTAGACTTCTGATCTCATGGCACTGGAAGTTGGAAGATCGAATATTAACAAGGCAGGCGAGTTCTGGCATCACTTGAGTCGCTGAATCAGCATTTGATGCCAGTATAGCTGTTAGGGGGCTACTGACCCTAGCCAGAAATGAGGAGGGTCGCTGCTGAAGAGCCTCTCGTCGATGGCGTAGTAGCTGTTGAAGATCAGTTGTCTTTTGTAGCTTGTAGCGGTGCACTCTTTTGGACCAGTTGGCGTTTTTCTGCAGCACGAACCAGGGTGTATCAATTTTCCAGCAAGAGATGTGTCAAGCTGACTTTAGCTTTACTCACTAGTGCTTGGAGTTGGAGTCGGAGTCATATCTTGTACTTCCGACTTTGCAATCTTGGTCAGCGGTGTCAAACTATAGCTGTCTAAATTTAGGATTTGGTCTGGCTACAATTAGGCTTTTCATCCGTCAAATATCATCAAATGCATTCTTCTTGTTTGCAGTTGCACTCAGAAAGTGACTACATCAACGCGCTTACAGCTCTGGCAGCTTCCAGGGACGACAGCAACGGCATCAATAGCAGCACGCAAGGTATGTCCTAGTTCCCTGCTGAAACATCCAGCTTTGTAATCACCGAGCATTAAAACTTGCTTGTCGGAAGTACCGTCACTACACTGAGAGAAATTTTGATTCACTTAGATGCATCAAATTACATGCACTTTTGTCCCAAAACCAAAGCACGCAAGTGCATCATAATAATATGCATGATGCATATAGGGTCTTATGATCCACTTGCCACCTATTGATGCACCTGTGTGTCTCGGTATTGTGACAAAGCCGATGATGAACCAAAATACAGCAAAAACAGGTAAAAATTGATGCACCTGAAGAGAAGAAACTTTGAAAAACAATCTGCTTGTTAGTATGAAACCGCGTCTCGCTTTGCACGTCTAACAAAACTACAAAGCTTTTGTCCATTTTGTTATTGCGGAAATATGTCTTTTTGACTGAAATATGTTTTTCTGTCTGCTGCGATGACACACCAAACTACGCAATGAAACACCTACGTGGATCCTGGTGCTTCTCTGTGAAACACCTACGTGCATCCAAATTTTTCTCAGTGAAGGATTGAGAACTAGGAAGGGGGCTTAGTCCCAGGAGTGTGTGTATGCGTAAAGTCTGCCCTGTTTTCAATACACATATGTATATATATATATATATATATATATTGTACTAAAAGTCAATAAACGTTGTGTGTTTATTTACTTGTTTGTCTGTACACAGCTTCTTCACATAGGAAAATATTCGGGCGTCATTGGTGGATTACCACCCAAGGAGGAAGTTTCAAAGTGCGTCATACAATCTATATTATCGTTCAAGTGTCAGAACAGGACGGACATTTAAGAAGCATCGTAACCTGGATACCGATTGATATAAACGTCGAGTGAATTAAATAATTTAAATTGTATATATTTCGTCCCTTGGCCCCGTATCAACAGTTAAGACGATTGAAGAATAGCTTCAGTTAAATATTTTCAAAGCAAGAAGGACTATAAAAATTTGATATGAGATGGGAAGAAATTCGAGCATTGAATATTTAGTGACATGATATAAACGGGGTGATAAATGGGGGCAAGCCTGCAAGTTCGGCAATATAAACGCGTTTGTTAAACATAAAAGTGAGATGGGAAACGTAACTAGACTATGTGGCATCGTACATATCTATATACCTATATGTATTTATTATTGCTTACAGGCACAGTGTTGCATATTCCTTAGAGAAGCAAAGAAAATGGTGATGGTGACCGAATGGGTCACGGGCTGTCTAATATTTAAATTACTCCACCTAATTTCTTGGAGGGTTTAAGAATGTTGCGAGGGCTTAAGGAGCCTTAAACCCCCCTAAAATGGATTTAACGACGTCTATGCTTCTTGTAATAAACCATCTCCGCACAAAATTCAAATAGACTGACACTACAAAAAATTAACGATCAATTACTGGACAGCGGATACGCCATAAAAGTTTTATAGAAAATGGAAATAATCTGTGCAATCGGAAATTCAACATAAGATGGTACCTAAGCCATCATCACTGGAAGGGTTAACAAGAGCTCCTGTTTGTGAAATATTTTTTGTTTGTCTTCCAACTGAGAGCAGGACGTTTATTGCTAACATAACTAAAAAGAGAAAGAAAATAACTAATTATAGTGCTGGCAAGACTACTGTAGATAACTTTCATCAGTGCGAAGTTAATACTAAATTATTAGCAGAAGCCCAATATTTCTTATTTAGTAACAATCACACGGCATCCTCTTACATGTCCACCGGGGCACCACTCAGTCCAAAACTAGGAAGACAATTATGAGATATTCTGCCCCGCTGAACTACGGAAATTTCTGTACAAACTGCCCTCCCATTCATAACCTGCACAAGAGAACAGATTGTGTGTAATAACCAACATGTGCATTGTGTCAATGAGTAAACACTTTACATCCCGGTTATTACCACCATCCTGTTCTCTGTGAGTATATATCACTGAATTGCTCACTTCGTATTATATGAAGCCTCACTGAATTCAATTCAATTTCCCGCTGCTTATCCTATTTACGATATGATGTTATTTCAGTATAGCGAAATTTTTGCGCTTAAGCCAAAACTATTTTGTCGAGGAAAGAAAGCAAGCTGGAAAAGTAATTGCTGTGCTACTGCACACTCAAGAGGAGCGAGGAGTGAGCCATGAACCTCGTCCCTGAAGCTCAGGAGTCTCTTGTGGCTGTCAGCCAGTCGTCGGATGCACCAATCGCATATCACTAATTCGGTTTGTCTGTTGCTCCCCCTAAAACTCGCTTCTCCCTCGTCACATTCACCAATGAGATCCATGAACGCGTCTCACAGCCATAAGTGATCTGCGGTTGACTCGCTGGCGAATCTGTGCATGAGCCGCAGGGCTCCCTCCTCCTCGATAGAAACTCCTTGTTCACAGTGAAATTCGCTTCTTCTATGTCCACTGATCATCTACTCAATTTCTACCTAGTGAGCTGAGAGCAATTATGACTTAGATGTATGGACAAAGTAAGTAATAGAAATCAGATTCCATGGCAGCGTTACGAGGAGCTTCAGATATATTTATTGTTTGGATTTTAACATTCATCGTTGGCTGAGTAGGAAGTGCATTCAAATGCTATATTAAAACAAATTACCATCAAATGCAATCTGATCTATTTTCTACCTATCAGTTTTCTAGAAAGCGTGCAATATGACCACAGTCTCCAGCCCGACCTAATTTCGCCTATTTCTTAAAGCGTAATAGAAAATGAAGATATTATATAGACAAATAAACGTAACTACGCATCGATCACTATAATAGTGTAGATTAAACTAACTGCATTAATTTAATTTCATTTTAAATTATCCCAAGATGAAATTGCCATCAGTATTTGTGTTAAAGTGAATAATCAGCTATAAAAATAAGACTGTTTTAGAAAAATCAAAATTGAGACTCGAAGATTACTGCACAGAGGCTTTCAATGCATGATCAAAGAAAAAAAATCTTCTACTTAATAGAAGAGCACCTCACTATCAGCAAGGATGGTCAGAGGTGGAAGCACATAAAGAATGAATACCAAGTGGGGCACAACCTGCGATTCACATCGAGTCAATCAACGCCCAAATTTCATCGAACTGATGCCTGGCGTTATGTTGCAGAAAACGGTAGTCCATCAATCGTGAAGAAGCGAGCTGGATCCCTGAGCCTGGGCGCCAGCGGCAGCAGCGTCAGCAGGGGCCTGAGTCTCAGTCCCAGCTCCCCCAGCAGGAGTTTGTTAAAGAGCAAAGGCGCCGGCATGGGAGGCCGCGGGCGTGGGCTTTCCCTCTCCATTGACGCTTCCATGCAGGTACTGCCAGCGGCCCTCAGCTTCTGATACAACTTATTCTATTTCAGATGTGTCTTTCTACAGCATTCAGGATGCTTAATTGTCTTCAGGAAAATAGAGCATTGTCCCACACTAGGGTCTCTCATTAGAGTTTTCAAGTCAGTGCTTTCTATTTCCCTTGTAATGCTATTTCATTGGAATTCGCTCGCCGATAGTCTAGTATCTTGGGAGGGTGAAGTTGAGTAGTTAGATCGTTGCCAAGTTTGAGAGCAAATCAATAATGTTATGATCTCCAAGCAGTTCTACGATGGCGAGGTCGACAATTTCATAATCAGAAGTGGCGATCACCAAATCTAGAATGTTTGTTCATCTGGTGGCTTCATTGCCGTGTTGGAGGAAGTTGTTGTGGCAGAAAAGTTCAAGAAGGTTACTGCCTGGGGCTTGACTGCACAGTGTACTCCAGTCAATTTGGGAGAGGTTGAAGGCTATCATTAAAATTGTTCCATTCTGAATGTTCAGTGAGTTTTCGATCTTGTCATAGAGCGCAGTATCAGTTTCAGCGCTTCTTGGCAGGTACTCCCGATCGTCCTCAGTTTATTGCTATGAGCTTTCCCTCTCCACTGATACTTCCATGTGGGTATACTGCCTGTCATCCTCAGCTTATTAGTGTAACATTCCCCTCTCTATGGACGCTTCCGTGCAGGTGCTACCTACCATGTACAGTTGCTGGTATGAAGAACGTGCCAATTTTTTAGGTTGTAACGAAAATACCGTTCGCGTTGCAATTAGATGGCTGCTGTACAGTTAGGCTAGCTCCAAAGAACATTATTTTGCTAACATTTTTTTCCCAAGTTTTATCTCAGTTGACTTTCATTCAACTGCTTAGAAGACCTTGAAACCTGTATACCTAAAGCTTGTCTCGCAGTAGATTGATATCTCAGCTAAAAAAAAATTTTACGGTTTATGATACTCTTTGCCTGTGAACGTTTGAAGACGAAAGCGAAAGTATAAATCACAAAATTAAGTATTGAGTAAGATATTTATTATTAAAAGATTGAAAAAGATATTTTAAAATTTTAGCGTAATGGATTTTTTCCCTTTTTTTGCTTATTTTAAATTGTCGGTAACATGGTAATTTCTTAACGTGTTGGGCCGCATTTTTGCCGCTAACACACATTTATTCCAATAGAAATACATCGCCAACAGTAGAAACTGTAGCATGTATGTAACACGAAGTGATACTCTGAACACTGCAATTTTAAAAATGAGCAAAATTTTCATCAAATCCAGTTGTAGCTGCTGCGTGAGAAAAACGATAGCAAGCAGAAGAACACATTATAGTGTGCTCCGTGGCTAACTGTTTTATTATTTTTTTTTTTTATGACGTCCTGACCAAAGATGCAACTCCTCAAACACGATGGGTGCGGCTCACTCAACGTAACTCTTAAGCCCTTTTGCCCTTTTTCCCCTGAGGGATTGTTGGCTGAAAATTCTCGTCAGCTACTGACTCTTTCAATAAGGTACTGCGTGCAAGGAAATTTCATTTTAAGCAGCTTCCGTCAGTCTCATGCGTATTTACTTCAAAGTTAACTGATAAAATTCTATTCAGTGAAGCGAGTCTCGCATACAACATACGGTCTTATGAGAAAATCAACGTACACATGTACTTACAGCGCACTGCTACCGATATCCTTGCTCACATGAGGGAGGATGTATGTACGTATGAAACCAGCGTTAGAAGGTCTTAGAGCGGTCACACTCGGCATGTGTGAATGAAACTCAAAAACCACAGGCACTTGTGGTCTCACAAACATACAGGCATTCTATCAGAGCATCTATTAGAATATTTCCGGAGTTTTCAAGGGTCAAAGGAAGTTGTATGGTACATAAGCTCATTCCGGTTCCCAAATCGTAAACGTGCTCTCCCTCTCCCAACGTGTGGGCGGAAGTACTGTTTATTAACACCAGTGTTTAGAAAGCACCAGCATCATTTAATGTGCAGACACTAAGCATAACTTGTCTATACTCTGTAGCTACTAAATATATTTAAATAAAATTTCTAAGAAGTCACGCATTAGCTGCTTACCACTTCTGACTTGCTTTTATAAGTAATACATTAAAGATGTAAATAAAGAAGGAGAAACTTGACATCGTTCCTTCACTATTCTTCTCTTGTAGTCTGGCCAACTTCATAAATATCACAACTGGATGTAAGGCTACACTTTAACCAAACGACAATGGTAACAAAGAACTTACAATTAACGCCTAAAATGCTATTCGATGAGACGAATCCAAAGCATCTGTACGAGGTTTCGGACACGTGGACTTGGTTCAGATTGACTTAAATGAATCAATCGAACAAGCCCTAACTCATCGATCGATTAACTTTAGGCAACCAGTTCTGGTGTAGATGTGCAGGGTAAAACATTCTGTGTGCGCGTATCTATGCTTCCCACCTGAAAAGTATTTTGGGATGATCGTCATATGAGATGCGCATCACTGCATCATGTTGTGGGTGCGAATGCATTGTGCGATCCCGGCAATAGCGTAGTATTTAGGCACGTTCGATTGTAGGATGAAATTATGAATATGACGCTTGAATCGTCCGGAATTTTAGGTAGGTATGAGGCTTCCACCCTTTAAATCGCGTTGTCACTTAATCGCTTACTCTTGAAACATTCAAAACCAAAGATTGCTCCTTAAAATGGAGTTTTCAGTAGGCTCAACGTAATCGGCTTGTACCTAACACCTGCAACACCGCTTAAAGTGGCAAAGCCAACGCTGCAGTCTGAGGTTGCGGAGAAGTCCAACCTCGAAGTTCAAACTTCGCTGGACGCTCAAGCGCGTCCTTATCAGGACAACTAAAAGCAGAGTCAGGTGACAATTTCAAGTTCTGAAAGTATTTCAGCATCGATCGTTCAGGCATACACACAGTGGCTCTCTGGTAATTATAATTATCGAAGTGTACAGTACTTATTCTGAACCACAGTAAAATTAATGCAGGTTATTAGGCAAGCTCTGCTCGTCATGAGCGATTTTGCTGAGGCAGTGACAGCCGCTGGCAGAGCTATTATGTCAAGCTGCATCCCAGGCACCATATTAATGTTTGTAATTTTCCCGAGGGCGGATGAAGCCTAGGGACAATATAGATGCATGTAATTTTTCTCTTAACGGACGTAAATGCGCCATATGTCAAGCTGTATCCTCTGCACTGTATTGCAATTGGAAATATTCAGGCGATTATCCGATAGTTTTAAATGTGCACCAATATAAGCATGGGTTAAACCATTTCCCGATAGGGTAAATGCAAATGGAATTTAACGTCAGTGGATGTGACTGGTCCGCGTCTAGTTGCAGCCTCGGGACCATATTAATGCATATAACTTTCCGCCAGCGAATGTGTATCTGCCGTGTGTAAATATGAAGCCTCTAGACAGTATCGATGCTTTTTATTTTACTGAAAACCCATACGCGTTCTAAACTGCGGCACCATCATTGCAGGTGCTACGGCAAGCTCTGCTCTTCAAGAGCGCTTTGCTGAGGCAACGTCAGCAGATGTCCAGAGCGCGCCAGAATCAGGAGTTGTTGCAGACCATCGGCAAGAGAAGCATCATGGCGCCCAATAAGAACAGGTGGGTGTAGAGGAAATCAGTGGAGGATTTATGATTCAGAGGGCTGGCCTAGAGTCATAGGAAATTCGGAGCTTCTAGTTGAAAGTAACGCATACGTACTTTGGAGAACGATTATATCGTAATTTAACTTGACAGTTTGTAAAATTTTTTTTTTTAATTCCCTGCGCTTTTGGAATTGCGAGCTATGAACCTGATTTTGTTAAAAATTGTTAGCAGGGTCTTGGCCTGCGAACGAAAATTCTCTTTTCCGAGATCGGCTGCAAGAGTTTGATTTGACCTCAGTTCCACGCCTTTAGATAGAGTACCTAGACATCTTTGTCATGTAAAGGAAGTGGTTGTTCTGTGCCTGGTAAAAGTTTCCTCTAACAAGTACCTAAGTACAAACTTTTGCGCTTCATTTCCTTGTCTTGTAATAAATCAGACAACTTGGCTAAACGGAAGCAATGCACGCTCTGTGTCTG
Source organism: Parhyale hawaiensis (assembly GCA_001587735.2). NCBI lineage: Eukaryota > Metazoa > Arthropoda > Malacostraca > Amphipoda > Hyalidae > Parhyale > Parhyale hawaiensis. The sequence continues at coordinate 8,586,205 of LQNS02278094.1, read as the reverse complement.
CTCCAATCTTCTACTATGCAGAAGCCGGAAGGCAAGTTTTCTGATCTCAGTTCCTCATCGCGCGAAATTATTTGGATTAGCCCAACAATTTACCTTTTTTTCTGTCTTCTTCAGCCACTGAACGAAGAAGAGTATCTCAGTCATCTGCTTGGGCCTTTTGGCTGGCCAACGATAATGTGTGGATTCGCAACCAAGAACTGTGGCCCCTGACAGATGCGATTCCTCTAGTGGATCCCTTCTCCTCATCCCATCTTGATCTCTTCCACCAGCGAAATGTCCTCCTGATAAAAAAAAAGATAACAACAAAACAGTTTCCATAAAATAAATTTATATCTTCGTTTTATTCTTGAAGGTGCAGTTTGCAACCATAGAAAGTTCAGAGCCTGAGTTTGCAGTACGGTCATCACGCGTTTTGACTCATTTGTTAACTATTTTGTTAGCTTGTCTACATCGCATCGATGTAATTCAGTTAAAGAAAAATATTACTTTGACCAAAATTGATAACTTTTTCGGTAAATTTCTTAGTATTTAGACAGTCCTTCTTCAGGTCAACGTGCTGCATCTACATACTCAAATTTCAAAAACTGATAGTTACCCATTCAGTGAAACAAGCAGGACTGTCACAAACAAATGTAATGCCCATCAGCTTGGGAGCCCGCTTTCTGTTCGAAAAAGCAGCACACAAAAGGAAAAATCCAAACTTATACTCAGTCTTTCACCTAAGGTATAATAATAATTACCATAATTCAGTCTTAAAAAAGTCCAACCGCCGTCTCTCCTTAAAACAAACAAATATGAAATGGCCCAGGCCCAAAGAAGTAATATGCTAGTTTGGTGTTTTCCAAGTATTAGTTGTAGCTACATATTCGCAAATATATCTGATCGTCCAGTAATCAAATACATGAAACCCAAATTTAACCAAAGTATCCTCTCGCTTCGCCACCAGTAAGGCGACCAGACAAGACAAACGATTTCAATGTTATCATAAATAAGTGCGTTTAGCCCTCAGTACACAGGAGACGCGAAGTATTCCGGCTTGGCCCACTTTTAAGTAGTTAGCTAAGTAACAGCTGTGCTGTTATTCGTCAGTCGCTATTTGGATGTGTCGATGGCATTTTGGGAGCCAAAAGTTAACTAATTAGCATGTGACTATTTTAATGACGGTCTCAATGCGGCACCTGAAGTGTTAAATAGTAGAATATTGCAATATTGCATAGATGCCCTACATGGAATTGGCGAGCAAGAAATGATATCACGGGCCAGTAGCGGACACCCTGTCGCTGAGTCCCCCTTCTTTGAAGTTAGTCAATGAAAGAGTCTGCCAATGTAGTAGCTGCTTAATGTGCATATAACCATCCTAGTGTGACCAATAGAATATCCGTGATGTGCCCCACTATTGCAGTCCTAAGCTAACACTGCACACAAACGAATGATGAATCTAATATCAAAATCCTTGGAAGCAATACTCCCAGTATGAAAAACTTTATTATATTCTGCTCCTTGTAATCAGATTCTACAAATTCGTAGATATTCGACAACGCTTCTCTACACACGCAACCACGGTAGTTTTCAGTCTACCCAACTCATTCAAACTAACAGAAACTGTAGGAATTATTGCAGTCATCTCTGAGAGTAATAAATAAAATCACAGCTGCTACTAGTATGATCTATCAAATGAACACTTAAAGCGATAGCGCTGCTGTCATAGTAGTAGATCAATACTCTTTGCATTTAATTTCAGTAACGCAACATGCCAATTCAGCTATTCCATTAATCTTTTCATAGGTCTACCTGAGTGTCACGGTCAAGGGGCATCAGTTTTGTTTAAGTTGCACTGATTACCACCGATACATTATTAAGTTATTTGGCGCTTGTGTATAAATACAATTTCTGAGTTTCGAAAATTTCAGGAGCGATAGAGCGCGGTGCTACGATCAAACCATACATTAATTAAGATTGAATGCATTGCGGTCCCTGTTAATTTTAATGCAAGTTGTATATGACATTGTTGTGCCAAATTTACTGGTAATTGGGTATACAGTCTATCTATTGACCCATACAAAAATGTATTGAATTAGTATATTCTAACAATAAACATCTTCTGCTCGATGTAGATTCATTAACCTGTTTAAACATCAAGTTATGAATTTTGTGGATTAAGTAATAGATATCAATACGAATTGTGATATTTGGATCGAGTATTCAAACTCATCCGGGCTTCGTGTAATTTATTGCTTATATGCTGATCACAAAAACATATCAAACGTGCACATCCATGTCATGCCCGCCATACATCCATACTGACTACTAGCACATAGAACATAATTTATAAAGCGCATATGTATATATATATATATATATATTTGTAGAGGTTATAATGAGCTCACAGCTTATGAGCTTATAAGGCGTACATTTCCAAAGCAGTCCTCTTCACCTATTCATTTTGATACCGTAAATGCTTGAAACAGTCTTCAGCGATTAGACTAGAAGCACCTATAGTTTTCCACGAAGTGAAGAGGTATTCAATTCTTAATACTCGGGAATACCTTCTTCAGTAGCAGCCTTGCGTGCGGAACTGATGGCACTGAAGGTCTCGGGATCTGTACCTACCAAGCCAGATAAGCGTTCTTTGTGCCGCTCATGAGCTTAGTCGGCAATTGCTGGATATGCACAGCTACCGTGAAGGCACTTATAGTGCCCAGAAATGGGAAAGGTAGGAGGGGGAGGGGCGCGGGCCGTTGCGCCTTCTGTTGATGGCGCCATAGTCCTTAACCCTACAAAGGGAGACCCCTAGCGAGGAGTTATAACGGGAGAGGTGAGGTGCAATGTACCGCAGCCTAATGAATTGCTAATAAATTCATTATTTATAGGTATTTCGTATGAAAAATCAACAGACATACTCTTCAGACATTCATACATGAGTTGAGATATAATTAGACTCATCAATTCAATGGTAAACTAGAGCAATATCAGAGCGCATACCTCCGCCAAGCGAGGCACCGGTAGCAAAAAAATTCATATTGGCTCTGAAAGCATAATTTTCTTTGTATAAACTCCCAACTCTAATCATTTGTGCCTTTTGATAGTAATAACAGCTTGTGCAATTTTTTTGAAGATCCCTTCATATCGTTTTGAGTTATACTGCTAACAAACGCAATGACAAACATACAAACGAACAAACCGATCTGCACCAAAATATAATAATTTATGTCTTTCAACATCACTAACAATCCCTATAAATTTAATAATGATGCATTCATTATTTTTTGAGTTACTGTGCTAGCAAGCATAAAATTAAAAACAGTGACAAACGAACGAACAAACAAACAAACGGATCATTACCAAAATTTGCTCTTTTACTCTTTGTTATATACCTAACAACTCTTGTTAATTTCATAAAAATCCCTCCTTAACTTTTTGAGTTATGGCATTGAGAAAAATGAGGCAGACAAAAAACAAACGGATGGACATATCTTCACCAAAAGTTAATCATCTGTTCCTCCTAACATACCTAACAATCCCTGCAAATTTCGTCCAAATCGGCTAATAACTTTTTGAGTTATCTTGGTGACAGACAGACAGCCAAACACGACGAAAACATAACCTCCTTGGCGGAGTTAATTATAATATGATACCATAAAATCAACATTTCTAAGATAACTGTAGAAAGCATACAGCATATACAATTTGTACGATAACCGTGGCAGTTTGCTCACCAATGCAGGCAGTGTGACTGTGTTCGGGAACTGTGGTGCGCCTGCTGTATTACAGGGACTGTACTGTGTACGTCGCAAAACAATCAATGTACTACGAGTGTACGCAACAATATTCATACAATGATACAGTATACAAGGGACTGCGACTGCACTGATGTAGCCTCATTTTGCTAAGGTGGTGATATTTTTTATAGATAATGTGTATAAAGCTTTGTTGTCTATCAGTAATTATAATCCTGGGAAGAAGTTACATGCAGATACACAGATTAAACAGAAGTTGAAACGTGCAAGGCTGCCAGCCGTACGAATGCAGGGTGCGGTGCACTATAGCGCAGGTCTCCCTTTTTAGGGACCATTTATCATAAAATCTATGGTATTTTCACTCAAATTTTTACACGAAACATGGTACTGTGATGCAGGCACAGTTAATTTAGCTGTGTAAGACGTACTAGTTGGCAGTGGGTGTCCAGAAGGGCCTTATAAATATGGTACTGCATTAAGTAGAACATGTTCAATACAAAATCAGTGGTGAATCAAGGCTACTAAAGGGTGGGTGCAGTACACCTCTATGTCATGATATTTGCAACTCATTCGTAAACTATGGATAGCATGGCTACTAACATTACTATACAGTTACACTCGTAGCTGGGGCCTCTCCTTCATGAAACAGTTACAAAAATATCCTGGAACGGGACTGAGCAGCAACACCTCTTTGGTAGCCACGGAAGGCCTCTGTCTTTGTGTGCAACAAGAGAACCAGCCTGGCGACACCCTTGTCAACGGTGTACATGGTACGACGAAAGGTCGTGCAGTAAATAAATTTCTAACATTTTTACGGCAGTGGAACGTGATAAGAAAACAATACCGATTATTAACACATCACCAATAGTCTCACAAAACTGGGCTTGTATTTCAATATGCCCCCTTTCGTCCGGATTGCTTTCAGGTGACGAAAGGAGAATTATTTACATACTGTAAGAAATAGAAATCAGGAAGGGTGTGTAAATAAGAATGAAGCACAACGCAAGAATTAGACTTCCGAAGAATGAGAAAGAATCTACGCGTGAGAAAAGTGACTGTAATGAAAGAATACAGCGCTGGTGAGATGAACAGCTTACGGCTTCGATAGTAAAAAAAAACAGCTTCCTCAACGAGTCTACTCCTTGTTACTGAATCCATTTAAACACCACAAAAGTGCACCGGACTTTGAGTTATAATAATGCCCTACAAATGTGAAGAGATGCCCAAGACTTCACTCACGATAGTTACTGAGCTGTGTTGTAATCACAATTTGGCGGTGTTATTAGCGATGCAGCCTCGGGTGTGTCGCAATTACTCCAAATCCAGGCTACCGCAACCTGAAAAAACGGTTACCGTAACCCGAAAAGTGGTTGTAAGAACGCCATCTACCGACAAACGGTGCAAGCTCAACTATTAAGAAATTTTGTTTTAATTAAACTTTTGTCAATATAAATTCTAAGTAACTGATCTGATCAACTTATTCTGGTATGAGGAATTTATATGTTGCGCATTTGAATAAATTTATAGTTCGTTTTATTAAAAATAGACGTTTGTGCTCGGTGACCTGCATCACCGTAACCCGTGTCGCAGTCGACATTTGAGCTATGATTGCGACACCGGTTGCGACTGGCTGGGTCACCGGTGTAGCACCGGTAACCCAGAAATGCTGATTGCGACACACCCCTGGTGTTACCCGCTCAGTGTTACTCTAAATTCTAGATGGAGGAATTAGAGACAGAATCTCAGCACAGTCCGGAAAAACATATACACAGCTGTTTATTGGTGTTAATAACTCTTCATGATGACGCAGTCCCTTCAAAAGGTTTCTTAAAAGGTCTATGCAGATAATTATTATTCATCTATGAGAAATTAGTTAACAAAACCTGTCGTTTTTTCTGTAAAATATTAATATAGACCAACCGTGTGAGGTCTGAAGATGTAAATAAACCGACCGGCACTAGCAAGCGCAATCCAAATGTGTAATCACTCAGTCGAATAAAAAAATCGGTTTTATTGCAGATGAACATAAACTAGAAGCAAAATAATAATAATAATAATAATATTGAAGATACAATGAGAAGCACTAAGTAGAAATTTGATAACCCACGCTTCTCTTATTGCTTCTCATCGTATTCTTCAATATTTGATATGATCGATTTTAAGAAAATATTAATAATAATACTTGGGATTTATAATTGAGAAACATGCGACTTCGCAGGCCACACAGAGTAATTATAAACTCGACAACTACACTGAGTAACTCGGCTAGCAACCCACCGTTTTCGCAGGCTAATGAGCTTGCATTGGTAACACCGGGTAACAGTGACATGTCTCATTGACGGGAAATGGCTCAATGCGACACACTTTTTGGAAGCAAAGTAACACTCGAGGTAACACTTGGTTACACTGGACGCTGATTACAGCACAGCTCTGAGCAAATTGACTTGACGGTACTATTTTAACACCTTTTTTAGTGGACTCAGAGCGGTGTTTACGAGGACTCAATTAAACATTTAGACGATTAACTGAGGAAACCAACCCATTTTACTAGTGTGTGAACCCGCCTTAAAGCAGATTCATAATAGAGACTTTCGGTCCGCTTAAACCCATCGGTCGTTCTGTGAAAATATTATCGACGAACGAATCGCTGAGCACACGTAAAGCGCAATGCAGACAAGACGCATAAATTGCCGAGAGTGGCATTTCGCCCGCAAATGCTCTACCAAACTTACGGAAAAAGTTGCCTGGGGAGCGAATTCAGTAGGATGGGTCTAGGTAAAATTTCTTCGTAGCGTTCAAGCAATTCAAAGTAACTTGCTGTACAAGTTCTCCAGATATCTTTGTGCTCCTAATGTACACAACGCTTCCGTTTTTCTTAAAACCTTACTTGAAATGGTGGCAATTAAACTGCGATGCGAAAACTATCAAATGAATTCATCCCAAGGTCAGAACAATGGTAGCCAGTAGAAAACGTGCATGCAAAAGTTTCGTCCTTGTTGTTGTTGTTCGTTGCCATCGTTAGGTTCCACCAGTGCCAACTTGGGGAGGCTCCGGAGGGGGCCTAGGCAGAGAGGGAAGAAGTCGAAGGGAGTAAGAGAAGTGTGGAAACGCTCAGCCCTAAGCGGATCAAGCCAAAGACTGCTGACTGAAAGATCAGCAAGGTGACTGAAACACGAGAAGAGGTGACGAACAGACTGTTCGTCCAGTCCGCAGAGTTAACAGGAAGGATCATCGATCCGCCCTACTCGGAACTTATGATCCACTAAGATCGAGCAGTGGCCAGAGCGTAGTTGGGCGAGGGCAGATCGGAAAGATCTAGGGAGTAGAGACTCCTCCACACAGAGAGGAGGGCATTGATAGCCCAGAACCGTGCTGGGGGGATATGCAGCTGCTGCAGTTGCAACAGTAGAGGTGTATAAGGCACTCAGGGCATTGCGGTATTGATCGGGAGGGAGAAGCCCCATCTGTAAGATGAGGAGCAATGTGTGTTTCAAACTTTGATTGAAGAGTGTGTCGAATACGGCGAGGGCGAGAGGGGGCCGTGATAGTACCAAGGGTAGGATGATGTACCTGCGATGGGCTGAGTAGATACTGTTCTGACAGCAACCCCAAACTATCGCCAATTGGTAGGGTTGAGGTCTCCTTATGTAGGTGATGCGAAGAAGCTAAGCGGTGGGATCCAGTGACTATGGACAGGACTGCATTCTGTGCCGCCTGAAGCTCACTTACGCGGTTCTTGAGGCATTAGGAAACCAAAGCGGAGCAGCGTAAGCATGACGCTACTGATGAGGGCCCGATAGGTCAGTGATGAAGTCTCTTTCTGTTGTCCCCACCTTGCGCCGGCCAGCGTGGTGAGAATCGGCAAGGGGGAGCAGCATCTGTCGCGAACATAATTCACGTGAGCAGCAAAAGTAAGGTGTGGGTCAAACAACACGCCCAAGATTTTCGAGTTGAGCTCCAGGGTGAGGTCCGACACACCCATCTTGATTGCTAGGTCCGTCCTGGATTGATGATAGTCTGACGTAAACAGTGTGGAATGTGTCTTAGAGTGAGAGACGGTCAAGACTCTCTCTCCGCCCCAGGTCTCGATTGTCTAAGCAAGGTGTGACACGTTCCTTGCTGCCTCCGGAACGACAGTAGCTGAAATACGACAATAAAGCCGTGTACGTACGAAGAGGTGACGTCACCAACCTGGGGAAAGTCGCTGACGTAGTAATTAAAAAGGAGCGGCGAGATTACCGAGCCCTGGAAAACTCCCGAGTGCATGGGATGGAAAGGCGACCCTTTGCCCGCCCATAGGCAGGAGGCGCGGCGTCCTCGTAGATAGACAGAGATCCACTTAATAAGGTTATTAGATAGACCTGAGCGCGTGATCTTGGATAGCAAGTGGCGGTGGAAGACCGTATCAAAGGCCTTGGAGAATTCCACTGTTAAAGCTATCTATTATTATTATTATTATTAAATCACACCAGACTGGCGACGCAGGAACGGAGAAACTCCATGAGGTTAACAAACCCCCACGCAACCAGCCCAGCGGGTGGAGAAAACAAGAGAAT
>LQNS02278094.1:8528129-8539363 GCA_001587735.2 Parhyale hawaiensis | reverse complement strand
CTGGGTTGGTTGCGTGGGGGTTTGTTAACCTCATGGAGTTTCTCCGTTCCTACGTCGCCAGCCTGGTGTGATTTAATAATAATAATAATAATAATAATAATAATAATAATAATATTATGCGAATTGTTAGAACCGACATTCTCTTAAAAATTACGTATAATAATGGACGAAGTGCCGAAAGTCTTAATAATTTTCTTACGCGATATTAAGTTGTGCATTTGATTACTTGCCATGTATAGAGTGGAGCGTCTTCACATACCTCATTTCTGGCTCTTATTCATATATTCATTTAGACGACAAGGGTTGCAAATGGAGCTATTGAGCATGTTTTTGATTTCGATCGAAATAATTAGGTCTCTCTCGGCTGACTCGTCAAGGCCGATCTAAGGGAAGCCCGCCCGTCCGAAACCTCAGACACGTGCCATGGCTTGCCCGCGTTGAATCGAATCTTAAGCCCTAAATTGGTATCATGTGCCCACCTATGAGGCGACAATTGATAATAATACTCCGTAAACTGAAATGTACTGCCTTTTCAAGCGTACTTGGCTCATTTTTGATGCATGCAACACGATTCAATGTAGCGAAACCAACGCTCTTGCTTGAGGTTTCAATCGAGTGAGATAGGATGAGATCGTATTTGACAAGCAAACGGCATGAGTCCTTAATCGGCGTTAATCATATTAGATTATCTCGATCGACCTTGCAAATCGAACATGCCTCTGTAAATATGTGCACAATTTACTTCGTGACTTTTAAAATGTATTTCTCTCATACAGTTATAACCCGAAGGATGCTGCAGGTTTGATATTGTGGACAAAATTCTCTCTCTAAAAAAAAAGAAAGGAGACAGTGCGATATGTTTGCTGAATAGCAATTTGTGATAGAAGTTATTTTCGCTGATTCCACTAACTTAATATGATTGTGGTTTGATTTTCGGTCACGTTTACTGTTTCGCTATGAAATTTTAAAACTCCCGAACAATGAAATCTGGGTGACCAGAAAATCCCTAAATACGTTATCGCTGAAGTACAAAATTTGTGAAGAACGATATGACGTTGGTACCATCTATAGTAGCTATCAGTAAATATAAACAATGATAGGTACTTATCAGTTCGAAAATAGTCGCCAGTAACATTTACTTTTTGATAAATGAAACTGCATTTTTAAGGTTAGGGAATTACCCAATTGCCGAACTAACTCTATTTCCGAACAAACATGCAGTTATTATTTTCACCTATCAAATAATGATGTTTGTTCGGAAATACAGTTAGTTCAGCAACTGAGTAATTCCCATACGTAAATTATTATATTTTTAGAATATTACGATATTATCCAATGTAACTCCAACAGTTTTACAGTAATATTCACATTTCAGACAAATGTGAAAAGAATGTCACAAAACTGTTACAGCTATTATCTCAATAAATGAATGACCGACGCAGTGGACGAGCCTCAATGGCTGTTGCGAATATCATGCAGGAGAAATATGCGCAGTCGTGGAAATTATTCTCAAGTGGAAATCGCACTTAGCCCTTCAGAGGACGAGACACTTGAGTGAGTACTGGAGTATTGTATAAATTTATATCAATGGGCACTGTAACACTATAACATATGCCAGGAGCGCGAATGAAGTTTGTTATTCAACTGAGGTGCTGCGCACCATATTCTCATTGCAGTTAAGGACCAAATAACTACTTATCCAGGGCAATTTATAAACTCAATATCTAATAGGGCAGTTTGTTGTTAGGCTTAAAGTGTTGCAGGTACCCGCTCAAGAATGTCAAAAGCCAACTCTAACTCCGGAAAATTTTGCAAAGCTTCAACATATCACAGTACCTAGTCCGCCATTTCCCTCTCATTCTCTTCGGTGTATTTTGCACCGATCGATGCGTGTTTTCAAATTTGTTCACTTTCTGAGTTTTATAGCACTAATTAGTATAGTATGTAGCCTGCTGGGATCAATAGTTACGAGTATGTATTTTCAACTTGTATGTTTATAAATATCCTTATAAAAAATAGGGCCGCCCCGAAGAAGCTGAATTGCGGTTTTAGATTCTGGGGCGACCCTCAGTTTCGATAGAATCTGATGTTTACCTAATAACGAGGGATGAAAATTTATAAATATAGAAACTAATTTTCTTAGAATTTATAGTAAATAAATTATCTAATTAAAAGTTAAATCAAATCTGGCCAATAACTATCTTGTGAGCGCAATAATTATAGGCAGTATAGTTAAGAGTCAACTAATGAGCAAAGTCTTCATCACTGTTATCGTATTCGAGAGCAGACAACGCTATTCGATGTTTCTCTGTAAACAGCAAAATCGGATGAAGATTTCATTTCTTAGTTAGGGGCTACACCCTATTTTTAATTACCCCCAGTAGTAGAAGTAAAAACTTGTACTAGTGCTTCAGTGGCACACTGCCTATATCGCGCCGAACTATTCCTGTGCTTAGCCACAGGCTCGTGCACCGCTAGGGCGCGGAATTTGTCTCATTTTATATATTATAAGGGAGGAAGGAGAATATTATAATTTTTAATTGTACATGCAGTGAATGTAATTTACAAGGAAACGGGCGGAGCCGTAGTTGACGAGGGCACTTATCGTAGTGGATTTATCACAGTTTGTGAAAGAGGTTAGATCTGGCAAGAAACGTCTGGAGGGTATTTCTATTAAATTGGCCGCGAGATCCCTCAGAAAGCATTCCTTGCAGGATGGAGTCGACATCCCGACCATACAGGTCCGCTCGTCGAAGAAAGTGGGACACTCGGCCAATAAATGCAAGACAGTGAGAGGTACAACGCAGTCGTCACAGCAGGGTTGCAGACGCCTCATCCGCAGATAGTCGTGAGTGAGGCTCGTGTGCCCAATACGTAGGCGGCACAGTACGACGTCCATTCGGAGATCGTCGCTATTTGATGAGGGCCACTGACAGACGATTTCTTTGATTGTTTGAAGTTTATTATTTCTCTGCTCTAGTCACTAGGATTGCTATAGCTCGCGCAGGTTTCACTTGATTAGTGGGTAATAGTCTCGGCAGGGGACTGCACTGTTTGCCGCGGGCAAATCCGACAGGGCCATCTGCCTCGACTCCTCGTCGGCGAGCTCATTGCCCCCGACGTCAACATGACTAGGCACCCAATAAATACACACAGACTTCCATCGTATTTACTATTCGGTTGATGACGGGGTAGATGCTGTCATATGCTCAGATGGCTTGTACTACACTCATTGAGTCTGAGAATATTATAAAGTTCCTTTTCATCGCTATTTCCAATGAGGAGCAACGCTGCGCGGACGCTGAATAGCTCGACGGTGAAAACCGAGGTCTCCGGTAATAGCCGGCATGCTCTAGTTTCACCAGTCGTAGTGGCTGCGCATCCAAATCTGTCTCCCGTCTTGGAGCCATCAGTATAGATGTGGACAGATTCACCATGTTGGTCACTCACCTGCTCCGTGAAAGGAGTTTTTAGTAAGAGGGGATGTGAGTCTTTCTTTTTTGGGTATTGCTTGCTGGCACAAAACGTTGAAACTGGTATGCTCCAGATTAGTTTGTCTCTGAACAGGACCCGGGCCACCTTGAATGGCTCGATTTCCGCTATGAACGAAAGGGCTTCATAGTCGCGGGAGGAGGGAAGTGTGTAGGGAAAATTCCGGTGCATTGCTTTTGTGCTGCATTGTGCACAGCGTCCAGTCGTTTTAGGACTTTAATCCTCGCTAACTGATATACGACACAGCTATAGCCTAGTCCCGAGCGTACAAGGGTTTGATAGAGGTATACATAAAAGGGTTTTGCCTGTCGGCGCCCCACGGCAGCGTCGTCAGGTGCTTGAGTAGGTTGAGCCTTCGCATGCATTGTGTTCTAAGCATCTCGATGTGGGGTTTTCAAGACAGTCTGCTATGTATTATCATTCCGAGGAATTTCATCTCTTCGTGATAGTTTAGCCGTTTTCCGTACATTTTAAGTTCGGGTGACATTACATCTCTGGCACGCCTCATGTTAAGGACAGAGGTCTTGGCAGCAGAAAAGGCAAAGCCATGGTCGGTTGCCCATATACAAACGCGTCCAATGTCTCGCTTCTGTCGTCGATGTAGAACTTCCAGATGTAGTGAGGAGTAGGTATAGCATCAGGTCATCTACGTATAGTGACCCGTACACATATTGGGGAAGGTCTGCTATGATGTCGTTTATTGCTAGTAGGAATAGCGTACAGCTAATGACGCTCCCCTGCTGAACCCCCTCATTCTGCGTCATCTCAGGGAGAAGGCCTGTCCCACTCTGACCTTGAAACTTTGCACGCTCAAGAATTGCTGTAAGTAATAGGCCATGTTACCTCTTATGCCTATTTTATGTAGTTGTAAGAGTATTCCGTGTCGCCAGGCTGTATCGTATGCCTTTTTTAAGATCGGAGAAGACACAGATAGTGTGTCCCTTAGGTGTCTTGTTCTCTATGATGTAATTTTGTATACGCACGATGGCATCGGTGGTGCTACGGGACTGTCGAAAACCGTGTTGCACTTTGCAGAGGAGCTTGTTGACTTCCGGGGCAACTGGTCAACGCAATAGGATGGTAGCTACTTGGTTCCGTGGGAAGTTTGTCTGGTTTTATGAAAGCTAGTACAGTGGCGATTCGCCGTTGTTCCGGATAGTCATGCGTTGTCCAAATTTTTTGTATATTTTTAGGAGTGCTCGAACAGCTGAATGGTGCATGCGTTTCAGCATCTTGTAGTGTTTACCATTAGGGCCGGGACTTGTATTTTTGCATTGTGTGAGGGCGTTATAGACTTCTAATGCAGTGATTGGATCGTTGTGTGTCACCTCGTCGTCTTCGCGACGGGTAGCAAAGTCCGGGGGGGGGGGCGGTCTCGTTCCAATCTCCTCCATTTCGTCTGAAAAGCTCGCGGGTAAGTCGCGCCACTGCTGACTTCGCTAAAATGTCGAGCCAAGCGGTCAGCGATCGACATGGTCAGGTTCCACAATCACCTCGTTATTCTCCTTTATACAAGGAAGGCCCTGGTGTGGTTTACCGGTCATCTTTTTAACGCGTTGCCAGACCTTGCTCATTGGAGTATTAACGCTTAGCGTAATTGTATATTCCTTCCAAGGGACTTTCCGGGCCTGGTGCATGGCAAACTGTGCCTGCGCACGTGCGCGGCAATATGCTATTTTATTTGCCAATCATCTATTTCGTTAATACGTTGGAGTAGTCTCATTCTCTCCGTACATACTCGCGTGCAGTCAGCGTTCCACCATGGAACTCTATGAAGAGCGGTTCCACCTCTGGATATGGGGATGGCCCCTGCCGCAACCCTCGTCAGGGCTCCCGTGAAATGATCCACCATCTGATCGAGGGGTAGGTGTTCATCTAATTCCTCCATCTGACTCAAGGCCTCGAAGGTAGCCCAATCGGCTCGCTGGGGGAAGGAAATAACGTGGTGCTGCATCGTGATTTTTGAGGTCCGGGAAACTGGTGCACACACAGTAGTGGTCGCTCCCGTGGGTGTCCTCAGTCACAGTCCACTGGGCGTCAGGAAGGAGGTCGGGCGTGCAGAGGGTAAGGTCTGTCGCGGATATAGTTCCTGTATAAATGTGAAAATGGGTCTGTGCTCCTGTATTTAGGAGGCACAAATCGATAGTTTTGAACAAGCGCTCGACAACCAAGCCTCTCGTGTTGTTTTTATTATTACCCCATGTCGGGTGTTTTGCATTGAAATCGCCCAGCAATAGGAAAGGGCGCGGCGACACTAGTCCAGTGATATCCGTAATGTGGATTTCTTTGTTCGGAGAAATATACTGCTTGCAGATATTGGTGGCCCTGTTTCTTTACTTAATTTGCACGGCCCTGGCCTGTAAGGGTGTATTAAGTGGCACCCTCAGGCACAGAGACTCTGTTTTGGCGAGGATAGCGAGTCCCGTTCCAGGGACGCGATCCTGGGCAGGGTAAAAATATTCAGCAGCGTAGTTCCGGGGCAAAGGAGGATTGGTATAACCAAGCATGGCCTCTTGTAAACATGCACATATAGGTTGGCGCAGTTCTATTAGGCGGTTCAGGTTAACTTTGTTGGTTTCGTGACCTTCATATTCCAATGCAATATTGTACTCATTTGCTATGTTTCCTGTGCTAGCCTCTTCCTGCCGTGTTATGGAAGGAGTAGGGGCTTTCGCGTGCGGTAATCACTGTCTGTATTGAGGAGTTGTCAACCTTCTTTCTCTCTCCGTCGTTCCACGACCGCACCGTCACCGCAGGTGGCGAGGACACCGTGTGGTGCCCGGAGGACGCGCCGCGGCCCGCGGGCAACGGGGCTCGTCCCCCGCTCGCACTCCGGTCCTGGGAGGACGTGCACCGCTCGCTTGAACGATGCTGTCGGTCAGAGTCTCCTCGCGCTCCGGCTACATGTGACGTTGCTCGTCTCGTGTGGGCCCGGGACGTCTCACGGAAATCCCGGCGTTTCTTCGAAATTTTAAAAGATACGATATTTGTTGTAGGGGTCGAATCGCTGCTCGGTGAGCGTTTCTGCGAGAGCGCTTCATCGCTTTTACCAGCTGTAAAAGTCTTTGGTCGTACTGATTGTGTTTGCTCCGTAGTAGTTTTGTTTTCCAATTTTTGTATAGATTGATCCAGTTTATGTCCGTCCGATCCGTCCCGTTCCCGAGGCACAGCCACCTGGGCTGCGACGCAGCCGGAAGCAATAGGCGCAGCAGAGGCAGGGACAGCCCCAGCAGACCCGGAAGCAGCTGGCGCAACAGCTCCAGCAGAGCCGGAAGCAGCTTACGCAGCAGAAGCAGAAACAGCCCCAGCAGAACAACAGGCAACGGTCTCAGCAGGGTCAGAAACAGCCCCAGCAGAGCCAGAAGCAACAGACACTGCGGAGACAGCGACAGTCGCATCAGAGCTGGAAGCAGCAGGCGCAGCAGAGACAGTCGCATCAGAGTTGGAAGCAGCAGGCGCAGCAGAGACAGAAACAGCACCAGCAGGGCTAGAGGCAACAGGTGTAGCAGAGCCATAAGTATCAGGAGCAAGAGAGGCAGAAACCACCCTGGCAGGGCCAGGGACCACAGGCGCAGGGGCAGCCTCAGCAGGGTCAGCGTGGGCCGTGCCAACACCAGCACCAGCGGCGGGGGCATCGGCCTCAGCGGAGATCGGTACAGCAGAGGCAGAGACGCCATCGAGAGAAGAAGTAGGTGCGACAAGGACGATGGGAGTCTCCCGGTTCGCAGCATACTTACTCAGGATATACTCCGCCTCAATCAGGGCCTCCCCGATAGAGGAGTCGACAGGGGACGCGCCAGCAGGCGCAGCAATGTCATCAGAGGGTACAGCGGGCACAACCGCAGCTGTAGCCACAGTCGCTCCGGGAGAATCGGCAGAATCATAAACAGGAGCCGAGGGAGAAACCGGAAGCGCAGGGTGAGCGTCAGTGGAGTACGTGGTCACGGGCAGAGAGGGAGGACCGGCAGCACTCGTCGCAGGGATCGCCGGCGCAGCTATCGCGCGAACTGGTCCATGAACAGAAAGAACCTCAGTCCCCGGAACGGCAGCACAAGCCCCAGCAGCCCCCTGCGCAGCAGCAGCGCCAGGTTCTTCCAGGTTTGGTCCTTCAGTCTGTGTTGCCCCGTCAGCCAGAGACGTGCGGGGCGGCGGCCTTCGTCGTACTGGTGGGTCCGGGCATCGCTCGCACTCTCGCTAGAGTCACATAGAGCACGGGCGTTAGACATGCCCAGTCGGGCCTGACGGCTCTCCACCAGCCTCCTGGTCTCGCCGTAACTAACGTGCTCCTTGGCCTGGGTAGCCAGGACCACTTGTTTATATATGTCTAAATACTGTAAGCTGGTGAGTTTTCCGGATGTGATTTACTGCAATTGACACACCTGGTTCGTGAGGTGCAGGGTTGTTGGTGTAGGAGTCTTGAACAATTTTGGCATGTTGGGGTTGTTCTACGACACGTTTTTGCTCTGTGTCCTTATTGTTGGCACTTGAAGCAGCGGCGGGGCGGGGAACATAGAGCCGTACTGGGCACTTAATTCACCCAGCCAATTTCCACTACTGGTGGTAGGATATGAACGTCAAAAGTGACGATATAAATGGGAGTATGAATGTCTCTACCATTCTCCTTCCTCTTCACTCTATAAACGCTCCTCACTCCGGACTCTGAGAGGGCCTGGAGGAGATTCCCATCGGTGTACTTTGGCTTATTAAGGAACCAGATCGTGCCTTTTATATGGTTGAGGCAGTCATTGGAGGCGGCGGAGACCTCAACTCCCCCCCCCCACCGTCCTCACACTCGCCATCTCTCTTGACTGCCGCTCGCTCTTCACTTCGACCAGTAGTGTGCCGGAGTGTGCCGCTTGCCTGAAAGCGTCCGCTGCAGGTCACTGTATGCTTTTATGATGTCTATACCACAGATATCTTCTCACTTTTTTGTGGAGATATCAAAGAAGCGTTTGAAGTTTCTCTGCAATCCCTGGTTATATGGGAAGTTCGAGTCGTAATCTTGCTTCAGCTGCCTACGTTCTTGTCGCCGCGACCGTCGTCGGCGTCTACCGCCCACCCTGCAGCCGGTGCGCTCGGGGGGCTGGTACGACAACATCTCATATTCAGTTCTGCCGCGGTCGGAGCTCGGCGCAGTGATTGCACCCACACTCGCGGCGGATTGCCGCGACGGGGCCGGCTCTGGCGGCTCGGAGGTGCCGTGGCTCATGTCAGAGTCCATTGGGAAGGTCCGGTCCGTCATTCAGAGAGAAAAGCAGAAGGGGGACCGCAAAGGGTCCACCCCTCCACGTGGACGGCCGACCTCTCTTCTATTAGTAGGGCAGAAACTCATAATAAACAAATAAAAGGAAAACCACGGTCCGGTGGGGCCGGCGCTGACTGCGTTGGTTCTACCTACACTTCAGATTATGATGGAAAAAGAAAATAAATATCTCTGAAGTAATAAAGAAGAGAGAAGATGTCAAGTAGGTATATTAACGGTACTATCACGAGAAGGTGCAGTTTAGCTTGGATACAATCATACTAATTGTATCCCAGAAATCGAATCCTTGTCACTAGTAGCAAAACATCCCTTCACCAGAGATAACAAAAACACTTCCTACGTACCAGTAAACGGGTGGTAAAGAGAGTTTTTAAAATCCTTAATTACCCCCGAAAATACAGTTGTTGTTATTTATCAACTTTACAAAGTAAGCTAACACCATCAGAATTTTGAATTGCACGGTTATTGCACACTATCTAAACTTTCAGCGAAAGCGACATGTGCTGAGTCACTTTCAAGAACTCCAAGGAGCCAACGGCACCCAAAGAGGAGACCACTTGGTCATTGCCATAGCCAAGTGCCCGGCATTCCACAGTCAGTTGCTCTCCCTACCTCTTGAAGGCAGAGAGTTTTTCTGTTTTTATTTTCTTCTGTGCTAATCCCATGCTGTGAGCAGCAGCGCCATGGGAGCTTGGCGGAGGCACCCACATGCCCATCGTGAGTGTCATCCCCATAGCCGGCGGAACCTTGGGTTGTGTAATCCTCGCTGAGCTCGGCTTCGTATCCCGTAGTGTTGATGTCGTGTCCTGTTCTGAGACGCTGGTGTCAAGTAGGAGGCACGACACAGAGCTTGCTATGCCAGATTTCCAATTAACTCTCCGCAGGCCACTGGGATCTGGGCCTGGACTTCGGGACATGAACATATATATCAGTAATAGCTTTTGCGTTTATTGATAGTCTGTATATGAATGTGTGTGTGTCATGAGACAATAGTTGTTAGGATTTGTGGCCATCAGAACAACTTGCACTTGTTCTCATTGTCTTGGAGACCAGCAACTGATGATTCCATTTATGGCTGCTTGCTGACAGCAATGGCTTCCATCCAGAGCGAAGACCCTAAGTCGCCGTTTGAATTTGCCAGGGTATTAACACGCACTTCAGGGGCTGGTTAGGATCTGTATCTTCAGCTGATGTCATGGCGAGGCTGCGTTGGACTCTTGCACCTTGCCTAATAATTGTGTGCAACTTATTAGAGGGTCCACGCATATTGGTGGGAATTGTCTCTACCTAGGCATGACTGAGGTTCCTAACATGGCGACTGTGTCAGTTGGCTCCCCTATTAGCACTTCAAACTATTCATATCTTGTTTTGTAATTGCAGCTGAAACAAGTTGCTCCAGTGTCAGATATTAGGAGGATGGTGTTCGTTAAGAGCAGAACTAATGGGGATGATATTGCTGGGGTGGTAGGGAGTCCCCTTGGTGCCCAATCCTTTGCAGTGGTAGCCTTGTCTCTGAATTTAACGACATGACTATGTCTTTTTGGTGAAGTTTGTCCCGCATAGGATAATTCCTGTGAGGTCTCGGGAAAATCCATAGTTTGAGTATCAGTGTCGGCCGGCTTTTAAGGCTAAACAAGCAGCTTTTCGAGCTTGGTGTTCGCGGACCGCACGTTTTTTCAGGTGTATGCAAAGCTTAGAGCTGAGGCTAAGTGTGCATATGAGACGGCCCAGTGTCACTAGAGGTAGCGTTCGAGGTAGTCTCTGCTGAGTATTGACCATCCATATCGTTGGTGGAATGAGCTGGAGGGTTCAGTTTTCGGTGCTGAACCCTCGATACCACCTCTTCCGGACTTTAGTGGGTGTATAATTACTGATCCCCTGGCTAAGGCACAGCTCCTCTTGTCTCACTTTGATGGGAAGCAGAGCACAGATGTTTTGCTATTGCCTCATTGATGCCACCCTGAGGAGCGTTTAACCTTTTTGCCATTCAGATTTAGCACTGTCAGAGCGTTAAGGACCTTGATCCATATGGTTGTGTGGACGCGGACGGTATGTTTTATGTATTTTATAAAATAGGTTGCTGGCATTTTTGCCCGTAGGCTTGGAGAGATTTTTCGACACTTCATACGGTTATCAGATTTTGCCCGTTATGGGCGTACTGAGAGCATTACGTCCATTCCCAAAGGTCCAGTATCGCCAACTGTCGCCAATTAACGACTGCCAGGATTCTCTTTCGTGGATGTTTCCTGAAAGCTCTCACGAGCCATCCGGCTCGTGTGGACCGGCCTGCTTTGCATAGCTGGGGCAATGCAGTGCCTCTGCGGACGGTATCAGTATTACTCGCGGGCCGTCGGGTTT
The DNA here is from genome assembly GCA_001587735.2 of Parhyale hawaiensis. Classification (NCBI taxonomy): domain Eukaryota; kingdom Metazoa; phylum Arthropoda; class Malacostraca; order Amphipoda; family Hyalidae; genus Parhyale; species Parhyale hawaiensis. The sequence goes on along the minus strand of LQNS02278094.1, from coordinate 8,528,250 downwards.
GTGCTAAAAGCTGGTCTATATATTCTAAATTTCCCGTTGCACCTTTCTTCTTCTTTTTTTGTTAATCCCTGTAAACGTAACATTTTAATCCGCAACTACTCGCCCTAGCTCACTTTAGGCT
>LQNS02278094.1:8487905-8499952 GCA_001587735.2 Parhyale hawaiensis | reverse complement strand
CTCTGACCTGTCCTCCTGTCATGGAGAAGCCTCGGCTATGCGAGTCTAAGTGCTACCGACAGAGGTACTCTGCTACGCTTCACCACTGCAAAAGTGTTCATTGGAACATTCAATCTATTACCTCTTTCAAACACTCCGAAAGAGATATCAAAGTGAGAACCTCAGTCAAGCGGAATCAGACCGCTGGCAATGAATACCAGAGGGAAGAGTTTGGCGGGATTTATATGGGCAATATGCACTCAAAGTTTTCAGTGTTGAAAAATGACGTGAAATGTCTGGAATGATCAAATTGAGTGGGGTTTTAAAAATGAACAACTGTCTATATTGTATAACTTGGGTTCAAAGGGTTGATGTTTTGTTTGTGTATCATGCAGAAGGATACCCTGATAACAGATTTTGGGAAATTGAAAAATGAAATTCACTTGGGGATACAAAAAATATATTGGGAAAGGGTTACAAGTTACAACAGACACAGCAGCATTCCGGAATCAGCCAATTTGAAGCAGTTCATTTGTATCTTTCATGAAAATAAATATAAATAAATTAATCCCAAAATATAGCTGTCATAAAACTTGGTACGAGTTGATTGGGAAGTAGATACAGTTCAGTACCTAGTGGTAATAGGCTGAATGTTTCAATGAACAATTTTGCAGTGGTAAGCGAAAGGCAGAGTAGACTGCCTCTGTCGGATAGCACCACGACTCGCGTCATCGCTGGTTTCTCCACGTCGGGAGGACTGTTCTAATCGTCACACTATTAATTGACAGATAAGTACTCTTGCCGTTTTTTATTATTATTATTATTTTTTTTTTTTACTCAACCAAAATTGCAAGGTAGGCTCTTTTGTAAGTATAAGAGCTATCTTGTTTGTAGTTGTTCTGTACTTAGTCTAGTATCTTGTGTAGACTGTAGTACTAACACTCCACATGTCCATGTTTTTTTCTGTGCCCCTCCCCCACCATCCATGGCTATATAAGTAGGCACCCGACCTCAGCGTCATTCCGGACGATGAGCAAAACATCTCGCTACTAATGAGCCCAGAACTATGGGCTTTGGGAAGGTTGTACCTCCAGAGGTATTCTGCCTTTCGCTTACCACTGCAAAATTGTTCATTGGAACATTCAGCCTATTTGCAGTGGCTCGCTTCCGGCAGAGTACCGGATAGCACTGATATACCAACAGCTTAGCTTGCGGAGCAGTTAGGGGTTCTGTGGCGACTCCTGATGTGGAGGGTGCCGTAAAAGTGCTTAAGCTTATGCTTACCCTGATCTGAGTTTATTCTTCCTGCCTGTGGAGGTCTTATTATTGACCTGCCACAGGAGATTTGATTCCGCACTTGTGTATTTATGTCTTTTCTGTCATGTGTGGCCAAGCAAACTCCAACTGCTGGTATCTTGAAACTCTCTCTCCTGTGAGAGTTACCCTGAGGGAGCGGCCTGCTTTGTCTGTGTCTCCATCTGGGCGAGCAACTTAACTCTTAACAGACCAGTGTAAGACATTATTAATTTAAAGCTTTTTAAAATTTTCCACAAATTCCAAATTCTCGAATTCATCAGGATATTCACAGGCACTGAGCAATAAGGGACTAAGTCCCTATCCCTCAAAACCACTGTTAAAAAGCATTCACGTCTCTTCACTGTATTAAAGGCAAAACTCAATGGCCTTCTCAAAATTTTTCTAAGTCCCCACGGTGGGACCTAAAATTTTTCCAGGTATAACCGTTTCCATGCGCCTGAGGGTTAGTCTCCAAGGATTACCTCAGAATAATTCTAAGTGTCAAAGGTGGAAGGCCAAACTATTTCTAAGTCCAAAAAGCTGTACAGTTTGAGATTTAAATTTCCAAAGGGGGACAAGCATACCTATCTGCTTTGTACCACCATCACTGTATTAAACTCACTCACCCCGAGAGTCTGTAAGCAATCATCACTTTAATCATTTCCTATGCTAGTAATTTACAACTACCATTCCTTTTCGAGATATCTACTCGAGTCAACTCTCCCCGTCCTTAAGCGTGTATCCACCACTTTTTTTCTGCACTAAAGCCTACTTAGTCTGAATAAGGAGGCCCCAGGCTTAGGAGAGATACCCCCGCATCGCGGTATAAATAGGAATTGCTCTTTGAAAATTACTAGAGGGTAGGTATAAGAGGGTTCTCATAACTCTTCAAAGCTTCTCTTTTGTAGGTCCCTACTGTGGGACCCAGAGAATTTATAAAAGTTCAAAATTCTATTCAGTATCTGATGTCATGCCAGCATGTGCCTTTTCAAAAATTTTTTAAAATCCCTAAGGGGAACCAAGGAAAATATCCTTAAGCTTAAAAGCCTTCTTGAGTATCTGAGGCTAAGTGTCAAAGGACAAGTTCCAAAATTTTTCTAAGTTTCAAAAAAGGAAACCAAGAAAATATTTCAAGTCTAAAAATCTTCTTGTAGAGGTTCCGGTGCACTTTAAACTCTTCCTTCCGGGTTCAGTCAAGCTGGCAGTGCCCTGTGGCTGCCCCAACCTCCCGAACCGGCTACGGCCCCATCCAGAGGGGGCCCTTCCGTGACCTTGTCCGGAGGTAGCCCAGTGCGCTTGGAAGCGTTAAGGTCAGGGTAGCCAAGGCTTAGTACTGATAGGGTCCTGGAGCCCTCGCTGAAACGATCCTGACCCTCTTACAAGACCTCCGGGTGTGAGTTTCTGCATACTATGTCTGGCTTCCTGGTTAGGCAGAGGTTTCCTGTAAGTCCAGATTCACCTCACCCAAACCTGCCTACGACTCCCTGTCGAAGGGGAGACTCACCGTGAAATTGTCCGGACGTAGCAGAGTACGTACGGTATGGAAGCACTGAGACCAGGGGAGCCGCGGCTCAGCCCGGCGTTGACCCTAGAGCTCTTGCGGCTATGGTCCTGACTATTTTTTGAGACACCCGAGTGGTAGTCTCAGCGCAATGCAATAATTTGCCTCCTGGCTCGGCTGACTTGGTTCCGGGAGTTATAGCTCCCTTTGTTTTGGACCATCTTGGGGGACCTCCGAGGTAGGGGTCCCGAAGCCTTCCGAGAATGATTGCTCTAAATTCTCCCAAACGCATAAGGGGAGAGATAGTACGCTAGAAGAGTAGCTACTATGTGTCCTAAGGCCCAGGCAGTCCATCCCTGAACCTGCTGACGCAATCAGGGAGGACTAAGGCCTCGGGCAAGTTCCCCTCGTTTCGGTGAAACAGAGGTCGCTTACCGACCTTAGCCCCTATATGGACAAACGTTGGCGGGGGGATGTTTTCTTCAGAGACTCTGCCCCAGATGTACCCCAGAACCTTCAGAAGCCTTCTGGGGAGCCTTCGTCTAGCGTGGCCTTGGTGTAATTTCGTATACTGCGCTCCAGGTACTCTCAAGCACACTATAGCGCTTCTAGCCATCATACATGGTACTTCGCAGCCGAAGCCCTGAAAACGAAGATACCACCAATGGGAGTGGCCGAGATGGTCTGTTTTAGCACCGGCCTAGATCCGGTATGAATTCCCGGTCCCCCCAAGGGGGAAACCGGTGCCGATGGTATCCGTGGCGATGGCGAGACTGAGTTAACAGCTAAATGCAACAGCAATAACCGTCCCAACTGGAGAAGCCCCCGGCGCACCCAGAGGCCTCCATTGGGAGAGACAAAGGGACATTTGTTCGATAGACACGAAGAATACACCTCGCTTCTTCCACGGAAAAGCGGGTCCTACCGGCTAGCAGAGAGCTCGGGTACAGTATGGACCGGCTACAACCTCTTTAAACGTGAGGACCTACACCTCCAAGAAGCACGGGACAAAAAACGTTATGGCTACTAACAGCCTGACCATCGTTGCACAACGTAGAGACCACGAAACGGGGACTACTCTGTAAAAAAAACTCCGGCTCTGGAATTTCTCGACCCAAAACGATCTTAGCAAAACTAATCGGCTACCGGGCGCGGTAAAAGCCGCGGAACTGGGTGTAAGTCCAGCAACTCCCGTGCACTGCGGTAAAAGTTTTTGGGTTTCTTGCCGGGATGCCGAGCTCCCCTCTATATAGAGGAAAATGAGTGGAATGGATCGTTTTTCGGACCTGCGCAAGCAAATTTGAACCTTTATAGCGGCGCTGGGCGACCTAAAGACCACCAAATTGCTAGGGATCAGATAAACAGCACTATGGCTGAGATAAAGTTTCTCTCGGCCCCTTATCAGTCTCATTCAATTATAGTTGAACAAAGTCTACAGGCTGTTACAGACACCTAATCGACCCTCCAACACGTTTAAATCGATCCATAACGGGTTGATTAATCAGATTATCTGCTTCGTGTGCCCACACTATGACCAATGCCGCTAGCCAACTTTACAAGGGTCCAAAGTCCTAACCCTTGAGACACACAGGGTAAAATCCCTATGGCACGGCAGAGGCGCAGATCTACACTTTCTTATGGTACAAGGTTACCGTGAACACGAGACCAAATATTCTCGTAGTAAAATCATGGGTATTTTCGTAGTCAAGAAAGTGATGACTTCAGTTTTGACTCTTAGCCCACGAGAACAGAGCTCCCGAGAGACCTAAAACTTTTAGACTTACTCGGCTCGTCGACCGATACACAAAGCTGACTACCTTCCAGGCTTAGACTGGTAATCTAGATGAAGCCTCTCCATCTTAGTCAAGACTGAGATCCACCATATAACTCGCAGCTTCTCCTTAGGGAACATTAGCAACCTGAAGGTGCTGGTTTAACCTTCAGGGTCACACGCTCCCAAGTTTACGAACTTTCGTTTCTCTGAAATCCAGACAAAGAATGCTCAGTTTATGACGTATTACTCTGATTTCAACAGGAAGTGAGGGGGGTATTAATGACCGGCTAAAACAATAATTGCTCGAGAGATTGAGACGTAAAGAACGGAAAAAATCCGAGATGCTGTACTTTTGTAGCAGTAAAAGGCTTGCCATTTATTTCGCCTATTCTCCCGCTAACGATTTACGAAAGTTTGATAGAGATTGATGTCCTTTATTAAAGCTGAGAGAGAAAATCAGTGACTAATAAACACGCGCCCTAGTTGGCGCCTAAGACTATGGTTAGACACAGAAATAGTTTAGCGCTATATATAGGCACGGTGCCACTGAAGCGCTAGTAATACCTACTTCTACTACTACCGCCGGAATTACGTCTCCGGTCGTTGAGGGCCCCCTTTTTTTTCTCAGCGAATCGGTCCCAGAGAAACTACATCGGAGAACCCCCTCTAAGATCATCCGTAGCTCGGAAGGGGGAGAATCTCCTGGCAGAAACGGCGCCACTACGGGCGTGTAGCCAGACAGGCAGAAAACGCCCCTCCGTACTACAACTCGTTGTGCCCTCCTCTCCCATAGGAGAAATTTATCGTGAATGACGCGAATTTCTCGGGAACAATTGAGGACAAGAGACCATGCAACCTTACAAGGATGGGTGCACCTTTTACACAGAAGGTTTTTCCTACGATCAGGTATTACCCCTTTCTGGCTTCGGTGGAAGCCGCAGGGCATAATCCTTTTCGCCGTCTCGTCAGCGGCCACATTCGGTCCGACCAAAGAGTTCAAGTCAAGGCCGTCGGACAACAGCCAAAGGGATAACGGGGGGGGGGGCGGACCCGAGCAAGACAGGGAAACTATAATAGTTTGACCACAACAAAAAATACTCCCTGAGGTGCTGGAGACTATACAGGCCCGACATAGTGATGACGGGAATAGACTCGAAGCAGTTAATTACACAGGCAGCGTTAATCTACCTAAGCTAAAACAAACACCCATCGAAGTCTAAACGCGCGCCTCAGCCCCCAGAGGCAGCGCTAGCTCCAGCCGACAGTCTCAGGCGGGCATGTTCAGCGCCAAAGCCCTTGGGAATTTGATCCCTGGGGCAAACGTTTCATCATAAACCAATAACATAGCACTGCAAAACTGAAAGAGCGTTGGGAGGATACGTCTCCTCGAGCTCTCCTCTTTGGCGGTCACTACATCAACAAAAAGGATAGTTTATCGTAATGCGCACGGCCCGAAGAAAATGACCTTCTTAATCAAGAGCGCACGGAACGTACGGAGACAATGCAGCCTACCTAGCCGGCAAAGGAGCTAGGAGCGAATATTGGGCAGGACCTAATTGGATTAAGAAGCCCAGAGGCGGAAGCGGCAAGTTGCAATGCAGCAACGCCCAAAGGATACACTGAAACTCTTAAGATACTTAAGACTTAAGGTTCAGCCCACATGAATGACCGTAGCAACAGGGCCCCTCTTTTTGTTCCAAAGAATGACGTCGCAAGTTAAATTGCGAGTGTACAGAGTGGTCACGGGACCTGGATCGGAGTAAGTCCTAAGACACCACACGGAACAGCCGTATCACCTTACACAAAGTTTTCTGTGAAGGACAAAACCCGCCAAGCCGGGCTCCGTCAAACTAAGTTTCGGTTTAAGAACTTAGCATACAAACATACCGTAAGGTGCTATTTCGTCACCCCTGGGGTTATTTCGGAATTTGCAAAGTTTTCAGTTTTATAGTCATTGCATCAAAAGTTTCAACAGCAGAAAAATGGTACAAGGTCCATTTCAAAGGTGAGAAATTTGTCTTCAATTTGAGACAAAAAACAATCCCCTCTGACAAATATTTAAGAGTCAGTTGGACGTCAAATTTGAGTATAAAAAAAACTAGTTTTAGATAATTTCAAAAAAGTCTTCAGACGAACATTTATTTTTGTCCATGTTCAAAAAACTGGGTATTTTCGTTCGTAGCTTGTCCGTGTGCGTCTAATTTCGCCATCCCCAATGAAACAGCTTCTCGTAATAATAGCTCAGAGCTGCTTACTTTAGGGAGGGCTATTTCGGCACATTTTGCGGGCTATTTCGGCATAGCTACTGTTTTGTAGGGCTAATTCGGCTTCCCACCTGACAAAACAGCCCCTTTTAGGACATAAATATGTGTTATTATGGAAACAAAAGTGCTGATATAGCTGCAGAAACAATCTAAATAATCAACATATCGTATAAAATACACTAAACGTACAGTACAGTGATCCCTCGATATTCTCATGTTCATTTTTTGCGGTTTCGGTCATTCGTGACGGCCAGGAGAGCGACAGTCCATTATTCGCGCGACGCCGTTGCTCATTCGCGGTCCTATAAAGTAATTACAACAGATCCTCGACTTACGAACCTCCCGACAAACGAACTTTCCGACCATCGAACTTCGCGACTTACGAACATTGGCCCAAAATTACGCCCGTGAAACGAACCTTTACCCGACTTGCGAATCTTAACATAAAAATTATGCCTGGGACACGAACCTTTACCTGAATTGCAAATCTGAGAAGTTGTCTCTGTGACAGCTCACTCCTTGTTGCACACCTTCTCATCACACACATCTACACACACACATCACGTGCTCTAGCACACGCATCACGTGCTCTAGCACACGCATCACATGCTCTAGCACACACATCACGTGCTATAGCACACACATCACGTGCTCTAGCACACACATCACGTGCTCTAGCACACACGCCACGCACTTTTACACGCACATTACGCGCTTTTACACGCACATTACGCGCTTTTACACGCACATCACGCGCTTTTAGACGCACATCACGCACTTTTAGACGCACATCATGCACTTTTAGACGCACATCATGCACTTTTAGACGCACATCATGCACTTTTAGACGCACATCATGCACTTTTAGACGCACATCACGCGCTTTTAGACGCACATCACGCGCTTTTAGACGCACATCACGCGCTTTTACACACACATCACGCGCTTTTACACACACATCACGCGCTTTTACACTCACATCACGCGCTTTTACACACACATCACCCACTTCTACAGGAACGTAACCTATTCATTTCCTATGTTTCGAGTAGACTACCTATCCTAAGCTTCTAGTAATAGAGCACACAACCGTCTTGACAGGCCAACACAACTAGCGGAGGCATTGGTATACCCAGGCTGTGCCAATCGCGCTTTAAGGGCATCTTGGCCAGCAGGGTATCATCTATCTCACCAGATTATAAAATCTCTCCCTTGCTCACGTAGACATCCCCCCTTATAGAAGTTAGCTGTCATAATTGCCATCTTAAAACCATCTAAACCTGCGGATAAAGGGTCATCTTACCGCCCAATATCGCTCCTGTGTCCCGCTGCAAAAGTCTTTGAACGCCTTCTCCTGCCTTTCATCAATGAGGCTTACCAACCAGCCCCTCACCAACACTGTTTCTGGCCCATGCACTGCACCACATCTGCTCTACTTCCTTTGGCCTTCCAAGCAACCCGTGGTATGAATAAACCACAACCCCACGACGGCACGGTGGCTTTGCTGATTGACTTCAGCAAAGCGTTCGACACCGTTCCCACTGAGGGCCTCCTCTCCTCAGTTTCCAGCACCACAACGTCAGATGGCTCGCGGCTTACCTCAGGGGACGAGCAGCCTGCTCTATAACAGTTCCCGCTCCCAGTTCCGGGCTGTCAAGGCGGGGGTTCCTAAGGGCTCGGTCGTCTCGCCCTCCCTGTTCAACCTCTACGTCTCCGACTGACTTTCCCTTCCCTCCGGACCAGCTCTGCTGCCCCTCTGTAACATCTTATGCCGACAATTTCACTGTCGTGGCGTCTCATCGCGATCCCCTCACCGCTGCCGCCGCTCTCTCGAATTACACTGCCTCAGTGAGCAATTGGGCAGCAAACAAGGGCCTTAGCTACCATATCAACCTCCAAATCCAACTCAACTCTATGGACAACCGACACCCATCAGTCAACACTTGACCCCGGCATCATTATGAATGACTCTGCCCTGCCCCCTGGAGCGCCGCCCCAAGATCCTCGGCGTCACTTTTGACACCCACTTCACCTTCACACCGCACACCACTCCACTGCTGCTCGAGCCTCCAGCCGCCTCAGACTTCTCAAGGCCCCAGCGGGCACTCGCTGGGGCCAGTGCAAGGAGACCTTGCTTATCACATACAAGGCATTTGTCCGACCTCTTATCACCTACACGGCTCCAGTCTGGTATCCTGGGGCTCGCCTGTCCGCGGTGCGCAAGCTGCAGACGGTTCGAAACGCCACTCTCCGTACCGCGACCGGTTGCCTCCGAATGTCTTCCGTGGACCATCTCCACGCTGAGTCCAAGCTGCTGAGGATCGATCAATCCCTCGACCTCCAGTGCCGTCAATACTTTGTTTCCGCCCTTCGTCCTGAACACCCAGCCCACTCTGTTGTCACCGCACAGACTGCCCCCGTCTCATCCGCCACAACTTAGCAACCAAATTCCAACCCAACATCAACCACTTACTTACTGACAATATCATGCCTTCCCCAGAGTACCGCTCAGTGATTTCCTCCCTCCATCGATCTGCCGTGCAAGCTTCACTAGACCGCCTACCCGTTAACAGGGTTTTGGGCTCTGCCCCACCGGAGATCTCACCCGATGAGGCGGTCCTATATCGTGCGGCCCGTTCCAATCTATCACAGTTATGCTCAGGCTTCTGCTCTGCCCTGATGTCATACTGCCATAAGATCGGACTGGCTGATTCGGACTCCTGCCCCGAGTGCCACCGCGCCCCCCACTCCATCAACCACCTGTTAGTGTCCAGCCCACCCTACCGCCTTCCTTCCTACCTCTCTATGGGACAGCCCTTTATCTGTGACTGACTTCTTGTGCTCCCTGCCTTCATTTTCTTACCTTATGCCACACGTCCGACCCCCTCCGGAGCCATCCCCTATGTAACCACAACAACAACGGGCAGATAGGTACCACTAAGGCCGGAAATGGCCAAGGCTTATATAAGTTAAGACCGTAAGCTTTTTTTTAGTGCAGTCCCCTGTAACGACTGACAACCCCCAGATATATGTCCAAGTCTAGTTCCTGGGCAGAATCTGGATGACAAGGGCTAAGGCCTAGCCTAGGCAAGACATCAGTTTTCGCCAAAAGAGCTCCACCTGCATGTCGAAACAAGAACTGGTAACAGTTAAAAGGATAAGTTTGCTGACTAAACCTTATTTACAGGTGATAATTCCCTGTACTAATGTTCGGTGCAAGAACAACACCCGAAGATGTAAATTGGGGGTTGGCTTGTAAAAAAAAACTTTGAAAAAGTTTTTTCTTTGTCTTTACACATCTCATGACTGCATGTACTTGAGGGCGAGGTTAAGTCCAGTTATATCCCCTGCTCTTAACACCTCTCGGTAAGGGACTTAGGAATAATTCTAGAGTCCCCCCACTTATACCTGTGGAAGGCCCAGGACTTGCTTTGGTGCAAGTCCAAAGCTGGCTACTATAACGGCTCGGGTCCTAGAGCTGCTTTGCTCATAGTTACGAAAACCTGGGCAAAAAAAAAGAAAAATCTGAGATAAAGTAGCTCTATGACCTGGAAAAAGAACAGATTGAAAGTCAACAGATTTTATAATTCTTATACTAACATGCACAAGTAAAGTGTTGGTATGGTACATTACAAGTAGACTACTAGTCTATACATACGAAGGTACTAGACAATGTACAGAATAACTACTAATGAGATACCTCTTATACTTGAACAAGAGCATACCTTGTATTTTGACTGAATAAAAAAAAAAAAATTGCTTGGCTGAGACGCCGCCAATAGGCTAACTCCAGTTATCACAGACAGCCTTTGGCTAAAGGGAAATTCTCTGAAACAACCAATGCAGGTTGGGCGAGAGCAGTCCTAGCGGTCTGATACGCAGTTTTGACGGCCTGAGCTGATCATCAAGGGGGTAAAATCACCCAAGAGTAAAACGCTAAAGGCAATCTACCTCTGCGGCAGTTATCTCGGTTATAAAAACCCGGCCGTACAGAGGGTAGATTGCAGAGCGCTCAGGTATCAGGCCAATGAACTGAAAGAGCCTACTACCTTAGTTACGGCCTAGCACCTCCATGCAGAAGAGACCCAAAAAACCCTCCCTGCACCGCTAACGCTCTGCTGTGGGGATATCGGTGCTACCGACAGAGGTACGGTACTCTGCCCGAGCAAGCCACTGCAAAAGTGTTCATTGGAACATTCAATCTAATCTTGTGTCATGTTGACCCTATTGACATTTTCACATGATCTGAAGCTTGTGAAGATGCTCATTTGTTTGTTACAATGACAGTCCTATGGTAGATCCAGAGTGCTATCTTTGATGTGCTGCAAAAATCTGGTGTTTGTGAGTAAAGAACTTTTTGTCAAAAACATTTGTATTGTATTTTTGTAATCATTTTTGATAATAAATGAGTCATTTTTTTGATGCATTACTAGCTAGCTATACTTTTCAGTGTGAGACGTTGCAAAAAATGATGCCCCAATCTACTAGCTATCTACTTAGCAAATGCAACTAATGCAGTACCGTAATGGCAGGTGAAATTGAAATGAAGCGAGAGTTTGAAAGGCTTCCACAAACCTTTTGTTTTTCATGTAGCTAGCTTATATCTATGTAAAACTTTATAGGTTGCTACATTAAACTATGTATATAGGTCTATGTATAATATTTTACATATTAGCTACATTCTGTCAATCATTCGCGATTTTGTTTCTGAGCGAACGCAGAGAGTGTCTGTTGACGGTGTCTTGAGTGCCTCAGTTGCGGTGGTGTCTGGTGTCCCTCGGGGCAGTGTGCTTGGCCCGCTGTTGTTTGTTTTCTATCAGGGTGTCTACTAGGTCATAAAAGTCATAAAAAGTATTAAAAACTGGTTGGTCATAAAAAAGTCATGAAAAGTAATAAAATTCACTCACAGGTCATAATTTTTTTGTTAATCATCTGATAATTGGAATTAATGGATATTTTATCATCGTAACCTACTGCATGCAGTCGGAGAAATGATCCTACTTGGGGAAATTGGACATTCCCCCGGTTCCAAGTCTTGTAGGTTGTAACTACTTGTTCCTAATTATTGTCTTCTGGAAAGCATGTCATGAGAAATCATGTAATTTTGAGGGACCCTATGAAATATAAAAACAATATATATTGAGTTTTACATTAATAACAGTTATAAGAGAGATTACTCCCACCTAAGAAAAGGAAATCGTATTTTTGGACGTATAATATAAGGTCATAAAAA
>LQNS02278094.1:8465930-8487248 GCA_001587735.2 Parhyale hawaiensis | reverse complement strand
AACATGAAGTTATATAATAAAGCAGAGCCCTAAATTGCACCACCGCCAGCACAGGAGCCGGAAAACCCCTCCGCTGCTAAAGCTGTGGGTAGGTCGTGCAAACGACAGATACTCTGGCGTTAGCGAGCCACTGCAAAAGTGTTCATTGGAACATTCTAACTATTTGCTGCCTGTGTTAGAGTATTGCTCCCCGGTCTGGGCTTCAGCTGCTGATACTTACGTCTGTTGGACCGACTTGTTAGTTCAGCCAGCACGCTGTGTGCTGATAATGATCTGGTGAATCTGTCCCACAGGAGAAGAGTAGCTGAGCTATGTATGTTTTATAAAGTGTTCAATAATGAGAGGCATTGGTTGTATTCTTCTCTCCCTGCCCTCAAGGTTTTTGGGAGAAAGACTCGTGCTGCGTGCGGAGCGCACTCTTTCACTTTGGAGGCTGTCATATGTCAAAATAATCAGTTCTGTCGGTGCTTTGTGCCCTGGTTGGCTAAAGTTTGGAATTGTTGCCTGCATTGGCTTTTGGTCGTGTTGGCCTGCAGATTTTTTAAGTCGGCTGTTAATGGTTTTTTGCTGGATTTCCTGTAGCAGCGTTTTGGGCTTCCCGGTGTTGCAAATGCTTCATTTGGGTTGTATTAGCCTACCTGTCCGTGGGAGCTCAAGCGTGAAGTTTTAATAATAATAGTAAAAGGCTTTTGGAAGCCTTTCCAACTCGCCCTCCATTTCAATTTCACCTTCCGTTACGGTAGCTAGCTGGTTAGCTAACATGAAATTGAAACCTGTAGCTATCTAATGTGCAGCTCTTTGTTAGCAAAGTTGGTGGGCTAATTTTTAATAAGTAGCTAGTCTATATGTGGGCCAAATCCTGTTTAGCCGAGGCTATAGCTGCAGAGTTAGTCTGTCAAAATGGCTGTTGCAGCAAGATTCATATAGATTTCTAGTTATAATGGTTTTTATGTTTAATTTATGCTTCTTTTCTAATATTCCTTTGTTTGCAGGTCTGATATCGATTGCGAGTGTGGAGGAGAGGAGGACTGGTAGGAATGTGCGGCACTGGTGCAGACAAAAGTAAAAGAATTTTGCTTGTATCAAACACTGCTCCCGAGATGGCACCTTCCATCACAGTCCCTCCAGACTCATCCAAAGTATCGTCTGATGAACACCAGGAGCAGCAACAGGAGTCTTCTGAGGGCAAAACAAATATTAGAGTGTTTCCTGCCCAGCAAGAAGGTCGCGCAGCATATAAAGTAATGCCCCCTGTTGGTGATGATAATGATTTACAAAAAGCTATAGCACTGAGCATACAAGACCATCACCAACACAGCCAGCTGCACCAGCAGCACTACAGCAACCCTGGCGGGGACAGTGGTGCCGATGCGGCTCTTGACAACTCGGTAATGATCGTTTCTGCTGAAGATCGGGAAGTGTCACGAGCCTTGGAAGAAAGTCTACGGGAGCTGCCAAATGTAGTTGAGAGGAAGAGTAGCAATCCTCTGGAGAGGAAAAGAGACCCTGGTGGCCCTGTGGGCCTAGTAAATATTGGTAACTCATGTTGGTTTAATGTAGTGTTACAACCACTTTTCCATATACCAGGATTTAGAGATATGATCCTCAACTATAGAACTCCTACTGAATCAAATCAGCCTTCCAATGCTACTTCTAAGGACAAAGTAATTTGTCCCAAAGTTGCGTTAGCTCTAAGTAAACTCTTTGCTCTGATGCTCGCCACGGAGCAGAAGTATGTTGCACCCACAGAATGTGTAAGTCTCTTCCAGGGAAGTGAACCTGAAATGCGACGTAATGAGCAGGAAGATGTGTGTGAATTTATACACAAGCTCTTAGAGCGGCTGGAAGTTGAGTTTAACGAAGTCATGAGAGAAGAGGGTGAAGAAAAGGAGAGCTCAGGTCTGACCAAAGATGTTCAGTTCACAAATCCAATAATGAAGTTTTTTTATGGTCAGTTCAGGAAAGAGAATATGAATTCGTGTAATAATGACGATCAGGTAACAAAGCAAGAGACGTTTGGCCAGTATCCGTTGCATGTGCTAAAGTATGGAGACATACATGATAGCATACTAGCATCCATGTCGGGTCGTCTTCCTGACAAACCTCTCAATGTTGGTTGTTCCTCTGAGGCAACAAAGATAGACGAAGCTGCTCGCCAAGACGGCGAGGTTCAGCAGGAGTGCTGGTTCAAATTACTTCCTCCCGTCTTAATATTTTCTCTCAGCCGCTATGAATTTTCTCAAGCCACCCAAAGGGCTGAAAAAGTTCACAACAAATTTGAGTTTCCTGATCGACTTTACATGGACCGCTACATGGAAGCCAATAAACAGCTTGTGCAAAAGAAACACGTCCAAGTTGCTGCTATTAAGAAGCAACTGACCAAACTAAACCATATGCTCAAACAGTATCAGAACTTTGGAAGTGGCGAGAAAAAATATCCATTGAAAGATATTTTGGCCTATTCCCTTGAGTTTGCCGAGACCTGTTCTGGTCGTGAAGGAGAGCCATCAGTCACAATTGCAGTTGAAAACACCGCCAAAGCTGACCAAAGACTTGAAGTAGTAGAAATGCCTGAAATTCTAATTAATAACTGCCCCTCTGAAAATGCTGACAGTGAGTGTACTGTCGTAGAAGAAAACTCTGTCCTAACGTCGCCCGGTGACATGGTCACAGAGCCGTCAGGTGATTCCAACAAAATGAGCACTGTTGAGAATATGGAGGTCGATTCTGGTGAGGAAAGCAAGACTTGCGAGCAGAGCGACAGTCTGACTGTTTGCTACGATCCTCCTCAGGCGAGCGCCATTACAGCTGACGAACTGTCGTTGCTACGTCGTTGTCTTACACAGTGGGAAAAGAAAGCCAGCCACACGGAAGCACAATTGTGCGGCCATATTTGTGAACTAGAAAACAGACTCAAGCACATGTACAACGAGCCCGAGTTGATGAAAACGGCATACCAACTTCACGCTGTCGTTGTGCACGAAGGGCAGGCTTCTGCTGGCCATTATTGGGTGTACATCAGAGGTCCTGACGGCTGGCGCAAGTACAACGACGTGCAGGTGAGTAAGAGCAGCTGGGAAGAACTGCAGTTGGATAGTCTGGGCGGTCAAAATAACGCCAGCGCTTACTGCCTGATGTACACAGACACTGACCGCCACAGTCTGCTCTTCCCTCCTCAGTGTGATGCCAACGACAGTGTCTTGGAGACCCTTCCCTTACATCTGCAAGAGTATGTCAAGCAGGACAACCTCTCTTTTCATGAGGAAATTCAAAAATGGGAGAGCAAGAACAATCAGAGTGCTGCTGGTGAGGCTGGACAAGCTGGGCATTCTTCCCACCCACAAGGAGCATCTGCCGCCACCGCTGCACCACCCCCTACCGCCCCCAATTCTCCCACCACTGCTCCCTCGTCTACTGTGGAAGACTGCTACGATGCAAGCTTTTATGTGAATGTGTGCACCTTCATCACACGTGTGCTGACGGCCACACTCCGTAAGGAGTTGCAGACCAGGTCAGATGACGCTGATGTCGCTGCTGCCGTGAATGAAAGTGACATCCCTGTTTTGGATAATAGCCCAAAGCATTTGTATCAAATAACCATTAGAATACTGCAGTCCAGCATTGAACTAACTGCAAACAACCGAAAGCACTGCCATGCTATGTCGTTGCTGGATTTTAGTCTCTTCGTCTTTCAGTGCAATGCCTCGCATCCTGATAAGCTGTTGAATCTGCATGCCTGCATTGTCTTGCGACAGCTGGCACTTGCGAATGGTTCGGCTGATCCGCTTGTTGAAGCCGTCGTTCACAATTGCGGGCGGTTCATTCGCGATCTTACTACAAAAACGAGTGAACTTAGTAAGTCGTATAAATTTTGGCAAGTGAAATACAAACTCTTCCTCGATATAGTCTGGCATGTCGTATGCGCGTGGAAAGCATTCAGCTCCTCTGACTTTCAGGTATCCCTTCCACTTTTTCTGAAAGCGTATCATTTATATAAAGACCTTATTGGAGGCAGTGTGGGTGAACAGGTGGAAGTAATTCACCCTAGTTCTCTTCAAGTTATAGACGAAAACATCCTCATCGAGAGTCGATGCAAATGCCTTTTAGCACTGAACACTCACTTGATCAAGAGTTTCCTTGACAGCAGCAAAGCTAGCGCTGCTGAGGAAGTTGTGCAGTGTGTAACAGGTCTGCTGATTCCTGCCATGAATGAGCTCACATCGTGCCAGAAGGAAATGGATGCCTGCGCTACCGTTCGCAGTCAGTGGTGCGAGCTGCTTGAAAAAGACCTTCCTCCCCATTGCGCCATGCTCACTCAGCAGGTCCTTGAAGCTGTACTGTCTGCTGAATGTAACTCTGCTCATGCTGATGACCAGCTACAAGAAACTGGTGCTAGATATAAGTCCTTCCCTGTTTCCATAAAACCAATGCCCTCTGTCGCTGCTCTAGACGGTGAATACAAGCAAGTGCTCACCAAGCTTAACCTCATCACTACGTCATTGTAGAAACGAAAAGTTCTTGCCAACAACTTCGTAGGCAGTGTAACTTGTAGCTAGAATGGTATCTAGTACCTACGTACTATCTGTGACTCCCTTTTTCTTACTGAATCCCCCTACTTTTCTAAGCATGTGTACTGGTGTGTAATAGGAGCCGCAAGAATTGTTCCCGGGAACTGAGCTCTATTTTTCTAGATATTGTTGGTAGCTATCCTGAGTGTGATGCGATCATTTTATGTAGGAAAACTTTAGCAAAGTGAGACCGCTCGCTCGCAGGAGCATAATGTTCAAGCTCAAATTATCCACTTAGCTATCTGGAGTCTCTGCTGTTGCTATGTTGCGGCTATGTAAGCTAAACTTCAAGTAGCTACACTTACTGATAGCTATAACGTTGTGCGTAACAAATGTTGGACTTCTTTCATTATTTCTAGCTCAAAAACCGTAGGTGAAAATAAAGTCAAAGAACAATTTCTTGATTCCTGTAGTATTGCAGGAGGAAATCGTCAGCGTAGTACATAAGTTAACATCCATTCTGCTACTAGTTTCGTCATTCCTGTCATCCGTTGACAACGGGGTTGCCGAGGCGAAAGATAGCTGACCCAATTCCGTCTTGTGGCTTCTGCAGGTATCCGATTCTGCATTCATTCATCTAAAATTTCCAACTCTGACTCGGAGAAATTTAGTTTGGTCGCTCCGTCAGACATTTAATATTTCTTTCGACTCTGTTTCCTACCGCCAGTAGAAGTGCTACTCAGACTCTATGCCCCCTGAAATCAACTTTGCAGTCTTGGTTGGTTGACTGTGAAATGAAGGGAGCTCATCGTTTTGAACTCGCCTTATGATAGTGTTTCCTTCTTTTGGTCTTGTTGTAGTCTATGCTTAAGGTGTACCAATATTATCGGTGTAGGCATGGAGCCATAGCTAAGTATCTGGTTCAACCAGTAGCAAGGTAACGGTATCTACAGCAGAAGTGGTATCGGTACGCACGAAAATCGTTTACATTGCATGTTTTCAACGTCTTTCAGTTCCGTCTCTGCCCTCTGGGGCATATTGTGGCGCGCCCTTTCCCTGTCACAGTCTGTTTAAGCATCACACACCCAAGGGTCCCGAGTACCTTCTCCGCAGGGGATGTAGCATCTGGCCGCAGTTCCTGCTGAGAAGATTAGTTTTGTTGAGTTAGGTTCTCAATATTTCCTTTCTGTCCCGCGAGGTGGGCCGCCGATCGAGGTGACCGACTTTTTCTTACCTCGCCCGTTGCGGAGGGCCACAGAAGGGACCGTCCGCACGGGCGCTTCTTTCTTCTGGCTTCTTCTCTTTTCGTCCTTCATCTCTTGCCACCTGAGCACAACGTTGTGGTTCCGGCTGTAAGCCGAGTAAATCATCTTAGATCGCTATTGTCTTAGTTTCAGAAGTAGCGGGACAATACCATTATAATAATAATAGTTCAGTCTCTTCCCTCGTGTGATACTAACGAACCATCCCGCTTTCTCTTCTTTAAATGTCTCCGGTACCTACGAGCTGTGCTGTTTAGTGTCCGCCAGATTCACGGAGTGCGACAGTTTCTGTGGATAACAGAATTGCTGTTGTTAAGGCCTTTGCTAGCACTGGGACTAGTTTGCAATGTCACTGGGCACGTCGGATCAGCTTCACGTCCCTAATGTATTTTATTCAATTCACATTATCTATTTTTTGCCTGTCACAAAAATCTAACTCGACAGATTGATTTATTCATCAGGTAAGCTCAAACTAATATACGGTGCTAGACTTTCCAGACTTGCTGTTGCAATACACTTTCATCCTTTCTAGAAACACTTTTCTACATGGGTTTCAATGTTTCTATCAACACTCTATATGTCTCTTGAATCTTCCTCTTTTAGCTAACTTTAGTTGTGGAGACGGAGGCTTAAACTGTTCAATAATCTAATCTAATTTATTGAAATTCACTCCAAGGTAGCTAACCTCATTAGGTTAGCTTATCTGATAGAACTGTCCCAATCAACACTACTTTATGTAGGTAACTATTATACAAGTTTTAACAGCTTCATTTTGTATTTCCGGCAACAAAATGCAAGCAGTCAGCTCTATAACTTCCCGTGAATAAAATAGATTCAATTACAATAACTTTCAAGACGACGAATATTGACTTGAGTAAAATGAAAACGTTCGTGCCAACCAGATGAATAGGCCTACAGTCTATTAAATAACCAACAATAGTGTAGCTAACTGTTCATTCAATCATCTTAAGGGCATTGTAGGTGTTGCCTCCAGCTCACCACCACACATATGCTTTACCGCGGCTTGCCAACGCTCCCGTACCTTGTAACTAATTTGACGTTTGTGCTAAAGTGAAATTATTTCGTTCTGCATGTGATAGGTGTTGATTTGCAGCACACGTTTGTGCTAAAGTGAAATTATTTCGTTCTGCTTCTGCTAGGCATTGATTTGCAGCACACGTTTGTGCTAAAGTGAAATTATTTCGTTCTGCATCTGCTAGGCATTGATTTGCAGCACACGTTTGTGCTAAAGTGAAATTGTTTCATCCCTCATTTGCTAGGCATTGATTTGCAACACACGTTTGCGCTAAAGTGAAATTGTTTCATCCCTCATTTGCTAGGCATTGATTTGCAACACACGTTTGTGCTAAAGTGAAATTGTTTCATTCTGCATGTGCCAGGCATTGATTTGCAACACACGTTTGTGCTAAAGTGAAATTGTTTCAGCCTTCATCTACTAGGTATTGATTTGCAGCATGTTTATCGATTCATGTGGAGACACCCTCTGTTCAGCGCTTGTTTAAATGTTGTATATGATTTTCNTTCACGTTTGTGCTAAAGTGAAATTGTTTCGTTCTGCATGTGCTACGTGTTGATTTGCAGCACACGTTTGTGCTAAAGTGAAATTGTTTCATCCCTCATTTGCTAGGCATTGATTTGCAGCACACGTTTGTGCTAAAGTGAAATTATTTCGTTCTGCATGTGCTACGTGTTGATTTGCAGCACACGTTTGTGCTTAAGTGAAATTGTTTCATCCCTCATTTGCTGGGCATTGATTTGCAGCACACGTTTGTGCTAAAGTGAAATTGTTTCATCCCTCATTTGCTAGGCATTGATTTGCAGCACACGTTTGTGCTTAAGTGAAATTGTTTCATCCCTCATTTGCTAGGCATTGATTTGCAGCACACGTTTGTGCTTAAGTGAAATTGTTTCATCCCTCATTTGCTAGGCATTGATTTGCAACACACGTTTGCGCTAAAGTGAAATTGTTTCAGCCTTCATCTACTAGTTATTGATTTGCAGCATGTTTATTGATTCATGTGAAGACACCCTCTGTTCAGCGCTTGTTTAAACGTTCTATATGATTTTCGGTTTATTTTAGTGATTGACACCACGTGTAAGTAACTTTTGTATGTGTCTTCATTGTGAACAAATTGTCATAACGAAAAATAGAAACAAAGGGGGAAACGGTGTTGACTTTCGTCAAAAATTTTCAGTGAAACCTCGAGGATTATCATATTCAGCTTTGGTACGACTTGGTGTCGGGTACTCGCCTCACTGTAGGATGTACAATACCTACCTTGTGTTGTCGGTGATAGGCAGGTAGCTGGCTTCGTTGCAGTAGCCGTCTTAGTTAAGCCTATATACCTACCAAATCTTTAGCTTTAATTTAGTTCAGTGCATCTGTTGCTGTGACTTAGGAACACTTTGAATTACGCATTGCTTAACCCTATGAGAACCAACTAAAATGTCAGTTTCTTGTAGGAATAGCATTATTCTGAAATGTCCTTTAGGGAAGACACTGGTCCTCATTGGGTTAAAACGCACTTCGTCCGTAGCGTAACTATGTCCCCTGTTTATGGTATCTGTTTGCAGTAGGTACTGTACGGTACCTCTGGCCTGAAGCTACTCTCACATCTTTTTGTTGCGTCCATATTGCCGTAGTCGTTATAATTTTGCTAGTCAATGAATGCAGCCTTATTCATCAACCTTCTGTTTATTGTGCAGCAAACTCTTTTTTTGCGCAAGCTGAAGCATCGGGTCTGCTCAGATGTCATCATACTTTTGAGCATGTGTTGTCAAGACTTTCAAACTAAGTACATGAATTGCTCACTTGTATAATGCTGAAGTACCTCGATACGTATGCAGCAGCCCTCAGGGGTATATTGTGGCTGGCCCTTTCCCTGCCGCAATATGTTTGAGCATCACGCACCCAAGGGTCCCAAGTGCCTTCTCCGCAGGGGATGTAGCATCTGGCCATAGTTCCTGCTGAGGTTAGTTAGATTGTTCTAATAGAACTCCTGTGAGGTGGACTCAACTTCTTAACTATATCATACAAAATTGGATCGCTGTTATATAGTCTTCGTATCTATTACGGCGGGAAAATTCACAATATAATAATAATAAAAAAGTGTTCGCGGTTTCTGTTGGATCCCGTCTGGACAGAGAAGAGAAGTGTTTGTGTTTTTGCTTCTCGAGTATTGTGTTTGTTATTGATATAGCTAGTGGTTGATCGTGTAGATGCGGCTTTATACACCCACTTTGCTTCTTTCCCTTTTCATAATCTTGCTTATGATGTTTTGTCTTGTTCTACTTTGCCGACTTGCTGCTTAAATTCACGTATATTCGCACAGCCCATTGTATATATCTACTGTGTCTATATAGTGAGCTGCCTGCTTCAAGGTCCGTCGACACGAGCAAACTTATGCACGACGATCGTGTCCGTTCACGCCACGTACAGGAACACGCTTTTCGCTGAAGGTCAGTTCAGTCTTCAAAATTTTACAATTTATTACCTCCGCCAAGGAGGTTATGTTTTCGTCGTGTGTCTGTCTGTCACCAAGATAACTCACAAAGTCATGAACCGATTTGGACGAAATCTACAGGGATTGTTAGGAGGAACAGATGATTAACTTTTGGTGAAGATATGTCCATCCGTTTGTTTGTTTGTCTGCCTCATTTTTCTCAATGCTATAACTCAAAAAGTTAAGGATGGATTTTGATTAAATTAACAAGAGTTGTTAGGTAGCTATATAACAAAGCGTAAATGACCAAATTTGGGTAATGATCCATTTGTTCGTTCGTTTGTCACTCTTTTTAGTTTTAGGCTTGTTAGCCCACCCTGCCACAATATTTTTGGGCATCACGCACCCAAGGGCCCCGAGTGCCTTCTCCGCAGGGGATATAGCATCTGGCCGCAGTTCCTGCTGAGAAGGTTAGTTTTGTAAAGTTAGGTAGGCTCTCAATACTTCCCCTTCTGTTTCGGGAGGTGGGCTGCCGATCGAGATGGCTGACCTATTCCCACTAGACTTCTACCTTCTTGTATTTCGTTTCCCTCCCCTGTGCGGCGCAGCTGAGCGAAAGCGTTCAGCCGCGCCCGGGGGTTGGAGATGCTCAACTTGCGCCTTTTTCCTGTCTGTAGCGCACTGACCACTCTGAGACCCACCGGCAGAAAAGCCGAGACAAAAATCATTGACAATTTAAAACGCGCCCTAGTCGGCGCACGAGCCTCTGGTTAAACACAGGAATAGTTCGGCGCGATATAGGCAGTGTGCCACTGAAGCGCTAGTAAAAACTTCTACTACTACTACTACTACTACTACTACTCTATAAATGAATTTATCATGATATTTTATAGCAAAAACTCTTAATTTTTCATCAAAATTAACATTACCAAGTTATCTGCTATTGGTTGCAGCTTTAAATATGCCGGAGGTGTTTGATGATCGTGTATGAAATGCAGTCCGGATGCAACGCAAACCTGTTAGTGTATTTGTTCATAGAACCACGTTTACGTCCCCTGAGGGAGTATAGGATCGGTCACAAGGTTAAGCTAGTTCGTTTCATTCATTCTCTGTGTAGAAAGCAGGGTTGCCTCAGCTGGGCCTTCGGTGTATCGTTCCTTCTAGTGATGGGGCGAAAATCCGCATCCGCGGAACTTCCGCACCTTTTTTTGACATGCGCGGATGCTGAGATGGTAACATACGCTGATGTCAGAACTGTAAAATCTGCTTAAAGGTCCGCGGCACGGCAAAGGCGGCGCGGATGTGCAGTTTTATCACTGTGCACTGAACTCGTCGACAGTGCTGAAAACCACGAATTCTCATTTGGCTTGAAATGAGTGCAAGCGCTGTCCCCTGTCAAGAAAGCACCATCTAAGTTTTCTTCTCACGTGTTCTACAAACTGCCGTCGTGAGATGGGGTGTGTGTGTTTGTGGTGGGGCGAAAATCCGCATCTGTGGAACATCCGCACTTCTTTTGAACACCTGCATCCGCGAATGTCGAGATGTCAACATCCACANAAACTTTTTTTTTTCTCACGTGTTCTACAAACTGCCGTCGTGAGATGGGGTGTGTGTGTTTGTGGTGGGGCGAAAATCCGCATCTGTGGAACATCCGCACTTCTTTTGAACACCTGCATCCGCGAATGTCGAGATGTCAACATCCGCATCCGTGGATGTCAAAACTGTAAAATCCGCTTAAAGATCCGCTCCCGCTAATGCCCAAAAAATAACACCCGACCTATCACTAGTTCCTTCGTGTCCAGTTCGCTTCCTTCTCCTTTCATGCTTATAATGATGATGCTTTATTCTGTTCTTCCTCTTTTTCTCCCCGCCTTACTGGTCCCATGCACGTTGGTTCTGTGTGGGAACACCTTGATGCATGGTTACCACGTCTTCAGCGTCATACTGTATGGCCCTTCTTTTGTTCTCTGTTAGATCGCCTTTGTTCCCGAGATGAGGCTTAAGCTATTTAGTATAATAATTCTCGTGTTCCTGTTTGAAAAGAGATTTATCGGGCTCTCTAGAGAATTGTGGATACTGGTGCGAGACCTTGTATGGAATTATTGCTGAAATTCTGGTTGATTTGCTTTAGCTATATATTGACCCATCTAGTTACTGATATACAGAAGTGCTGTAGTTGATGCTCGACTATTGTTGCACTGTTGACAAAAATACTGACAAATATCTTGGCTCGTAATTGCTGACTATAGGATGGGTTTCTAATCGATTTAAGGATTATAGTAAGCTTTGTTCTTGCTTCTCAGTTCGACAGAAGTTGGTGCTGTTCGCTGGCTCAGGGTGCTTGGTTCCTAATGAGATCGTTGACGGCATGGCTCTTTTAACTGCTAAATTATTGCGTTACGTACCTACATTGTGATTAAATTAAGGTGCTTCGTCACAAATGACTGTATTGGCAGTATAGCTGTAACAACTCCTGAACCGATGCAATATAATTTTTTTACGTAACTTTAAGGCGGTCAGTGATAAACGTAAGTGGTTACAATGATGAACAACATAGCGTATTTCTTGCTAAATTTAATGCATTTTCATACAAATTATTATGGAAAAATTGCCAATGCATTAAAATAGCGATAATATTATAAGTTATATATTAATGAACTTGGATTGTTGGTCATAAATGAGCGAGATTATTGACAGCATAGCTGTGTATATGAATAGAGTGTTGAATTATATTGTAGCTATAGTGTTATTCGAGTGGCACTTATACGGTATGAAAGAAGAGCTAATGGCATTATTGTAGAGTATTACGGCTCGACTGTTGTGTAGCGTATGTTGCTCCGGATTCGGGGGGTGTTGAGACTTATAAAAATAAAATGGGCGATTCTGTTAGTCAGGCTTTTAGGCAGGGTACAATAGTATCTGCACACAAAATAAAGAGGACTGTGCAAATTTTGTAGGGTTAATTGTTTGCAATAAATTTAGGAGCTACCCTAGCTAGACCATCTACGCATGTTACCTTCCGTGCAATATTATTTTGCACTCCTGCCAATGATGCTTGGTTTTCGTTCTTCCTTCTCGGCTGGCTGTAGGAACCCATGCACATTGATCCAG
Organism: Parhyale hawaiensis; assembly: GCA_001587735.2. Classification (NCBI taxonomy): domain Eukaryota; kingdom Metazoa; phylum Arthropoda; class Malacostraca; order Amphipoda; family Hyalidae; genus Parhyale; species Parhyale hawaiensis. Next base: position 8,474,903 of record LQNS02278094.1, on the reverse strand, counting down.
TGGATACCCCTCGCATGAGCTCCACTATTTTTTTTATACACTATACACGTGTCCCTTCCTCCTCTTTCCTTGAAACATCTCTACTGGAGCTGGCAAGCTCAAGTCTCTTATGTAATAAATCTTTCAATGTAAGCTACCGTACCCTGCGCCCCTTCTTATTGTCGTCTTGCATCGATCGCCTCATCGTGTCTAAGGTAGCTTATACGTTCTACCGTTTTGGTTTAACTTTTAAATTCAGTGTGCGCATTGGATTGAATCTCAAGCCGTGAATAGAATTGCCCATCATTATTATATAGTACTACCAAAATGAGTACAGTCCTCTGTGTATTACTTGCGCATTGTGTTCTTGTTCTGACTCGTTCGCCACACCCCTGTGTTGTGCAGGTCTCAACACAACACATCCGGCGCTAACTAGCCTGCTCTGAGAGACTAAGTTGCTTCCAAAACTCGTGTTGCGTGCAAAAAGTTGCCGAAGTCTAGATCGTTTAGTCTTGTATTGTGTGAATTGTATCAATCGAAATACATTTCAAGTTATTGTACTGACCGCAGTGTGTTTCAACTTATAGTACTGACCGCAGTGTGTGTGTGTGTGGGGGACGATGCAAGCCCGTTGTACAGCGAAAACGAATGTGGTTGAGATTAGAATGATCGGAATGGTATTGCATAAGTAAAACCGGAAATGTGCATTATTAAGTTAGAGACGTTCACGACAGGTAAGGAGCTTCGTGTTCACTTCCTTTTACTATTATAATATCAGCCAAGTCTTTAGTCCATGTCATAGACACATTTTCCGTCGAACAGTGAAAGTGTATCGTCTAATTGAGGAGATGCGCTTCCAAAATATCTACGACAAATACGATTCTAAACATTTGCTGGTTATTATTCTGAAGGCTAGATTTATCATAATGTAGTGTTGGCAATTGTGAAAGCTACAGTATATATATGCTTTTTGCTTCTTATTAATACCTTGGTACCTGTACCTACTTTTGTTACACAAACTCTCGCCTCAAATTGCCAGGTCACATCTCGTCGTTTTATACCACAAACTAGAGCCTCTCCTGAAATAGCCAGGTCTCATCTTTACTCAACCTCTCAAGGGACATAGGATGGAACGTAGCCCATAGGGCTAGGCTAGTTAAATTCACCCATCCTAGTTTATGGGGAGCAGGGGCCCCATAGGTTACCTGAGCCATAAGCTAGGCCTTCGGAACGTGTCTCTCGTACGTACTTTCCTTCCTCGAGATTTCTTACTCCTGGTCTTACCTCCTCTATTCTTCTTCTTCTCTCCCCACTTGATGTTCTCATGCGCGTTGTTCCTGTGTAGGAAAACCGTCGTGCACGGGTTCCACGTTTCTATCGAAATAGTATGTGTCCCTTGTTTCTCCCTCAGTTAGATTGCCGTTGTTGTGGAAACGGAGGCTTAAACTATTCGTTGTCGAAGTTGCCGACCTATTCCCGCTAGACTTCATACTTCTTGTTTTTCGTTTCCCTCCCCTGCGCGGTGTAGCTAAGCGAAAGCTTTAGCCGTACCCGGGGGTTGGAGATGCACAACTTGGGTTTTTTCCTGTCAGTAGCGCACTGTCCACTTAGAATCTAAGACCTACCGGCGGATAAGCCGAAACAAAAATCATTGATAACTTGAAACGAGACGTACTTGGCTCCCTAGTGGCGCACGAGCCTTTGTTAAACCACAGGAATAGTTCGGCGCGATATAGACATTGTGTCCCTGATACGCTAGTAAAATTTTGTACTACTACTACTACTACTACTACTACTACTACCTAAATTATTCGATGTGATAATAATTCCGTACAAACATGTATGTTCATTTCATTTTGGGACGTGAGTAAAAGCTATCGACAGTCACCCAGAGAACCTACCCACACGTACAGATATGGACTATGCATACAGTTTCATTCACTTTCTTGCGATGCACTAATATTCGCTTTGAAGGACGCATTCGAACCTGTTGATATGCTAACTACTGTTGTATTAAGTTTTTAAATGCTATTTCACCCAACTGGCAAGCATGTTCACCGCAGTGTGCATTTGGCGCCATGCGCCACGGTATTGCTGCGCTAGGAATCCTTAATCTCCCTTCTGCTGCTACTGGTCTGCTCACCTCAGTATGAGCAGGAGCTTCGCCTTGGGTCGGTTGTTTATTAAAGCAAAGCCTATTACTAATTACGGGGTGAGTTTCTACACTATACTGTCGCCTGGGTTCTGTACGTATCTGTTAGTGTTATTCGCGTGTGAAGAATGTCAGTTTAATGAAATTCATTAAATATTTCTATGTGCCAAGCGTACCGTATATGTTGACTGTTCGTGAGTGTAATGAGATTATCCATTCTAATCTACTATCGCTTAACTATTGACAGTTTCTTGCCAAGCTGCGCCACCGACACCATAGTCTTATTAAGTTTTCCATACTGTTTTACCACGTCTACAGCTAGCGCGATCGCAATAGTTCTTGAGGCTAAAACTTTTCTAAGTTATTGCATGATTCATATCGCAACTAGGGTGCTCTGTTTATTTTTTTATTTTCGTAGCTTTCATTCTCGATTGATGTTTTCTCTGAAAAACTCCATTTATTATTATTAAGTATTTGTTTTGTTTTCGTGCGAGCGCGCGCCACTTACGTCCTAGGGCATGCACTCATTAGTGAATGAAAGTGCCTCCGTAGCAACGCACTCCGACTTCAGCTCTCATTCTAGTGCTTTCCTTCATTGTGCGTCTCAGCTAAACCTCTGCTGAGAGGTTAGCTTGTTCACCCAATATTTCATGGTTGGTCGACATTGCTCATTGACGAGTGTTGTGGCTAAACTAAGCACTTCTACATATATGGCTAGTGGCCGTCATGAAATCATCAAATTACAGAACATAATCATTGCAAATTGAAACGACACGTGCTGTCAAGTGTCTTTAAATCTTTCTGTGTACCAAGCATATAGGTGTGCTGCCTGTTCTTGAGTCTAATGAGATACTTCATTGAAATCTACCGTTACCTTAGCCATTAGCTAGGCCTTCGGGACGTATGTCTTTCGTGCCGACTTTACTTTCTTCTTGATTTCGTACTCCTACTGATCTTACATTCATCCGTTCTTCCTCTTCTTTCGCAACTTGCTGATTCCATGCACGTTGGTCCACCTTCGTGCATTGTTTCCACATTATTGTCGACATATCTACGTACTACATTTCCCTTCCTTTCCCTCTCTTAATCACCATAGTTCTGTCTAGTGAGGCTTGAACGTCTAATATAATGTGATCAAATCTTCAGTCGCAGTAGCCCTGCTTTTAACTAATAACTACTAACCTCATTTCAATCACGATCTGCTGTTATCGTTGCATTGTTGTTCTCTGGCGCCAGTACGAAACAAATTGCGTAGCTACATGCAGTTCGGTTCATCTCGGTTCACTGATTGTAATTTTAATCGAGGAACTGCTTGCGTATCAGCACAGAACTCAAATGCTGCTCTGTGAGACCGTGGATGCATGCTTCTTGCGACGTGTTATTAGCCATCATGCCTAGTAAATGATTGCTGTTGAATTTTCTTAGATTTTTGTTTGCATATCGTAGCTCTGTATAAGTTGTTTATTGTTGATTATTTTCCGGAAATTTTCATTTCTACAATGTTTATTATTTCACCAACTGACAAATATTTTGATGGGAAATGCATAGTTGGGCATTGTGAAAGTTGATTCTCTTAGCTATAGTGGACAAGCCAAAACTTGTGAAACATTTGAAGCAAATTTGGAAAATTAGCAGTTAGCGGAATGCCAAAATTGTTATCCGTTAATGCAAATGTGAAAAAACTGTAAAGAGGACAACAGTGAGTAGTTACTGTTGTGGTTCTGTATGTTGCTGTTGTTAAGATTCTATTATATACACAAAAATATATATATGATATAGATAAAGATATCAAACAAATCTATCAAATGTAATGTTTTTGAAAGTGAGGTAATTTTCTAGCTGTCAGTAAAGGATAAACGAACTGTTGCGGTCTTTATTCGTGGACTACCTTATTAAAGCTCTTAGTTTTAACACAACTTATTGGAGTTGCTACGTAAAACACTGAATCTAATAATAATATTAATTGGAGTTGCTACAGCGAACTAGTTTACAGATCAGTAGGTAATTAGCGGTAGTTTCCATTAAGCGCAATTAAAGATTACGGAATAAAAAAAATCAGTTGCTCATTTGAAGCTAAATGGGTGAGCGCCGACCATTGCCTTTTTTTATTCTCACTCCACCCATTTTATGTTCTCAATAAATGGATGTCATCCTCCTCAACTGTTCCAATAAAAAGCTTTCTGGCTGTACCTTCATCATGATGGGGTTTGGCGTGCTCTGTGGTGACACCGATATTCCATGGTGGACGTTCTGTCGGTCTCTTGATATTATCACGTAGCCTTTTTTCCCAATCAGCCCTCAGGGGCATATTGTGGCGGGCCCTCTCCCTGCCACAATATGTTTGGGCATCACGCACCCAAGGGTCCCGAGTGCCTTCTCCGCAGGGGATGTAGCATCTGGCCGCAGTTCCTGCTGAGAAGGTTAGTTGTGTCGAGTTAGGTAGGTCCTCTATNCTCCTATCTGCTCCCGTGTGGGGGCCACGGAAGGGACCCCCCGCACGAGTGTTCGCTTTCTTCTGTCTCCTTCTCTTTTCGTTTTTTGTCTCTTTCCCTGCGCCACAAAGCTGAGCGATTACGTTCGGCCGAGCGGTGTAGGGGTAGAGATGCTCGCGCCTTATTTCCTGCTAGACATGGTGCACCTGGCCGAGATTGTACTAAAAGAGCTCATCTGAGTTCGACTCAAGTTCTACACTATATTCTATAAAATTGGATCGCTGTTATATAGTCTTCGTTTCTGATACGGCGGGAAAACCCTCATTATAATATAATAATAATATTTTCCCAATCACTTGATGCTTTCACGGCGCTGCTGTGAGTAAATGTAACGGCAGCAGTTTTTGACGAGCCGGCGCGTCTCTTCCCGATTCTTTAATTTCTGGAATGCTTTTTCCTTCGTGCCCTTTCTGATTTGTATTTACAGCGTATGTACTTACAATTACCAGTGTATCTGAAATAGTAGTTCTTGAACTGCTGTTTGTCGTGTTGCTGAAATACCTAAGGTATTGTGAGGGGTCCCCAAATTTAGAAGATAGCAGCACTGTTCCCCCTTCCATGTGCCATAGATTGGTTGATTCCGCAGCTCAGTTGCCGTATCGATTGCCCCATACTTCAGGCACAGGTCCAAGTTGGCAGTTTAATTCACCGAGAATTATTGCATGGTCTAGGCAGTCATGCCAAGTCTGCTGCACTACTTGTAGTTTTTGGCAACTTGTTCTTTCTTGATCTGCAACTGCTTTTCTTGCTCATGCCAGCCCGTTTGTTCGTCTTCTTCATTGCCAATAAAGTTACCATAGGTACTCGTTGGCCTCCCGTGCGCGAGTTTACGTTCGACTTGAAGTGGGTAGCTAGTTGTTAAAGCGTGGAGAATGGTTGACGACGTAATGTTTACTTTATTAGTTATTGTTTTCGCTTGGTCAAAATTGGGGACTTCTTGAAAAATGTCATTAAAAATTTTTTATAATAATCGAATTCCCCGCCACGGCGCATTGCCTGCCATGTCATATCTGCCTTTTTTTTTTTTTTTTTTGATCACAGAATTTTCTGTGGGTGGGAAGGCTTAAACTAGGAAAACAAAAGTAGTTCTGATGAGCTTGCCGCAATTAATGAATTTTGAGGTTATATTGATGTGTTATGCTTTGCTTAACAGGGGCTCATTCTGATTGTAGTAAATTATTTTAGAGACGCAAGATTTTCGACTTGAGTTCTGCAGGTCTTCATTGTTGAATAATTTTAAACCACGTTATGTGATGGGAAGGTGGGACGCCCATTGCTTCCCCTTCGGCACGTCTTTCCTTCCTTCCACTTCATTCTCAGTGGCTCGCTCCGACAGAACACCTTCTGTCGGTAGCACCAGACCCGCGACAGCGCCCAACTCTGGGGCGTCTAAATGGTAGTTTAGAACCGTTCTGAGGCGTTACCCTCCTTANGCCCTAGAGTTGGGCGCTGTCGCGGGTCTGGTGCTACCGACAGAAGGTGTTCTGTCTTCGCGAGCCACTGAGAAAAATTCGTTGCAACACTCTATCCATTCTTTTTTTTTACTTTCACTGATGATTTGTTCTGTTCTTCCTCTTCATTCCCGACTTATTGTCTCTATGCTCTTTGAACCAGTGTGGACACACTCCTTCTCGAGAGCTTGTCCCATGTTTCTTCCCCATTTTGATCGCTACTGTAGTGAAAAGGAAAGTCTTGAGAGTTTTAATATAACAATAATGATGTGTTCTTTTGAGCATGAACCTGCTCGTGTTGCTGTTGAGCGTCAAATTGCAATTGCTTTCCTGAAAGTGTACCCTAGTTCAGCTGCTGTGCTTCGGGCGTAAAGCAGTACATATTGTGGTTGAGTTATTTTAATGATTTATTAGCTTTTAATACTATTTTGGACGTAACAGCTTCTAGTTTGTGTGCAATCCAATCCTTTTTTTCCCTCCAAATGTTGTGGCCATCAAGGTGCTTCGCTTTACCTGTTGCTCTTGCAGTTGAACTGCCGACAAATTATGTTATGGTTATTTAGCTACGTATGCCTAAGATGCCAAAAATTTCATCTGATATGCAAGTCTAATAGAAAATAATCGCCCGCACTTGCGTGGTCACGTCCCTCCCGTACGACCTTCGCTTGACAGCTTTAAATGTAGACTTAGTCCTATTTTTTTGTTTGATTTTACTTCTTGTGTTATTTCGGTGTGTTAACCTAATACTAAATTTCCCTTAGCGATTATAGTAACAACTTTGTACATTACTCGACGGTCTTGTAAATACGCAACTGATCGCGTTATCTTGTTTCATTTTACCTTAGAGTTTTCCTGGTATCTATGTCAACATATACGAATAAGGAGCTCCACACAACATTATTAGGTGTTCCTTTAGTTTGGATCGTCTTTCCCGACTTGCTGCACCCATAATCTATCCCTTAATTCAACTATTGCAATCGGTATAGATTCAGAAAGTGTTATTCAAGCAATTTCACAATACAATCCTTCTTAACTTCTAATAATTTTAAATTAATGTTGTATCAGAAGAAACAATAAATATTTGGTCTTCTCCTGGGTCTCAGCCGTTGCGGGGTGCGAGGAAACGAACGCGCAGATCGAGGTGCGAGGGAGGCCCTCACAGGGACTTCCATGTGCCTTCAAAACCCGCGTGCCTTCAGAACCGGTTCCTTCCCTATAAAATTGTCCCGTTGAATGGCCAAAAGGTCCGCGGGGGTTAAATCCAGTGCTACTTCCCAAATCTGACTATAAGTGGCACTACTGGAAACATACGAGGTACCCTCAGGGGTAGGTATATTGTGGCGGGCCCTATCCCTGCCACACGCACCCCTGGGCCCCGAGTGCCTTTTCCGCAGGAGATGTTGCAGCTTGCCGCAGTTGCTGCTGGCGAGGTTAGTTTCGTAAAGTTAGGTCGGTTCTGTACTTTTCCCTTTGTGTTCCATGAGGTGGGCTGTCGATCGAGATAGCCCACCTAGTACGCGGGACACATTTAGTTACTCTCGTGTGGAAGACCACTAAAGGGGCCGTTCACTGGAGTGTCTTTTACTATTCTTTTCGCCTTTTTCCCAAGAGTAGTAGCGCAGTGAGCCAAATTGCGTTCATTCGGCAGGAATGCCGAGATAAAATATTCCTACTGATGACATTATAAAATTCACCGTTGAATCACCTAAGTTGCGGCTACGGTGGTAAAACTGAAATATAACTAACATATAAGAGGCTCTTGGCAGTGGAACTGGGAATCTATAGTGGACACCAAGCTACGTGAAATTCAATCGTTAGCCCTTACCCTGCCACACCCACTTTGTTTCCTTCTCGATTTCATACTCGTACTTGCTCGTGCTTTAGTCTGTTCCTCCTCCTCTTTCCCGACTTGCTGTTTCCATACGCGTTTCCTCGTGCATAAGTTCCACATTTCTCTTGACATTCTTTGTCCCTACTTTCTTCCTCTCTTTGGATCACAGTGTACTCTGTGGCTAGGGAGGCTTACACTCTGAATCTATATTGTAATTCTGCTTGAGGCTCCGTCCGTTCGTGTGTCTGCACGTTATGCTTTTCTCTGTTAGATAGCGGCAGCTTCAACTTGCAAGAAGCTCAAAGAGCTGCAAAAGATTCTCTGATTTTCGCTATAACGAGTTCAACCATAGCTACTGTATCTTCTTTAGCGCTTCTTAAAAAGATTCAGGCACTTTCAAAGCAAACACGAAGACCATATCACTCTTATCTTATCTACCGCTTATAATTTCTTTCACATTTTATATTCGCATTGCTTGTGGCGCTCGACATAGTTAAATATGGTCAGACGGATACGTCGATGTGATACGCTGTAGGAGACTAGAACGGGTAGTATTGGCCACTCTGGCTCTATAGTATTCATACAAACGAATGTGCAATATCTCAGGAAATACAATGGCATCTTGAGAACAAAGGGTTAGGATGATCTGCGTGAAGAAATCGACCGACTGTGTTGTAGCCTATAGCTAAAATATCAAAAAGAGCAGGAAAATGGGCTACTGATCAAAATCCGTGCTCCCGGGGTCTTGCAAAAAAAAAAATCTTACACACTAACAAGAGAATCGAAACACGGAAGATTATGATCATTGAAATTATTCATATGCTGTGGAAAGCAGAACTTAGAAAGGCATGCATATAGGAGAACAATGCAAGAAGTACCGATGTATGGAAGCGTTACAGATGAGAGAGGCTAGAATCCGCAATAGGGTAGACGGGGTTCGTCAGGAGAACTGTAGATTAGACGGGGTAGGTTCACTGGCGGATCTAGCCCCTTCTCGTGGGGGGGGGGGGCATTCGCCTCGGTGACAGGCCCCCTCCCCAACTCGAGCCCATCCCCCCCCCCGGCCAG